>OX463227.1:140278373-140783373 GCA_949820135.1 Sylvilagus floridanus
AATTCCTCTGCTGTCATCTGTTCGCTGTCATCCTTTCCAGCCTGGAGATACTGTTCTCATCAAGAAGTTCCAAAAAGAAGGACTGGCTCCAGCTTGGAGAGGACCGCACACTGTTATTCTGACTACACCCACCGCAGTAAAGGTCGACGGCATCCCCTCCTGGATTCATCACTCTCGAGTCAAGACTGCACCAGCTGCAGAGTCTGACACTGCCGACCAGACATCGGGAGATTCAGAATGTACACCATCAGCATGGAGAGTTGTAAAGGACTCAAATCCCCTCAAACTGAGACTGATTCGTATGTAATAGTGCGCATAATTGTAATCATTCCTCTGATTTTTGCTCCCGTCAACATGGCAATAAGTGACTATGAGTTCACCTTGCTCTCCCGCCAGAATGGGGTTGTCCTCCCAAAGATCAATTGGACAAACTATGGTCCCGGGAATCAGATGAGCCCTGTCATTTTCTCTGTGGATTTGGTGGATCTCTTTCCGTACATCAGGGACAGGAATCGATTTGCCAATCTAGCTTTCTACTTCGCCCAACAGGATTTTTATCTATGCCCAGGAAACCCAGTCAAAGCCTATTGCAATGATGTCAGTGAATTTCTTTGCCCTTACTGGGACTGTGTGACTATTGCCACCAGTTCATGGGTGGGTGGAAATGACACAAAGACTATTAGTTTTTGGAGAGGAAAAGGCCTGTATTATTGTAGGCGAGGAAGGAAGTGCAACCCGGCCTTCATTTGAATAACTCATCCTGATCACCCCATGTGGAGTACTGGCCTGACCTGGGGCATACGCATTCATAAGCCCAGGCCTTCCAGAGATCCTGGGTCCATGTTCCACATACAGCGACGATTTATGCCCCCTACTCAACAGGAAAAGCCTATTGGTCCTCTGGCTGGCCTAGAAGATCCATTTACTGACACCCGTGAGGTTCCCCCCGCATCAGGACCCATCTCAGATCCTAAAGGACCCTCTAAGCCCTTCCTTTCTATGGCTCCAAGCCTGCTCCCCATTCTACAGGATATGCATCACCTTTTAAACCATACCCAGCCCTTTTTAGCACGAGACTGTTGGCTTTGCCTCCGGGCAAGACCCCCATATTACATAGGAATAGGAAGCCCTCACCAGATCGTGAGTTCTAGCACTCCATGTTTTGCTAGAAGACCTTCCCTCTCCCTTGGATCTATCCAAGGAAATGCTTCTTGCATATTTTCATCTAATTATGATTTTCTTAACTCCCCTTACACCAACACTTGCATCCCTGAGTATACTCTTAATGTCTCTTTCCCTCCAATGCATAATTACCAACCTCCTAATAATTCATGGTTTGCTTGCACAATGGGTTTAACTTGCTGTATTAAGTTTCTTCCAAATGAAAAGACTGTAACACCTTTCTTATGTGTATCAGTACATGTGCTTCCACAGGTGTACGCCTATTCTGGTGTAGAGGGAGGCCTACTCCTTTCCAATTCTCTAACTGAATTAAACCGAGCAAAAAGAGCAGCTCCTCTGGTTGTCCCAATCCTAGTAGGCTTGGGACTTGCTGGAACAGCAGCCTTAAGTACTGCACACTGATACAAGGAGAAGTGGGTCTCACTCATTGAACTAAGGCCATTGATGCAGACATAGGTCACCTCCAGTATTCTATTGATCATCTTCACAAACAGGTCAGTTCTCTTGCAGATATGGTGCTGCAAAATAGAAGGGGGCTAGACCTCCTGTTTCTGACTCAAGGAGGCCTATGTGTTGCACTGGGAGAGGCTTGCTGTTTCTATGCTAATCAATCAGGAGTTATAACTGACTCCCTCCAAAAGGTAAAACAAAACTTAGAAGCTCGCCGTAAACTGCGAGAAGACTCACAACCGTGCTATAGTCGCATGTTTAATTGGAACCCATGGCTGACCACTCTGTTAACTGGCTTAACAGGACCATTAATCCTCCTCCTCCTTGGACTAACCGTGGGACCCTGCCTAATTAACTGGCTACTAGATTTTATTAGATGAAGTTTAGCTTCTGTTAAACTCATGTATATGCATACTTATTACTCTGCAGTGAATATCCTTCCTGATCCAAGTGATGTGACTGAATCAAGGATTTGATTAGTCTCAAAACAAAAAGGGGGGAATGAAGTAGCACCTTGACAGTAGGGACTCCGTTTTGGAGCACTTGAGACTCCGTTCTGTGAAAGCACCCCCCTCACCATGAGACTCTGGTCTGAAACTATGATCTCAACTAGTCCAACAATAGCAGTGCACTACATCACGCTTGGCAGAGCACAGAAACCCCCTAGCATGATCGCTCAAGCTTAAAAGTAGAAAGGTTGCAGCCGGCGCTGTGGCTCAACAGGCTAATCCTCCACCTTGCGGCACTGGCACACCGGGTTCTAGTCCCGGTCAGGGCGCCAGATTCTGTCCCGGTTGCCCCTCTTCCAGGCCAGCCCTCTGCTGTGGCCCGGGAGTGCAGTGGAGGATGGCCCAAGTGCTTGGGCCCTGCAGCCCATGGGAGACCAGGAAAAAGCACTTAGCACCTGGCTCCTGCCATCGGATCAGCGCGGTGCGCCAGCCGCAGCGCACCATCTGCGGCAGCCATTGGAGGGTGAACCAACGGCAAAGGAAGACCTTTCTCTCTGTCTCTCTCTCTCACTGTCCACTCTACCTGTCACAACAACAACAAAAAAAAAAGTAGAAAGGTTGCACCTGGGTTAGTGGTAAAGATGTGATTTGTCTAATAATTGGATTAATGTCAAGATCATAATTGATAATTGTTAAGATTGTCAAGATTATAATTGATACTAGTTTCGCATAGGTTTTAGGTTAGCTTGACCCCGGTAACCATGTATTCCCCCTGTTCCTAGCAACCATGGATTCCCCTCCTGTTTTTCCAGTTTTTGCCTTTATAAACCCTGTAGCTTTGGGCCTCGGGGTCGAGAGTTCTTTAGGGCATGAGCCCACTCTCCACCGCCGGCAATAAAGGACTTTAAAAATTTTCAGTGTGTGGCACTCCTCTGTCAGCACTCGCTCAGGCACAACATTTTTGGAGGCCCCAGAGAGATTCCGAGACCACCCCCAGGAAGATCTCGCTCCGATCCTTCCAGGTTGGTGCTCTGGCCATAGGGGAGGCACCCCCTGATGATGTTCCAGGGCCCCGTGTCCTGATCCACCAACCAGGGAGGCTCGGCTCGAATTCTTCACTGACCAATTGGCCCTAAGTCCTCTGGTAAGTCGACTTCTATTTTCTGGTGGTGCCTTCTGGGTATTGGAGGTCTGACGAGACGCCAATACAGTCTCCGTTCCGTTTGAGCGTGATGGCGTTAGGACGGGAGACTCTGGTCTGGTTAACGAAAGGCCTTTCCTGGATCTAGGTGATTTCTTGTCATTGTGCTAGTTGTCATTACTGTTGTTGCAGTCTCTGACTCTTAGTTGGAAGGAGGGAGACTCTGGTCAGGTTAGAAGAGTTGTTGTTACTGTGGTAGCAGAGAGCACTTTCCTCACAGCTGAATTTACTTTCTGCAGAGGCCCAACCAATAAATTTTCCTCAAGCATTAAAAATGAGGATGAAGGTTTGGCTAAAGTATTTGGTAAGTAGCCCTGCTCATCCCTGGTTGTTTCCAAGGGGACCTGTTCCTGCTGCTTAGGGGGCAAATCGAGTGCTTTGGTTTCAGGCTAGACGCTGCTCCTTTGAATGCCAAAGTCCCTAGAAATTAGGCCAAGCCCAGGGGAGAAACCACGGGAAAGGCCCTGTTCCTCACAGCGGCCGAGGCTCCTCCATCTGGGAGCCGCTCGCAGTTGCAGAGAGTGCACCACAGACCAGCTGCATCCACCTGCCCCTTCTAGAGGATGGGGCCCTGCAGTCACCCTGGACCTTCTCTTGTGGCCTGTCATCCCTGCCTGAGGCTGAGGGTGAGTCTGTCCGGGTGAGGTTGTTATAAAGAGGCGTCCCCCCTGCCCCGGCCATCAGGAGTGGGGATGTTTGCGCAGTAGATGTTAGAGTCCTTCGGGTGCCTCCAGGCTGGGGCTGACTGATGTACTGGAAGGCTCCCATTTTACCCGAGAACAGCTAAAGCCAGGCAGAGGCCATCGCCTTCATCAGAGGCCTGAGGCTGAGACAGATCTGGGCCCCAGCTGTGTGCTGAAGGAAGCTCGGCCCCATTTTGGGAGTTCTCCCTGGTGCTGAGAAGAGGGTCAGGCTGAGGGCTGCCTCTGAGGGGACAGAGAACTCCTGGGAGTGTGAGTGAGCAAGCACTGCTGCTTCCCCCCAGGCTGGCGCTGTTGGATCAGAGGTGCATGGCCACCCCTGCCTGCAGGAGGGGCACCACTCCACACATGGCAGACTCTTTGTTGCAGGAGCTGCCTATTGGTCGGGAACTCTGGGTTTGTCCTGCTTCCACCAGCGCTCCCAAAGTGGGCTCAGGCAGATGGCACTGCCCGCTGACTGACTGGCAGGTGGCCAGCCCCGATGGATGAGTGGATGAGGTTACTCTCGCAGGTGCACCAGCTGTGTGTTCAGCAAGTGCTGTCTAGGAGCCAGAGGGCTGTTCTGTGGTGGCCCCAGTGTCACAGCCCCTCGTGTGTTGGAGGGGAGTGAGCGCCTCTGGAGATGGGAGTCTGGGCCAGGGTTTGGGAGGATCCTGTCATTACCTGCCAAGGACCTACCAACCTGCCGGTGCCAATGCCGTAGCCCGGGCAGGCACCGTTTCACTTGGCAGCTTCCATCTGGGTGGCGTTTCAGGAACTTGTAGGTCCAAGTACATTCATCATGAGGCGTGGGAGGTGAGAACTTGCTGTTTACTCCTGGTGAAGCTTACGGTGCTATTTCCCGTGTCTTTTGAAAGCACCTGTTGCGTGTAGTGGGCAAACCCTCACCCGGGGCCAACAGTCTTGAAAATGGATTTGGGATAGTGATAATGTGAATGCTAATCCTGTGGCTTAGCAAAATAAAGCCAGAGGGAAGTAAAACTCTGTTTCCTGGAGAAAGCTTTAGATGGGAAGAGAACTTAATATGAGGAGTCTTCCAAAAGTTCATGGCAAAACACAGCATAGGAAAAAAGCATGCATGGATTTCAAATGTTTTGCTACAAAAGCAAAATTTTCCTTTAGTTCTATTTTCCACAAGCATTTTGAAGTACCCGCATATTAAAAAAGTAACTCTGAAGTATTAGCCACTGTTTCACAAGCAAAGAGCTCCACCAGCTTATAGAATTTGTTAAGCTTCCCTTCTACCCCACAGCCTCCATCCAGATTTCATGGGTATACTTTTCATACACAGCATTTGTAAATGAGATTTATCTTTTTTTAAAATTAATTTTATTTATTTGAAAGTCAGAGTTACACAGAGAGAGGAGAGGCAGAAAGAGAGAGAGAGAGAGAGAGAGAGAGAGAGAGAGATCTTGCACCTGCTGGTTCCTTCCCCAGATGGCCACAACAGCCAGGGCTGGGACAGGCTGAAGCCAGGAACCAATGAGTCTGTCTGGGTTGGTTTCCCATGTGGGCAGCAGGGCCTCAGGACTTGAGCCATCATTTGCTGCCTCCCCAGGGCATACATTAGCAGGAAACTGGAGCTGGGAGTGGAGCTGGGACTCAAACCCAGGCACTGATGTGTGGTGTGGGTGTCCCAAGTGGCATTTCAATGGAGATGTCAAATGCCTGCCCTTAGATTCCTTTCTTTGATATTCCCTTCAAGTAGGGTGGAAGATTGGGTAACTGAAGACACAGATACTTGCACTTCATATGTCATCTTCAAATCAGAATCCTACCATGTGATTTGGTCTTGGTATCACTCATAGGAAGGAAAATAGGACCACTTGATGCACTGCATTTTCTCACAGCTTTCTTGAGATATGAATGACATGATAACTGCATGTCTAAAAAGATAATAATTTGGGCCTGGCTTTGTGGATTGCGGTGGTATATGATAAGCTGCTGGCGCCACAGCAGCATCCCGTATGAGCTGTTCCGCTGCAGATCCAGCTCCCTGCTAAAGCACCTGGGAAAGCAGTGAAAGATGGCATGAGTGCTTGGGCCCCTGCACCCATGTCTCCATGTGGGAGACCCAGATTGAGTTCCAGGCTCCTGGCTTTGACCTGGCCCAGCCCTGGCCATTTTGGTCATTTGGGATGTCTTTTTTTTAATTAGTTTTATTTGAAAGGCAAAGTTACAGAAAGAGAAAATGAGAGAGAGGGAGAGAGAGAGAGAGAGACAGAGCTTCCCTACGATAGTTTACTCCCCAAATGACCTCAACAGCTGGAGCTGGGACAATCCGAAGCCAGGAGCCAGGAGTTTCTTCCAGGTCTCACATATGGGTGTAGAGGCCTAAGCTCTTGAGCCATCCTCTGCTACTTCTTTCAGGCCTTTAGCAGGTTGCTGGATCAGAATTGGAGCAGCTGAGACTTGAACCGGCAGCCCTATGGGATGCCAGTGTTCAGGTGGCGGTTTACCTTCTACACCACAGCAAGGCTCCAATAAGTCTGTTTTGAAAAGTACAATTTTATGAGTTTTGATATATGAATACACTCATGAAACCATTTTCCCAGTTGAAATAATGAGGCTGACTATTGACCCATTAGTTGTTTTGGTTTTGTTTTTTTAAAGATCTATTTTATTTGTTTGAAAGACAGAGTTACAGAGAGGGGTAGAGCTAGAGAGACCTTCCATCCATTGGTTCACTCTCCAAATTCCCGCAGTGGCCAGTGCTGAGTTCATCAGAAGCCAGGAGCTTCTTTTGGGTCTCCCACGTGGGTACAGGGGCCCAAGGAGTTGGTCCATCTTCCACTGCTTTTCCAGGCCCTAGCAGAGAGCTGGATCAGAAGTGGAGCAGCCGGGACTTGAACTGGTGCCCACATTGGTTGCTGGTGCTGCAGGCTAGGGCTTTAACCCGCTGTGCCACAGCGCTGGCCCCAACCCAGAAGTTTTATTGCATGCCTTCGAATTCCCTTCCTCTCCTCCTAGTTCCACCTTCATCCTTTGGAACTCAACTGGACACGAGTCTAGCCATCTTGGAAGTCACCACCATCTTGACCTCTAAGTTTCCCTGAAGGTCATTCTAACCCATATGGGGTACAGAAAGTCATCAATGTAAACCACTGGGCTTCTCTTGCTGGCTGGACCCTGGAATGTCTCTTGTCTGATGCCTGGAATGTTAATATTTCTTGAGAAAGACCAGATGGATTTAGGTTAGTCACAGGCCAGCTTGTATATAAGAGCCCTTTGTCTTGCAGCCACTGGAGACCACTCTTCTGTCTGTAAATCCCCCTAGTCCTAGTAGATTACAGCTGGTGTGATTTTGCATGTGTGTAGGCAGCTGATTCTTGTGTGCTGGGTTTTCCCAAACACAAGCTAGCGCAGCCAGCTTTCTTTACATGGATTAGCTGTCATTTCTAGCGCTGGATGTAGATGGACCCCTGCCCTGTGCACTTTTTTTATTTCTTTCACTCGTCACAGTTATTTTGATTGCTGCATATCATTGTGCAATATTTTTATTATTTTGATTGCTTAGTATGTTTCATTATATGGATATGCCAGCACTTGTCTATTTCACCTTTTGTGGATATTTGGGTTGTTCCCAAATTTTGCTTATTGCACTGGCTCCAAATTATTATTTTTTTTTTTGACAGGCAGAGTTAGTGTGAGAGAGAGAGAGAGACAGAGAGAAAGGTCTTCCTTCAGTTGGTTCACCCTCGAAATGACCGCTACAGCCAGCGCTGCACCGATCTGAAGCTTCCTCGTGCTCTTCCATTCGGGTGCATTGCACAAGGTGTCTCCAAATTATTTCAAAATTTTTGGTTTAAAAGAATGTCCTTTCTTCATTGAATTACCTTGACACCTTTGCTAGTGAATTTTTCTTACATGTATGAATTTACCTCAGGACTTTCTATTTTTTAAAGATTTATTTATTTATCTGAAAGAGTGACAGAGAGAGGAAAGGAGATACACAGAGAGGAAGAGAGAGAGAGAGAGAGAGAGAGAGAGAGAGAGATTTTCCATTGGCTGATTTACTCTCCACTTGGCCACAATGGCCAGAGCTGCACTGATCCGAGGCCAAGAGCCAGGAGCTTCTTCTGGGTCTCCCATGTGGGTGCAGGAGCCCAAGGACTTGGGCCATCTTCTACTGCTTTCCCAGGCCATAGCAGAGAGCTGGATCAGAAGTGGAGCTCCGGATCTCTAATAGGCGCATGTATAGGATGCCTGTGCTGCAGGTGAGGGCTTAGCTCACTACCCCACAGCACCAGCCCCCCAGTAACAACACTTAATGTGGCATCTTGGTTAATCATACAGTTTTTCTGGTTACTCTAGCTACATCCAGTTGTTTTAAGCTGATTGGGGTGAGTTTTTGTCCCTCACTTCTGAAGAGTCCTGGTTAATATTTGGCCACTGTGGGGCCAGCACTATGGTGGAATAGGTTAAGCTTCCACCTGTGGTGCTGACATCCCGTGCAGAGTCATCAGTTCGAGTCCTGGCTGCTCTACTTCTGATCTGGCTTCCTGCTAATGTGCCTGGGTAGAGTAATGGAAACCTGCAGCCATGTGGGAGACCCAGAAGAAGCTCCAGGCTTCAGATTGGCCCATCTCTGTCTGTTTCGGCCACTTGGGGAGTGAACCAGCAGATGGAAGCTCTGTCTCTCTCTCTCTCTCTCTAAATGTACCTCTCAAATATATGCATAAAATCTTAAATATATATTTTGCCACTGCCTTGTCCCCCTCTGTCCCTGTCCATGGACATGCCCTCCCCCTCCTCTGCAGATAGCCCCGCCCCTGCCCCACCCTCTTGGTGTGACCTCACAGACCTCTGGGTTCTACTGTATCCTGGAGCCAAGGCTATTGAGTGGGCGGGCTCTTCAGGAGTTCATTTTCTCCTTGATAGTGGACAGACCTCAGCGAAGATGAGCAGAGCTCTGATCCTCTGTGTTTTCCTCTTGGTTTTCTGGCAAGATTCCAAGCCTCAACCTATCAACCTGATTGAAGGTACTGTCCCAGTGCGTCTGTGTGACAGCCAGCAATTCTGGGAGCCTACATCGGGGGCTGGTGTGGTGTCCCAGGCATTCTCCGTGCCTGCCATCTTACCTCCCTACACTTGCCATTAGGGATTTAGTGCTTGCAAGAGGGGAGTAACCGCAAAACTTGTCCAAATTTTGCAGCTTACTTAAAGTTCAGAGCTCCATGGGGTCGTAGCCTACGTGTGCATTTTCACTTTTGATTATAGAAGTTGTCTCAATCTTTTTGTTTATTTATTTGGAAGGTAGAATAATGGGGTGGGGGTGGGGAGAGACAGAGTGTTAGAAAAAGGCAAAAACCAAATAGGAGACAGAATACGAACTTGCAGCCAGACCAAATTTACTCAAAGAAAATAAACTCGCAGAGGTCAACCAACTGCCATTGAGTACACAGACCCAACACGTAGCAAAGGCCCAGACCCCAGCAGGCCTGGCCATTTTGTATCTTAGGTGGGCTAGGGGTGAGGATTGGTGGCAGTAGGCAAAGATGAGCTTTTCCATGCTGATTCTCCAAGTTTGGCCCAGTGGCCTTCAAACCTGGGGGAGGATGCAGGGGGTGAGACTGAACTGGTCTCTTGAAAGAAGGCAGGGGTAACAAGAACCTAGAATGGCTGAGAGGTACATGTCCTTGTTCCATCACAGGGAGAGAAAGATCATTCATGTGCTGGTTTGCTCCCCGAAGGCTTCAACAGCCAGGACTAGGCCAAGCCAAAGTCAGCTGCCTGGACTCCCATCTGGATATCCTACATGGGTGCAGGGACCCAAGCACTTGGGCCATCTTTTGCTGCTTTCCTAGGCACCTCTCACATCATTTTAAATGTTCTTTAAAAAGGATGTTCTTATTTGAAAGGCAGAGCTCTAGAGAGAGAGAGAGGCAGAGACACAGAGAGATCTTTTTATCTGCTGTTTCACTTCGCAGATGGCAGAAATGTCCAGGGCTGGGTCAGATGGAAACAAGGAGCCAGGCGCTTCTTCCAGTTCTTCCCGTTGGATGCAGGGGCCCAAACTCTTGGCCATTACTATGGAGCTGTCTTTATTCACTACTCCATGACGCCGGTCCTACACATCACTTTTCAAATAGCAGCTTTATGGAGATAAAATTCACATACTATAAATTTTATCCTTTTGAAAGTATGTAATTCAGTGAGTTCTAGTATACTCACTACGTTGTGAATCATCATTATCTAGGTATTTTATTTTAAAGGTTATTTATTTGCAAATCAGTTACAGAGAGAGAGAGATCTTCCATTTGCTGGTTCATTCCCCAGATGGCTGCAATGGTGAGAGTTGGGCCAGGCTGAACCCAGAGGTTCTTCCAGGTCTCCCACATTGGTGCAGGGACCCAAGCCCTTGGGCCATCCTCCATTGCTTTCTCAAGCCATTAACAGGGAGCTGGATTGGAAGTAGAGCAGCTGGGACTGAAGTAAGCAGTCATATGGGATGCTGGTGGTGCAGGCAGTGACTTTATCTGCTACACCACAATGCCGGTCCCTTTATTTTATTTTAAAAAAAAATAGTTATGTATCTGAAAGGCAGAGTTACAGAGGAAAAAGAGAGACAGACAGATAGAGCAATCTTTCATTGATTGGTTCATGCCCCAGTTGGCTGCAACAGCCAGGGCTGGGCCAGGCTGAAGCCAGGAACCTGAAACTCCACTTGGGTCTCCCACATGGGTACAGGGGCCCAAGTACTTGGACCATCTCCCACTGCTTTCCCAGGCACATTAGCAGGGAACTGGATTGGAAGTGGAGCAGCTGGGACTTGAACAGGCAATCATATGGGATGCTAGTGGTGCACCACAACTTGGCTCCCTAATTTTAATTTTTTTCAGAACTGTCATTTATTTGAAAGTCAGAGAGAGGCGGGAGGGGGAGAGACAGAGAGAGAAAAAGATCTTCCATCTGCTGTTTTATTCCCCAAATGGCCGCAATGGTGTGGTCCTCGTCTCCTACATGGGCAGCAGGGCCATCTTCTGTTGCTTTCCCAGGTGCATCAGCAGGAAGCTGGATTGGAAGTGGAGCAGCTGAGACTCTAACCAGCACCCATATGGGATGCCAGTGGTACAGGCGGGGACTTAACCCACTGTGCCATAGAGCCGGCCCCCATTATCTAGCTCTAGAACTCTTTCATCACCCCAGAAAGGAGCCGTGTGCCTGCAGTAGTTGCTCCCCATTCTGCTTTCCCCTGGCTTCTTTGGCTTGCTGTGTTTCCAGGACTCATGTATGTGGTAGCCTATGTGAGAACTTCATGCCCTGTAAGGCTGAGTACTGTCCCATTGTGAGGACAGACTACATTCATTCTCTCTCTCTCTCTCTCGACAGGCAGAGTTAGAGAGAGAGAGAGAGAGAGACAGGGAGAAAGGCCTTCCTTCCGTTGGTTTACCCCCCAAATGGCCTCCATGGCCGGCACTGCCCTGATCCAAAGCCAGGAGCCTGGTGCTTCCTCCTGGTCTCCCATGCAGGTGTAGGGCCCAAGCACTTGGGCCATCCTCCACTGCCCTCCCAGGCCATAGCAGAGAGCCGGACTAGAAGAGGAGCAACCGGGACAGAACCGGCACCCCAACCAGGAGTAGAACCCAGAATACCGGCTCCAGCTGCAGAGAATTAGCCTAGTGAGCCACGGTGCTGGCCCATTTTGTTTCTTACATGTGCATGAGCATTTAGGTAGTTTTCACCATTTGGATATTATGAAAACTCCAGTTCTGAAAAGTGACCTGGATCTCCTTCATCGATGTTTAGTCACCTCCTGCTTTTAGAACCACTTTTGCTATTTTACTAAACTTAACTGGCTGACCACATTCCTTGCAGTTCTCTGTGTTAAGTCACTGGGTATATAAAAGCTGAAGCAGCAAACACAGCCCTCATGCTGGAGGAAACTGCAGGGCTGTTCTCCCAGCATTAAGCATGCCAACATCACAAAGGGAATCAGAGACACCTACGTGGAGGCCTGGGCACCTGCATGCCATGAGCGGGGGCTCAGACATCTCATGCAGGAGCTATGTCACTTTAAATGGTGACACTATCCATCGCAGGATAGCATAGAAAGGGAAGGAACTGAGCACTCTTGTGAGAACTTTAAAACCCAAAGGGTTGGCTGGCGCCATGGTTGCTCCTTTTCCAGTCCAGCTCTCTCCTGTGGCCAGGGAAGGCAGTGGAGGATGGCCTACATGGAAGCAACTGGCTCCTGGATTCGGATCGGCACAGTGTGCCGGCTGTAGCAGCCATTTAGGGGGTGAACCTATGGAGAAAGGAAGACCTTTCTCTCTGTCTCTCTCTCTCTCTTGCTACGTCTGCCTGAAAAAAGAAAAAAGAAACCAAAGGGTGTTTATGATCTTTTACTCATGAGCATACTGGATGCATCATGCTGGTATTGTATCGATTCTTTTTTTTTAAGATTTATTTATTTGAAAGACAGAGTTACAGAGAGGTAGTTGCAGAGAGGGAGAGAGAAAGAAAGGGGTCTTCCATCTGCTGGTTCACTCCCCAGATGGCTGCAACAGCTGGGGCTGTGCCGATCCAAAGCCAGGAGCCACGAGCTCCTTCGGGTCTCACATGCCAGTGCGGGTTCCCAAGGACTGTATTAAGAGAGAAAAAGCGTTGAACCTTCTTGTGTGTGTGTGTGTGTGTGTGTGTGTGTGTGTCCGTATCCTCAGGCACCGACGGGGGTCGATGCCGGGTGACTAAGGATGATCCCTGTCCAGGCAGACCCAGGGAGCACTTTCCTCACTGCTGAAATTACTTTCTCCACAGACCCAACCAATAAATTTTCCTCAAACATTAAAAATTAGGATGAAGGTTTGGCTAAAGTATTTGGTAAGTAGCCCTGCTCATCCCTGGTTGTTTCCAAGGGGACCTGTTCCTGCTGCTTAGGGGGCAAAGTGAGTGCTTTGTTTTCAGGCTAGATGCTGCTCCTCTGAATGCCAAAGTCCCTAGAAATTAAGCCAAGCCAGGGGAGAAACCATTGGAAAGGCCCTGTTCCTCACAGCAGCTGAGGCTCCTCCATCTGGGAGCCCCTCGCAGGTGCAGAGAGTACACCACAGACCAGCTGCATCCACCTGCCCCTTCTAGAGGATGGGGCCCTGCAGTCACCCTGGACCTTCTCTCGGGGCCTCTCATCCCTGCCTGAGGCTGAGGATGAGTCTGTCCTGGGGCGATTGTTACAAAGAGGCGTCCCCCCTGCCCCGGACATCGGTCGTGGGGATGTTTTCGCAGTGGATGTTAGAGCCCTTTGGGTGCCTCCAGGCTGGGGCTGACTGATGTACTGGAAGGCTCTCATTTAACCCGAGAACAGCTAAGTCCAGGCCCAGGCCATCGCCTTCATCAGAGGCCTGAGGCTGAGACAGATCTGGGCCCCAGCTGTGTGCTGAAGGAAGCTGGGCCCCACTTTGGGGAGTTCTCCCTGGTGCTGAGAAGAGGGTCAGGCTGAGGGCCGCCTCTGGTGGGAGAGAGAGCTCCTGGGAGAGTGAGCGAGCAAGCACTGCTGCTTCCCCCCAGGCTGGCGCTGTTGGATCAGAGGTGCATGGCCACCCCTGCCTGCAGGAGGGGCACCTATCCACACATGGCGGACTCTTCGTCACAGGAGCTGCCCCAGGTCGGGAACTCTGGGTTTGTCCTGCTTCCACCAGCGCTCCCAAAGAGGGCTCAGGCAGATGGCAGTGTCTGCTGACTGACTGGCAGGTGGCCAGCCCTGATGGATGAGTGGATGAGGTTACTCTCGCAGGTGCACCAGCTGTGTGTTCAGCAAGTGCTCTGTAGGAGCCAGAGGGCTGTTCTGTGGTGGCCCCAGTGTCACAGCCCCTCGTGTGTTGGAGGGGAGTGAGCGCCTCTGGAGATGGGATTCTGGGCCAGGGTTTGGGAGGATCCTGTCATTACCCGCTGAGGTCCTACCAACCTGCCGGTGCCGGTGCCGTAGCCCGGGCAGGCACTTCTCCACTCAGCAGCATCCATCTGGGTGGCGTTTCAGGAACTTGTAGGTCCAAATACATTCATCACTGGGCGGGGGAGGTGAGAACTTGCTGTTTACTCCTGGTGAAGCTGACAGTGATTTTTCCCGTGTCTATTGAAAGCACCTGTTGCGTTTAGTGGGCAAACCCTCACCCGGGGCCAACAGCCTTGAAAATGGACTTGGACTAGGGATGATGTGAATGCTAATCCTGTGGCTTAGCAAAATAAAGCCAGAGGGAAGTAAAACTCTGTTTCATGGAGAAAGCTTTAGATAGGAAGAGATCTTAATATGAGGAGTCTTCCAAAAGTTCATGGCAAAACACAGCATACGAAAAAAGCATGCATGGATTTCAAATGTTTTGCTACAAAAGCAAAATTTTCCTTTAGTTCTATTTTCCACAAGCATTTTGAAATACCTGCATATTAAAAAAGTCACTCTGAAGTATTAGCCACTGTTTCACAAGCAAAGAGCTCCACCAGCTTATAGAATTTGTTAAGCTTCCCTTCTACCCCACAGCTTCCATCCAGATTTCATGGGTATACTTTTCATACACAGCATTTGTAAATGAGATTTATCTTATTTTTAAAATTGATTTTATTTATCTGAAAGTCAGAGTTACACAGAGAGAGGAGAGGCAGAGAGAGAGAGAGAGGAGAGAGAGAGAGAGAGAGATCTTGCACCTGCTGGTTCCTTCCCCAGATGGCTACAACAGCCAGGGCTGGGCCAGGCTGAAGCCAGGAACCAATGAGTCTGTCTGGGTTGGTTTCCAATGTGGGCAGCAGGGCCTCAGGACTTGAGCCATCATTTGCTGCCTCCCCAGGGCATACATTAGCAGGAAACTGGAGCTGGGAGTGGAGCTGGGACTCAAACCCAGGCACTGATGTGTGGTGTGGGTGTCCCAAGTGGCATTTCAATGGAGATGTCAAATGCCTGCCCTTAGATTCCTTTCTTTGCTATTTCCTTCAAGTAGGGTGGAAGATTGGGTAACTGAAGACACGGATAATTGCACTTCATATGTCATCTTCAAATCAGAATACTACCATGTGATTTGGTCTTGGTATCACTCATAGGAAGGAAAATAGGACCACTTGATGCACTGCATTTTCTCACAGCTTTCTTGAGATATGAATGACATGATAACTGCATGTCTAAAAAGATTATAAATTGGAGCTGGCATTGTGGTGAGATAGGATAAGCTGCTGTCGCCACAGCAGCATCCCGTATGAGCTGCTCCGCTGCTGATCCAGCTCCCTGCTAAAGCACCTGGGAAAGCCCGAGTGCTTGGGCCCCTGCACCCATGTCTCCATGTGGGAGACCCAGATGGAGTTCCAGGCTCCTGGCTTTGGCCTGGCCCAGACCTGGCCATGGTGGCCATTTGGGATGTTTTTATTTTAATTAGATTTATTTGAAAGGCAAAGTTACAGAGAGAGAAAATGAGAGAGAGGGAGAGAGAGAGACAGAGACAGAGCTTCCATACGATAGTTTACTCCCCAAATGACCTGAACAGTTGGAGCTGGGACAATCCGAAGCCAGGAGCCAGGAGTTTCTTCCAGGTCTCCCATGTGGATGTAGGGGCCTAAGCACTTGAGCCATCCTCTGCTACTTCTTTCAGGCCTTTAGCAGGTTGCTGGATCAGAAGTGGAGCAGCTGAGACTTGAACAGTCACCCATATGGGGTGCCAGTGATTAGGTGGCAGTTTTACCTGCTACACCACAGCTCAGGCTCCAATAAGTCTGTTTTGAAAAGTACAATTTTTTGAGTTTTGATATATGAATACACTCATGAAACCATTTTCCCAATTGAAATAATGAAGCTATTGACCCAGAAGTTTTTTTGGTTTTGTTTTTTCAAGATCTATTTTATTTGTTTGAAAGACAGAGTTACAGAGAGGGGTAGAGCTAGAGAGGCCTTCCATCCGCTGGTTCACTCCCCAAATGTCTGCAATGGCCAGAGCTGAGCTCATCTGAAGCCAGGAGCTTCTTTTGGGTCTCCCACGTGGGTACAGGGGCCCAAGGAGTTGGTCCATCTTCCACTGCTTTTCCAGGCCCTAGCAGAGAGCTGGATCAGAAGTGGAGCAGCCGGGACTTGAACTGGTGCCCACATGGGTTGCTGGTGCTGCAGGCTAGGGCTTTAACCCGCTGTGCCACAGTGCTGGCCCCAACCCAGAAGTTATATTGTGCGCCTTCGAAATCCCTTCCTCTCCTGCTAGTTCCACCTTCATCCTGTTGGATCTCAACTGGACACGAGTCTAGCCATCTTGATGTCACCACCATCTTGCCCTCTAAGTTTCCCTGGAGGTCATTCTAATCCATATGGTGTAAAGAACGTCATCAAGGTAAACCACTGGGCTTCTCTTGCTGGCTGGACCCTGGAATGGCTCTTGTCTGATGCCTGGAATGTTAATATTTCTTGAGAAAGTCCAGATGGATTTAGGTTAGTCACAGGCCAGCTTTGTCTATAAGAACCCTTGGTCTTGCAGCCACTGGAGACCACTCTTCTGTCTGTAAATCCCCCTAGTCCCAGTAGATTACAACTGGTGTGATTTTGGATGTGTCCTCGGCAGCTGATTCTTGTATGCTGGGTTTTCCCAAACACAAGCCAGCACAGCCAGCTTTCTTTACATGGATTAGCTGTCATTTCTAGCGCTGGATGTAGATGGACCCCTGTCCTGTGCACTTTGTTTTATTTCTTTCGCTCGTCACAGTTATTTTGATTGCTGCATATCATTGTGCAATATTTTTATTACTTTTGATTGCTTAGTAATGTTTCATTATACGGATATGCCAGAACATGTCTATTTCACCTTTTGTGGATATTTGGGTTGTTCCCAATGATTTCTTATTGCACTGGCTCCAAATTATTTTTTTTGACAGGCAGAGTTAGTGTGAGAGAGAGAGAGAGACAGAGAGAAAGGTCTTCCTTCAGTTGGTTCACCCTCGAAATGACCGCTACAGCCGGCGCTGCACCGATCTGAAGCTTCCTTGTGCTCTTCCATTCGGGTGCATTGCACAAGGTGGCTCCAAATTATTTCAAAATTTTTGGTTTAAAAGAATGTCCTTTCTTCATTGAATTACCTTGGCACCTTTGCTAGTTAATTGATCTTACATGTATGAATTTATCTCAGGACTTTCTATTTTTTAAAGATTCATTTATTTATCTGAAAGTGTGACACAGAGAGAAAAGGAGACACACAGAGAGGAAGAGAGAGAGAGAGAGAGAGTTTTCCATTGGCTGGTTTACTCTCCACTTGGCCACAATGGCCAGAGCTGCACTGATCCGAAGCCAAGAGCCAGGAGCTTCTTCTGGGTCTCCCATGTGGGTGTAGGAGCCCAAGGACTTGGGCCATCTTCTACTGCTTTCCCAGGCCATAGCAGAGAGCTGGATCAGAAGTGGAGCAGCCGGGTCTCAAACTGGTGCCCGTATGGGATGCCTGGGCTGCAGGTGAGGGCTTAGCTCACTACCCCACAGCACCAGCCCCCCAGTAACAACACTTAATGTGGCATCTTGGTTAATCATACAGTTTTTCTGGTTACTCTAGCTACATCCAGTTATCTTAAGCTGATTGGGGTGAGTTTTTGTCCCTCACTTCTGAAGAGTCCTGGTTAATATTTGGCCACTGTGGGGCCAGCACTATGGTGGAATAGGTTAAGCTTCCACCTGTGGTGCTGACATCCCGTGCAGAGGCATCAGTTCGAGTCCTGGCTGCTCTACTTCTGATCTGGCTTCCTGCTAATGTGCCTGGGTAGAGTAATGGAAACCTGCAGCCATGTGGGAGACCCAGAAGAAGCTCCAGGCTTCAGATTGGCCCATCTCTGTCTGTTTCGGCCACTTGGGGAGTGAACCAGCAGATGGAAGCTCTGTCTCTCTCTCTCTCTCTCTAAATGTACCTCTCAAATATATGAATAAAATCTTAAATATATATTTTGCCACTGCCTTGTCCCCCTCTGTCCCTGTCCATGGACATGCCCTCCCCCTCCTCTGCAGATAGCCCCGCCCCTGCCCCACCCTCTTGGTGTGACCTCACAGACCTCCGGGTTCTACTGTATCCTGGAGCCAAGGCTATTGAGTGGGCGGGCTCTTCAGGAGTTCATTTTCTCCTTGATAGTGGACAGACCTCAGCGAAGATGAGCAGAGCTCTGATCCTCTGTTTTCCTCTTGGTTTTCTGGCGAGATTCCAAGCCTCAACCTATCAACCTGATTGAAGGTACTGTCCCAGTGCGTCTGTGTGACAGCAAAGGATTGTGGGAGCCTACATCGGGGGCTGGTGTGGTGTCCCAGGCGTTCTCCCTGCCTGCCATCTTACCTCCCTACACTTGCCATTAGGGATTTAGTGCTTGCAAGAGGGGAGTAACCGCAAAAGTTGTCCAAATTTTGCAGCTTACTTAAAGTTCAGAGCTCCATGGGGTCGTGGCCTACGTGTGCATTTTCACTTTTGATTATAGAAGTTGTCTCAATCTTTTTGTTTATTTATTTGGAAGGTAGAATAATGGGGTGGGGGTGGAGAGAGACAGAGTGTTAGAAATATGCAAAAAACAAATAGGAGACAGAATACGAACTTGCAGCCAGACCAAATTTACTCAACGAAAATAAACTCGCAGAGGTCAACCAACTGCCATTGAGTACACAGACCCAACACGTAGCAAAGGCCCAGACCCCAGCAGGCCTGGCCTTTTTGTATCTTAGGTGGGCTAGGGGTGAGGATTGGTGGCAGTAGGCAAAGATGAGCTTTTCCATGCTGATTCTCCAAGTTTGGCCCACTGGCCTTCAAACCTGGGGGAGAATGCAGGGGGTGAGACTGAACTTGTCTCTTGAAAGAAGGCAGGGGTAACAAGAACCTAGAATGGCTGAGAGGTACATGTCCTTGTTCCATCACAGGGAGAGAAAGATCATTCATGTGCTGGTTTGCTCCCCGAAGGCTTCAACAGCCAGGACTGGGCCAAGCCAAAGTCAGCTGCCTGGACTCCCATCTGGATTTCCTACATGGGTGCAGGGACCCAAGCACTTGGGCCATCTTTTGCTGCTTTCCTAGGCACCTCTCACATCATTTTAAATGTTCTTTAAAAAGGATGTTCTTATTTGAAAGGCAGAGCTCCAGAGAGAGAGAGAGGCAGAGACACAGAGAGATCTTTTTATCTGCTGTTTCACTTCGCAGATGGCAGAAATGTCCAGGGCTGGGTCAGATGGAAACAAGGAGCCAGGCGCTTCTTCCAGTTCTTCCCGTTGGATGCAGAGGCCCAAACTCTTGGCCATTAGTATGGAGCTGTCTTTATTCGCTACTCCATGACGCCGGTCCTACACATCACTTTTCAAATAGCAGCTTTATGGAGATAAAATTCACATACTATACATTTTACCCTTTTGAAAGTATGTAATTCAGTGAGTTCTAGTATACTCACTACGTTGTGAATCATCATTATCTAGGTATTTTATTTTAAAGGTTATTTATTTGCAAATCAGTTACAGAGAGAGAGAGATCTTCCATTTGCTGGTTCATTCCCCAGATGGCTGCAATGGTGAGAGTTGGGCCAGGCTGAACCCAGAGGTTCTTCCAGGTCTCCCACATGGGTGCAGGGACCCAAGCCCTTGGGCCATCCTCCATTGCTTTCTCAAGCCGTTAACAGGGAGCTGGATTGGAAGTAGAGCAGCTGGGACTGAAGTAAGCAGTCATATGGGATGCTGGTGGTGCAGGCAGTGACTTTATCTGCTACACCACAATGCCGGTCCCTTTATTTTATTTTAAAAAAAGTAGTTATGTATCTGAAAGGCAGAGTTACAGAGGAAAAAGAGAGACAGACAGATAGAGCAATCTTTCATTGATTGGTTCATGCCCCAGTTGGCTGCAACAGCCAGGACTGGGCCAGGCTGAAGCCAGGAACCTGAAACTCCACTTGGGTCTCCCACATGGGTACAGGGGCCCAAGTACTTGGACCATCTCCCACTGCTTTCCCAGGCACATTAGCAGGGAACTGGATTGGAAGTGGAGCAGCTGGGACTTGAACAGGCAATCATATGGGATGCTAGTGGTGCACCACAACTTGGCTCCCTAATTTTAATTTTTTTCAGAATTGTTATTTATTTGAAAGGCAGAGAGGGGGGGGAGAGACAGAGAGAGAAAAAGATCTTCCATCTGCTGTTTTATTCCCCAAATGGCCGCAATGGTGTGGTCCTCGTCTCCTACATGGGCAGCAGGGCCATCTTCTGTTGCTTTCCCAGGTGCATCAGCAGGAAGCTGGATTGGAAGTGGAGCAGCTGAGACTCTAACCAGCACCCATATGGGATGCCAGTGCTACAGGCGGGGACTTAACCCACTGTGCCATAGAGCCGGCCCCCATTATCTAGCTCTAGAACTCTTTCATCACCCCAGAAAGGAGCCGTGTGCCTGCAGTAGTTGCTCCCCATTCTGCTTTCCCCTGGCTTCTTTGGCTTGCTGTGTTTCCAGGACTCATGTATGTGGTAGCCTATGTGAGAACTTCATGCCCTGTAAGGCTGAGTACTGTCCCATTGTGAGGACAGACTACATTCATTCTCTCTCTCTCTCTCTCTCTCTCTCTCTCTCTCGACAGGCAGAGTTAGAGAGAGAGAGAGAGAGAGACAGGGAGAAAGGCCTTCCTTCCGTTGGTTCACCCCCCAAATGGCCTCCATGGCCGGCACTGCCCTGATCCAAAGCCAGGAGCCTGGTGCTTCCTCCTGGTCTCCCATGCAGGTGTAGGGCCCAAGCACTTGGGCCATCCTCCACTGCCCTCCCAGGCCATAGCAGAGAGCTGGACTAGAAGAGGAGCAACCGGGACAGAACCAGCACCCCAACCAGGACTAGAACCCAGAATACCGGCTCCAGCTGCAGAGAATTAGCCTAGTGCGCCACGGTGCTGGCCCATTTTGTTTCTTACATGTGCATGAGCATTTAGGTAGTTTTCACCATTTGGATATTATGAAAACTCCAGTTCTGAAAAGTGACCTGGATCTCCTTCATCGATGTTTAGTCACCTCCTGCTTTTAGAACCACTTTTGCTATTTTACTAAACTTAACTGGCTGACCACATTCCTTGCAGTTCTCTGTGTTAAGTCACTGGGTATATAAAAGCTGAAGCAGCAAACACAGCCCTCATGCTGGAGGAAACTGCAGGGCTGTTCTCCCAGCATTAAGCATGCCAACATCACCAAGGGAATCAGAGACACCTACGTGGAGGCCTGGGCACCTGCATGCCGTGAGCGGGGGCTCAGACATCTCATGCAGGAGCTACGTCACTTTAAATGGTGACACTATCCATCGCAGGATAGCATAGAAAGGGAAGGAACTGAGCACTCTTGTGAGAACTTTAAAACCCAAAGGGTTGGCTGGCGCCATGGTTGCTCCTTTTCCAGTCCAGCTCTCTCCTGTGGCCAGGGAAGGCAGTGGAGGATGGCCTACATGAAAGCAACTGGCTCCTGGATTCGGATCGGCACAGTGTGCCGGCTGTAGCAGCCATTTAGGGGGTGAACCTATGGAGAAAGGAAGACCTTTCTCTCTGTCTCTCTCTCTCTCTCTTGCTACGTCTGCCTGAAAAAAGAAAAAAGAAACCAAAGGGTGTTTATGATCTTTTACTCATGAGCATACTGGATGCATCATGCTGGTATTGTATCGATTCTTTTTTTTTAAGATTTATTTATTTGAAAGACAGAGTTACAGAGAGGTAGTTGCAGAGAGGGAGAGAGAAAGAAAGGGGTCTTCCATCTGCTGGTTCACTCCCCAGATGGCTGCAACAGCTGGGGCTGTGCCGATCCAAAGCCAGGAGCCACGAGCTCCTTCTGGTCTCACATGCCAGTGCGGGTTCCCAAGGACTGTATTAAGAGAGAAAAAGCATTGAACCTTCTTTTGTGTGTGTGTGTGTGTGTGTGTGTGTGTGTGTGTATGTGAGTGTCTGTATCCTCAGGCACCGACGGGGGTCGATGCCGGGTGACTAAGGATGATCCCTGTCCAGGCAGACCCAGGGAGCACTTTCCTCACAGCTGAAATTACTTTCTCCACAGACCCAACCAATAAATTTTCCTCAAACATTAAAAATGAGGATGAAGGTTTGGCTAAAGTATTTGGTAAGTAGCCCTGCTCATCCCTGGTTGTTTCCAAGGGGACCTGTTCCTGCTGCTTAGGGGGCAAAGTGAGTGCTTTGTTTTCAGGCTAGATGCTGCTCATCTGAATGCCAAAGTCCCTAGAAATTAAGCCAAGCCAGGGGAGAAACCATGGGAAAGGCCCTGTTCCTCACAGCAGCCGAGGCTCCTCCATCTGGGAGCCCCTCGCAGGTGCAGAGAGTACACCACAGACCAGCTGCATCCACCTGCCCCTTCTAGAGGATGGGGCCCTGCAGTCACCCTGGACCTTCTCTCGGGGCCTCTCATCCCTGCCTGAGGCTGAGGATGAGTCTGCCCTGGGGAGATTGTTACAAAGCGGCGTCCCCCCTGCCCCGGACATCGGTCGTGGGGATGTTTTCGCAGTGGATGTTAGAGCCCTTCGGGTGCCTCCAGGCTGGGGCTGACTGATGTACTGGAAGGCTCTCATTTAACCCGAGAACAGCTAAGTTCAGGCCCAGGCCATCACCTTCATCAGAGGCCTGAGGCTGAGACAGATCTGGGCCCCAGCTGTGTGCTGAAGGAAGCTGGGCCCCACTTTGGGGAGTTCTCCCTGGTGCTGAGAAGAGGGTCAGGCTGAGGGCCGCCTCTCGTGGGAGAGAGAGCTCCTGGGAGAGTGAGCGAGCAAGCACTGCTGCTTCCCCCCAGGCTGGCGCTGTTGGATCAGAGGTGCATGGCCACCCCTGCCTGCAGGAGGGGCACCTATCCACACATGGCGGACTCTTCGTCACAGGAGCTGCCCCAGGTCGCTAACTCTGGGTTTGTCCTGCTTCCACCAGCGCTCCCAAAGAGGGCTCAGGCAGATGGCACTGTCTGCTGACTGACTGGCAGGTGGCCAGCCCCGATGGATGAGTGGATGAGGTTACTCTCGCAGGTGCACCAGCTGTGTGTTCAGCAAGTGCTGTCTAGGAGCCAGAGGGCTGTTCTGTGGTGGCCCCAGTGTCACAGCCCCTCGTGTGTTGGAGGGGAGTGAGCGCCTCTGGAGATGGGAGTCTGGGCCAGGGTTTGGGAGGATCCTGTCATTACCCGCTGAGGTCCTACCAACCTGCCGGTGCCGGTGCCGTAGCCCGGGCAGGCACCGCTCCACTCAGCAGCATCCATCTGGGTGGCGTTTCAGGAACTTGTAGGTCCAAATACATTCATCACTGGGCGGGGGAGGTGAGAACTTGCTGTTTACTCCTGGTGAAGCTGACAGTGATTTTTCCCGTGTCTATTGAAAGCACCTGTTGCGTTTAGTGGGCAAACCCTCACCCGGGGCCAACAGCCTTGAAAATGGACTTGGACTAGGGATGATGTGAATGCTAATCCTGTGGCTTAGCAAAATAAAGCCAGAGGGAAGTAAAACTCTGTTTCATGGAGAAAGCTTTAGATAGGAAGAGATCTTAATATGAGGAGTCTTCCAAAAGTTCATGGAAAAACACAGCATACGAAAAAAGCATGCATGGATTTCAAATGTTTTGCTACAAAAGCAAAATTTTCCTTTAGTTCTATTTTCCACAAGCATTTTGAAATACCTGCATATTAAAAAAGTCACTCTGAAGTATTAGCCACTGTTTCACAAGCAAAGAGCTCCACCAGCTTATAGAATTTGTTAAGCTTCCCTTCTACCCCACAGCTTCCATCCAGATTTCATGGGTATAGTTTTCATACACAGCATTTGTAAATGAGATTTATCTTATTTTTAAAATTGATTTTATTTATTTGAAAGTCAGAGTTACACAGAGAGAGGAGAGGCAGAGAGAGAGAGAGAGGAGAGAGAGAGAGAGAGAGATCTTGCACCTGCTGGTTCCTTCCCCAAATGGCTACAACAGCCAGGGCTGGGCCAGGCTGAAGCCAGGAACCAATGAGTCTGTCTGGGTTGGTTTCCAATGTGGGCAGCAGGGCCTCAGGACTTGAGCCATCATTTGCTGCCTCCCCAGGGCATACATTAGCAGGAAACTGGAGCTGGGAGTGGAGCTGGGACTCAAACCCAGGCACTGATGTGTGGTGTGGGTGTCCCAAGTGGCATTTCAATGGAGATGTCAAATGCCTGCCCTTAGATTCCTTTCTTTGCTATTTCCTTCAAGTAGGGTGGAAGATTGGGTAACTGAAGACACGGATACTTGCACTTCATATGTCATCTTCAAATCAGAATCCTACCATGTGATTTGGTCTTGGTATCACTCATAGGAAGGAAAATAGGACCACTTGATGCACTGCATTTTCTCACAGCTTTCTTGAGATATGAATGACATGATAACTGCATGTCTAAAAAGATTATAAATTGGAGCTGGCATTGTGGTGAGATAGGATAAGCTGCTGCCGCCACAGCAGCATCCTGTATGAGCTGCTCCGCTGCTGATCCAGCTCCCTGCTAAAGCACCTGGGAAAGCCCGAGTGCTTGGGCCCCTGCACCCATGTCTCCATGTGGGAGACCCAGATGGAGTTCCAGGATCCTGGCTTTGGCCTGGCCCAGACCTGGCCATGGTGGCCATTTGGGATGTTTTTTTTTTAATTAGATTTATTTGAAAAGCAAAGTTACAGAGAGAGAAAATGAGAGAGAGGGAGAGAGAGAGAGAGAGAGACAGAGCTTCCATACGATAGTTTACTCCCCAAATGACCTGAACAGTTGGAGCTGGGACAATACGAAGCCAGGAGCCAGGAGTTTCTTCCAGGTCTCCCATGTGGATGTAGGGGCCTAAGCACTTGAGCCATCCTCTGCTACTTCTTTCAGGCCTTTAGCAGGTTGCTGGATCAGAAGTGGAGCAGCTGAGACTTGAACAGTCACCCATATGGGATGCCAGTGATTAGGTGGCAGTTTTACCTGCTACACCACAGCTCAGGCTCCAATAAGTCTGTTTTGAAAAGTACAATTTTTTGAGTTTTGATATATGAATACACTCATGAAACCATTTTCCCAATTGAAATAATGAAGCTATTGACCCAGAAGTTTTTTTGGTTTTGTTTTTTCAAGATCTATTTTATTTGTTTGAAAGACAGAGTTACAGAGAGGGGTAGAGCTAGAGAGGCCTTCCATCCGCTGGTTCACTCCCCAAATGTCTGCAATGGCCAGAGCTGAGCTCATCTGAAGCCAGGAGCTTCTTTTGGGTCTCCCACGTGGGTACAGGGGCCCAAGGAGTTGGTCCATCTTCCACTGCTTTTCCAGGCCATAACAGAGAGCTGGATCAGAAGTGGAGCAGCCGGGACTTGAACTGGTGCCCACATGGGTTGCTGGTGCTGCAGGCTAGGGCTTTAACCCACTGTGCCACAGCGCTGGCCCCAACCCAGAAGTTATATTGTGCGCCTTCGAAATCCCTTCCTCTCCTGCTAGTTCCACCTTCATCCTGTTGGATCTCAACTGGACACGAGTCTAGCCATCTTGATGTCACCACCATCTTGCCCTCTAAGTTTCCCTGGAGGTCATTCTAATCCATATGGTGTAAAGAACGTCATCAAGGTAAACCACTGGGCTTCTCTTGCTGGCTGGACCCTGGAATGTCTCTTGTCTGATGCCTGGAATGTTAATATTTCTTGAGAAAGTCCAGATGGATTTAGGTTAGTCACAGGCCAGCTTTGTCTATAAGAACCCTTGGTCTTGCAGCCACTGGAGACCACTCTTCTGTCTGTAAATCCCCCTAGTCCCAGTAGATTACAACTGGTGTGATTTTGGATGCGTCCTAGGCAGCTGATTCTTGTATGCTGGGTTTTCCCAAACACAAGCCAGCACAGCCAGCTTTCTTTACATGGATTAGCTGTCATTTCTAGCGCTGGATGTAGATGGACCCCTGTCCTGTGCACTTTGTTTTATTTCTTTCGCTCGTCACAGTTATTTTGATTGCTGCATATCATTGTGCAATATTTTTATTACTTTTGATTGCTTAGTAATGTTTCATTATACGGATATGCCAGAACATGTCTATTTCACCTTTTGTGGATATTTGGGTTGTTCCCAATGATTTCTTATTGCACTGGCTCCAAATTATTTTTTTTGACAGGCAGAGTTAGTGTGAGAGAGAGAGAGAGACAGAGAGAAAGGTCTTCCTTCAGTTGGTTCACCCTCGAAATGACCGCTACAGCCGGCGCTGCACCGATCTGAAGCTTCCTCGTGCTCTTCCATTCGGGTGCATTGCACAAGGTGGCTCCAAATTATTTCAAAATTTTGGTTTAAAAGAATGTCCTTTCTTCATTGAATTACCTTGGCACCTTTGCTAGTTAATTGATCTTACATGTATGAATTTATCTCAGGACTTTCTATTTTTTAAAGATTCATTTATTTATCTGAAAGTGTGACACAGAGAGAAAAGGAGACACACAGAGAGGAAGAGAGAGAGAGATAGAGAGAGTTTTCCATTGGCTGGTTTACTCTCCACTTGGCCACAATGGCCAGAGCTGCACTGATCCGAAGCCAAGAGCCAGGAGCTTCTTCTGGGTCTCCCATGTGGGTGTAGGAGCCCAAGGACTTGGGCCATCTTCTACTGCTTTCCCAGGCCATAGCAGAGAGCTGGATCAGAAGTGGAGCAGCCGGGTCTCAAACTGGTGCCCGTATGGGATGCCTGGGCTGCAGGTGAGGGCTTAGCTCACTACCCCACAGCACCAGCCCCCCAGTAACAACACTTAATGTGGCATCTTGGTTAATCATACAGTTTTTCTGGTTACTCTAGCTACATCCAGTTATCTTAAGCTGATTGGGGTGAGTTTTTGTCCCTCACTTCTGAAGAGTCCTGGTTAATATTTGGCCACTGTGGGGCCAGCACTATGGTGGAATAGGTTAAGCTTCCACCTGTGGTGCTGACATCCCGTGCAGAGGCATCAGTTCGAGTCCTGGCTGCTCTACTTCTGATCTGGCTTCCTGCTAATGTGCCTGGGTAGAGTAATGGAAACCTGCAGCCATGTGGGAGACCCAGAAGAAGCTCCAGGCTTCAGATTGGCCCATCTCTGTCTGTTTCGGCCACTTGGGGAGTGAACCAGCAGATGGAAGCTCTGTCTCTCTCTCTCTAAATGTACCTCTCAAATATATGAATAAAATCTTAAATATATATTTTGCCACTGCCTTGTCCCCCTCTGTCCCTGTCCATGGACATGCCCTCCCCCTCCTCTGCAGATAGCCCCGCCCCTGCCCCACCCTCTTGGTGTGACCTCACAGACCTCCGGGTTCTACTGTATCCTGGAGCCAAGGCTATTGAGTGGGCGGGCTCTTCAGGAGTTCATTTTCTCCTTGATAGTGGACAGACCTCAGCGAAGATGAGCAGAGCTTTGATCCTCTGTGTTTTCCTCTTGGTTTTCTTGCGAGATTCCAAGCCTCAACCTATCAACCTGATTGAAGGTACTGTCCCAGTGCGTCTGTGTGACAGCAAAGGATTCTGGGAGCCTACATCGGGGGCTGGTGTGGTGGCCCAGGCATTCTCCCTGCCTGCCATCTTACCTCCCTACACTTGCCATTAGGGATTTAGTGCTTGCAAGAGGGGAGTAACCGCAAAAGTTGTCCAAATTTTGCAGCTTACTTAAAGTTCAGAGCTCCATGGGGTCGTAGCCTACGTGTGCATTTTCACTTTTGATTATAGAAGTTTTCTCAATCTTTTTGTTTATTTATTTGGAAGGTAGAATAATGGGGTGGGGGTGGGGAGAGACAGAGTGTTAGAAAAAGGCAAAAACCAAATAGGAGACAGAATACGAACTTGCAGCCAGACCAAATTTACTCAACGAAAATAAACTCGCAGAGGTCAACCAACTGCCATTGAGTACACAGACCCAACACGTAGCAAAGGCCCAGACCCCAGCAGGCCTGGCCATTTTGTATCTTAGGTGGGCTAGGGGTGAGAATTGGTGGCAGGAGGCAAAGATGAGCTTCTCCATGCTGATTCTCCAAGTTTGGCTCACTGGCCTTCAAACCTGGGGGAGAATGCAGGGGGTGAGACTGAACTTGTCTCTTGAAAGAAGGCAGGGGTAACAAGAACCTAGAATGGCTGAGAGGTACATGTCCTTGTTCCATCACAGGGAGAGAAAGATCATTCATGTGCTGGTTTGCTCCCCGAAGGCTTCAACAGCCAGGACTGGGCCAAGCCACAGTCAGCTGCCTGGACTCCCATCTGGATTTCCTACATGGGTGCAGGGACCCTAGCACTTGGGCCATCTTTTGCTGTTTTCCTAGGCACCTCTCACATCATTTTAAATGTTCTTTAAAAAGGATGTTCTTATTTGAAAGGCAGAGCTCTAGAGAGAGAGAGAGGCAGAGACACAGAGAGATCTTTTTATCTGCTGTTTCACTTCGCAGATGGCAGAAATGTCCAGGGCTGGGTCAGATGGAAACAAGGAGCCAGGCGCTTCTTCCAGTTCTTCCCGTTGGATGCAGAGGCCCAAACTCTTGGCCATTAGTATGGAGCTGTCTTTATTCGCTACTCCATGACGCCGGTCCTACACATCACTTTTCAAATAGCAGCTTTATGGAGATAAAATTCACATACTATACATTTTACCCTTTTGAAAGTATGTAATTCAGTGAGTTCTAGTATACTCACTACGTTGTGAATCATCATTATCTAGGTATTTTATTTTAAAGGTTATTTATTTGCAAATCAGTTACAGAGAGAGAGAGATCTTCCATTTGCTGGTTCATTCCCCAGATGGCTGCAGTGGTGAGAGTTGGGCCAGGCTGAACCCAGAGGTTCTTCCAGGTCTCCCACATGGGTGCAGGGACCCAAGCCCTTGGGCCATCCTCCATTGCTTTCTCAAGCCGTTAACAGGGAGCTGGATTGGACGTAGAGCAGCTGGGACTTAAGTAAGCAGTCATACGGGATGCTGGTGGTGCAGGCAGTGACTTTATCTGCTACACCACAATGCCGGTCGCTTTATTTTATTTAAAAAAAAAATAGTTATGTATCTGAAAGGCAGAGTTACAGAGGAAAAAGAGAGACAGACAGATAGAGCAATCTTTCATTGATTGGTTCATGCCCCAGTTGGCTGCAACAGCCAGGGCTGGGCCAGGCTGAAGCCAGGAACCTGAAACTCCACTTGGGTCTCCCACATGGGTACAGGGGCCCAAGTACTTGGACCATCTCCCACTGCTTTCCCAGGCACATTAGCAGGGAACTGGATTGGAAGTGGAGCAGCTGGGACTTGAACAGGCAATCATATGGGATGCTAGTGGTGCACCACAACTTGGCTCCCTAATTTTAATTTTTTTCAGAACTGTCATTTATTTGAAAGTCAGAGAGAGGCGGGAGGGGGAGAGACAGAGAGAGAAAAAGATCTTCCATCTGCTGTTTTATTCCCCAAATGGCCGCAATGGTGTGGTCCTCGTCTCCTACATGGGCAGCAGGGCCATCTTCTGTTGCTTTCCCAGGTGCATCAGCAGGAAGCTGGATTGGAAGTGGAGCAGCTGAGACTCTAACCAGCACCCATATGGGATGCCAGTGGTACAGGCGGGGACTTAACCCACTGTGCCATAGAGCCGGCCCCCATTATCTAGCTCTAGAACTCTTTCATCACCCCAGAAAGGAGCCGTGTGCCTGCAGTAGTTGCTCCCCATTCTGCTTTCCCCTGGCTTCTTTGGCTTGCTGTGTTTCCAGGACTCATGTATGTGGTAGCCTATGTGAGAACTTCATGCCCTGTAAGGCTGAGTACTGTCCCATTGTGAGGACAGACTACATTCATTCTCTCTCTCTCTCTCTCTCTCTCTCTCTCGACAGGCAGAGTTAGAGAGAGAGAGAGAGAGACAGGGAGAAAGGCCTTCCTTCCATTGGTTCACCCCCCAAATGGCCTCCATGGCCGGCACTGCCCTGATCCAAAGCCAGGAGCCTGGTGCTTCCTCCTGGTCTCCCATGCAGGTGTAGGGCCCAAGCACTTGGGCCATCCTCCACTGCCCTCCCAGGCCATAGCAGAGAGCTGGACTAGAAGAGGAGCAACCGGGACAGAACCGGCACCCCAACCAGGAGTAGAACCCAGAATACCGGCTCCAGCTGCAGAGAATTAGCCTAGTGCGCCACGGTGCTGTCCCATTTTGTTTCTTACATGTGCATGAGCATTTAGGTAGTTTTCACCATTTGGATATTATGAAAACTCCAGTTCTGAAAAGTGACCTGGATCTCCTTCATCGATGTTTAGTCACCTCCTGCTTTTAGAACCACTTTTGCTATTTTACTAAACTTAACTGGCTGACCACATTCCTTGCAGTTCTCTGTGTTAAGTCACTGGGTATATAAAAGCTGAAGCAGCAAACACAGCCCTCATGCTGGAGGAAACTGCAGGGCTGTTCTCCCAGCATTAAGCATGCCAACATCACCAAGGGAATCAGAGACACCTACGTGGAGGCCTGGGCACCTGCATGCCGTGAGCGGGGGCTCAGACATCTCATGCAGGAGCTACGTCACTTTAAATGGTGACACTATCCATCGCAGGATAGCATAGAAAGGGAAGGAACTGAGCACTCTTGTGAGAACTTTAAAACCCAAAGGGTTGGCTGGCGCCATGGTTGCTCCTTTTCCAGTCCAGCTCTCTCCTGTGGCCAGGGAAGGCAGTGGAGGATGGCCTACATGAAAGCAACTGGCTCCTGGATTCGGATCGGCACAGTGTGCCGGCTGTAGCAGCCATTTAGGGGGTGAACCTATGGAGAAAGGAAGACCTTTCTCTCTGTCTCTCTCTCTCTTGCTACGTCTGCCTGAAAAAAGAAAAAAGAAACCAAAGGGTGTTTATGATCTTTTACTCATGAGCATACTGGATGCATCATGCTGGTATTGTATCGATTCTTTTTTTTTAAGATTTATTTATTTGAAAGACAGAGTTACAGAGAGGTAGTTGCAGAGAGGGAGAGAGAAAGAAAGGGGTCTTCCATCTGCTGGTTCACTCCCCAGATGGCTGCAACAGCTGGGGCTGTGCCGATCCAAAGCCAGGAGCCACGAGCTCCTTCGGGTCTCACATGCCAGTGCGGGTTCCCAAGGACTGTATTAAGAGAGAAAAAGCGTTGAACCTTCTTTTGTGTGTGTGTGTGTGTGTGTGTATGTGAGTGTCTGTATCCTCAGGCACCGACGGGGGTCGATGCCGGGTGACTAAGGATGATCCCTGTCCAGGCAGACCCAGGGAGCACTTTCCTCACAGCTGAAATTACTTTCTCCACAGACCCAACCAATAAATTTTCCTCAAACATTAAAAATGAGGATGAAGGTTTGGCTAAAGTATTTGGTAAGTAGCCCTGCTCATCCCTGGTTGTTTCCAAGGGGACCTGTTCCTGCTGCTTAGGGGGCAAAGTGAGTGCTTTGTTTTCAGGCTAGATGCTGCTCGTCTGAATGCCAAAGTCCCTAGAAATTAAGCCAAGCCAGGGGAGAAACCATGGGAAAGGCCCTGTTCCTCACAGCAGCCGAGGCTCCTCCATCTGGGAGCCCCTCGCAGGTGCAGAGAGTACACCACAGACCAGCTGCATCCACCTGCCCCTTCTAGAGGATGGGGCCCTGCAGTCACCCTGGACCTTCTCTTGGGGCCTCTCATCCCTGCCTGAGGCTGAGGATGAGTCTGCCCTGGGGAGATTGTTACAAAGAGGCGTCCCCCCTGCCCCGGACATCGGTCGTGGGGATGTTTTCGCAGTGGATGTTAGAGCCCTTCGGGTGCCTCCAGGCTGGGGCTGACTGATGTACTGGAAGGCTCTCATTTAACCCGAGAACAGCTAAGTTCAGGCCCAGGCCATCACCTTCATCAGAGGCCTGAGGCTGAGACAGATCTGGGCCCCAGCTGTGTGCTGAAGGAAGCTGGGCCCCACTTTGGGGAGTTCTCCCTGGTGCTGAGAAGAGGGTCAGGCTGAGGGCCGCCTCTCGTGGGAGAGAGAGCTCCTGGGAGAGTGAGCGAGCAAGCACTGCTGCTTCCCCCCAGGCTGGCGCTGTTGGATCAGAGGTGCATGGCCACCCCTGCCTGCAGGAGGGGCACCTATCCACACATGGCGGACTCTTCGTCACAGGAGCTGCCCCAGGTCGCTAACTCTGGGTTTGTCCTGCTTCCACCAGCGCTCCCAAAGAGGGCTCAGGCAGATGGCACTGTCTGCTGACTGACTGGCAGGTGGCCAGCCCCGATGGATGAGTGGATGAGGTTACTCTCGCAGGTGCACCAGCTGTGTGTTCAGCAAGTGCTCTCTAGGAGCCAGAGGGCTGTTCTGTGGTGGCCCCAGTGTCACAGCCCCTCGTGTGTTGGAGGGGAGTGAGCGCCTCTGGAGATGGGAGTCTGGGCCAGGGTTTGGGAGGATCCTGTCATTACCCGCTGAGGTCCTACCAACCTGCCGGTGCCGGTGCCGTAGCCCGGGCAGGCACCGCTCCACTCAGCAGCATCCATCTGGGTGGCGTTTCAGGAACTTGTAGGTCCAAATACATTCATCACTGGGCGGGGGAGGTGAGAACTTGCTGTTTACTCCTGGTGAAGCTGACAGTGATTTTTCCCGTGTCTATTGAAAGCACCTGTTCATGTAGTGGGCAAACCCTCACCCGGGGCCAACAGCCTTGAAAATGGACTTGGACTAGGGATGATGTGAATGCTAATCCTGTGGCTTAGCAAAATAAAGCCAGAGGGAAGTAAAACTCTGTTTCATGGAGAAAGCTTTAGATAGGAAGAGATCTTAATATGAGGAGTCTTCCAAAAGTTCATGGAAAAACACAGCATACGAAAAAAGCATGCATGGATTTCAAATGTTTTGCTACAAAAGCAAAATTTTCCTTTAGTTCTATTTTCCACAAGCATTTTGAAATACCTGCATATTAAAAAAGTCACTCTGAAGTATTAGCCACTGTTTCACAAGCAAAGAGCTCCACCAGCTTATAGAATTTGTTAAGCTTCCCTTCTACCCCACAGCTTCCATCCAGATTTCATGGGTATACTTTTCATACACAGCATTTGTAAATGAGATTTATCTTATTTTTAAAATTGATTTTATTTATTTGAAAGTCAGAGTTACACAGAGAGAGGGGAGGCAGAGAGAGAGAGAGAGGAGAGAGAGAGAGAGAGAGAGATCTTGCACCTGCTGGTTCCTTCCCCAGATGGCTACAACAGCCAGGGCTGGGCCAGGCTGAAGCCAGGAACCAATGAGTCTGTCTGGGTTGGTTTCCAATGTGGGCAGCAGGGCCTCAGGACTTGAGCCATCATTTGCTGCCTCCCCAGGGCATACATTAGCAGGAAACTGGAGCTGGGAGTGGAGCTGGGACTCAAACCCAGGCACTGATGTGTGGTGTGGGTGTCCCAAGTGGCATTTCAATGGAGATGTCAAATGCCTGCCCTTAGATTCCTTTCTTTGCTATTTCCTTCAAGTAGGGTGGAAGATTGGGTAACTGAAGACACGGATACTTGCACTTCATATGTCATCTTCAAATCAGAATCCTACCATGTGATTTGGTCTTGGTATCACTCATAGGAAGGAAAATAGGACCACTTGATGCACTGCATTTTCTCACAGCTTTCTTGAGATATGAATGACATGATAACTGCATGTCTAAAAAGATTATAAATTGGAGCTGGCATTGTGGTGAGATAGGATAAGCTGCTGCCGCCACAGCAGCATCCCGTATGAGCTGCTCCGCTGCTGATCCAGCTCCCTGCTAAAGCACCTGGGAAAGCCCGAGTGCTTGGGCCCCTGCACCCATGTCTCCATGTGGGAGACCCAGATGGAGTTCCAGGCTCCTGGCTTTGGCCTGGCCCAGACCTGGCCATGGTGGCCATTTGGGATGTTTTTATTTTAATTAGATTTATTTGAAAGGCAAAGTTACAGAGAGAGAAAATGAGAGAGAGGGAGAGAGAGAGAGAGAGAGACAGAGCTTCCATACGATAGTTTACTCCCCAAATGACCTGAACAGTTGGAGCTGGGACAATACGAAGCCAGGAGCCAGGAGTTTCTTCCAGGTCTCCCATGTGGATGTAGGGGCCTAAGCACTTGAGCCATCCTCTGCTACTTCTTTCAGGCCTTTAGCAGGTTGCTGGATCAGAAGTGGAGCAGCTGAGACTTGAACAGTCACCCATATGGGATGCCAGTGATTAGGTGGCAGTTTTACCTGCTACACCACAGCTCAGGCTCCAATAAGTCTGTTTTGAAAAGTACAATTTTTTGAGTTTTGATATATGAATACACTCATGAAACCATTTTCCCAATTGAAATAATGAAGCTATTGACCCAGAAGTTTTTTTGGTTTTGTTTTTTCAAGATCTATTTTATTTGTTTGAAAGACAGTTACAGAGAGGGGTAGAGCTAGAGAGGCCTTCCATCCGCTGGTTCACTCCCCAAATGTCTGCAATGGCCAGAGCTGAGCTCATCTGAAGCCAGGAGCTTCTTTTGGGTCTCACACGTGGGTACAGGGGCCCAAGGAGTTGGTCCATCTTCCACTGCTTTTCCAGGCCCTAGCAGAGAGCTGGATCAGAAGTGGAGCAGCCGGGACTTGAACTGGTGCCCACATGGGTTGCTGGTGCTGCAGGCTAGGGCTTTAACCCGCTGTGCCACAGTGCTGGCCCCAACCCAGAAGTTATATTGTGCGCCTTCGAAATCCCTTCCTCTCCTGCTAGTTCCACCTTCATCCTGTTGGATCTCAACTGGACACGAGTCTAGCCATCTTGATGTCACCACCATCTTGCCCTCTAAGTTTCCCTGGAGGTCATTCTAATCCATATGGTGTAAAGAACATCATCAAGGTAAACCACTGGGCTTCTCTTGCTGGCTGGACCCTGGAATGGCTCTTGTCTGATGCCTGGAATGTTAATATTTCTTGAGAAAGTCCAGATGGATTTAGGTTAGTCACAGGCCAGCTTTGTCTATAAGAACCCTTGGTCTTGCAGCCACTGGAGACCACTCTTCTGTCTGTAAATCACCCTAGTCCCAGTAGATTACAACTGGTGTGATTTTGGATGTGTCCTCGGCAGCTGATTCTTGTATGCTGGGTTTTCCCAAACACAAGCCAGCACAGCCAGCTTTCTTTACATGGATTAGCTGTCATTTCTAGCGCTGGATGTAGATGGACCCCTGTCCTGTGCACTTTGTTTTATTTCTTTCGCTCGTCACAGTTATTTTGATTGCTGCATATCATTGTGCAATATTTTTATTACTTTTGATTGCTTAGTAATGTTTCATTATACGGATATGCCAGAACATGTCTATTTCACCTTTTGTGGATATTTGGGTTGTTCCCAATGATTTCTTATTGCACTGGCTCCAAATTATTTTTTTTGACAGGCAGAGTTAGTGTGAGAGAGAGAGAGAGACAGAGAGAAAGGTCTTCCTTCAGTTGGTTCACCCTCGAAATGACCGCTACAGCCGGCGCTGCACCGATCTGAAGCTTCCTCGTGGTCTTCCATTCGGGTGCATTGCACAAGGTGGCTCCAAATTATTTCAAAATTTTTGGTTTAAAAGAATGTCCTTTCTTCATTGAATTACCTTGGCACCTTTGCTAGTTAATGGATCTTACATGTATGAATTTATTTCAGGACTTTCTATTTTTTAAAGATTCATTTATTTATCTGAAAGTGTGACACAGAGAGAAAAGGAGACACCCAGAGAGGAAGAGAGAGAGAGAGAGAGAGAGAGAGAGAGAGAGAGTTTTCCAATGGCTGGTTTACTCTCCACTTGGCCACAATGGCCAGAGCTGCACTGATCCGAGGCCAAGAGCCAGGAGCTTCTTCTGGGTCTCCCATGTGGGTGTAGGAGCCCAAGGACTTGGGCCATCTTCTACTGCTTTCCCAGGCCATAGCAGAGAGCTGGATCGGAAGTGGAGCAGCCGGGTCTCAAACTGGTGCCCGTATGGGATGCCTGGGCTGCAGGTGAGGGCTTAGCTCACTACCCCACAGCACCAGCCCCCCAGTAACAACACTTAATGTGGCATCTTGGTTAATCATACAGTTTTTCTGGTTACTCTAGCTACATCCAGTTATCTTAAGCTGATTGGGGTGAGTTTTTGTCCCTCACTTCTGAAGAGTCCTGGTTAATATTTGGCCACTGTGGGGCCAGCACTATGGTGGAATAGGTTAAGCTTCCACCTGTGGTGCTGACATCCCGTGCAGAGGCATCAGTTCGAGTCCTGGCTGCTCTACTTCTGATCTGGCTTCCTGCTAATGTGCCTGGGTAGAGTAATGGAAACCTGCAGCCATGTGGGAGACCCAGAAGAAGCTCCAGGCTTCAGATTGGCCCATCTCTGTCTGTTTCGGCCACTTGGGGAGTGAACCAGCAGATGGAAGCTCTGTCTCTCTCTCTCTAAATGTACCTCTCAAATATATGAATAAAATCTTAAATATATATTTTGCCACTGCCTTGTCCCCCTCTGTCCCTGTCCATGGACATGCCCTCCCCCTCCTCTGCAGATAGCCCCGCCCCTGCCCCACCCTCTTGGTGTGACCTCACAGACCTCCGGGTTCTACTGTATCCTGGAGCCAAGGCTATTGAGTGGGCGGGCTCTTCAGGAGTTCATTTTCTCCTTGATAGTGGACAGACCTCAGCGAAGATGAGCAGAGCTCTGATCCTCTGTTTTCCTCTTGGTTTTCTGGCGAGATTCCAAGCCTCAACCTATCAACCTGATTGAAGGTACTGTCCCAGTGCGTCTGTGTGACAGCAAAGGATTCTGGGAGCCTACATCGGGGGCTGGTGTGGTGTCCCAGGCGTTCTCCGTGCCTGCCATCTTACCTCCCTACACTTGCCATTAGGGATTTAGTGCTTGCAAGAGGGGAGTAACCGCAAAAGTTGTCCAAATTTTGCAGCTTACTTAAAGTTCAGAGCTCCATGGGGTCGTAGCCTACGTGTGCATTTTCACTTTTGATTATAGAAGTTGTCTCAATCTTTTTGTTTATTTATTTGGAAGGTAGAATAATGGGGTGGGGGTGGAGAGAGACAGAGTGTTAGAAATATGCAAAAAACAAATAGGAGACAGAATACGAACTTGCAGCCAGACCAAATTTACTCAACGAAAATAAACTCGCAGAGGTCAACCAACTGCCATTGAGTACACAGACCCAACACGTAGCAAAGGCCCAGACCCCAGCAGGCCTGGCCATTTTGTATCTTAGGTGGGCTAGGGGTGAGGATTGGTGGCAGTAGGCAAAGATGAGCTTCTCCATGCTGATTCTCCAAGTTTGGCCCACTGGCCTTCAAACCTGGGGGAGAATGCAGGGGGTGAGACTGAACTTGTCTCTTGAAAGAAGGCAGGGGTAACAAGAACCTAGAATGGCTGAGAGGTACATGTCCTGGTTCCATCACAGGGAGAGAAAGATCATTCATGTGCTGGTTTGCTCCCCGAAGGCTTCAACAGCCAGGACTGGGCCAAGCCAAAGTCAGCTGCCTGGACTCCCATCTGGATTTCCTACATGGGTGCAGGGACCCAAGTACTTGGGCCATCTTTTGCTGCTTTCCTAGGCACCTCTCACATCATTTTAAATGTTCTTTAAAAAGGATGTTCTTATTTGAAAGGCAGAGCTCTAGAGAGAGAGAGAGGCAGAGACACAGAGAGATCTTTTTATCTGCTGTTTCACTTCGCAGATGGCAGAAATGTCCAGGGCTGGGTCAGATGGAAACAAGGAGCCAGGCGCTTCTTCCAGTTCTTCCCGTTGGATGCAGGGGCCCAAACTCTTGGCCATTAGTATGGAGCTGTCTTTATTCGCTACTCCATGACGCCAGTCCTACACATCACTTTTCAAATAGCAGCTTTATGGAGATAAAATTCACATACTATACATTTTACCCTTTTGAAAGTATGTAATTCAGTGAGTTCTAGTATACTCACTACGTTGTGAATCATCATTATCTAGGTATTTTATTTTAAAGGTTATTTATTTGCAAATCAGTTACAGAGAGAGAGAGAGATCTTCCATTTGCTGGTTCATTCCCCAGATGGCTGCAATGGTGAGAGTTGGGCCAGGCTGAACCCAGAGGTTCTTCCAGGTCTCCCACATGGGTGCAGGGACCCAAGCCCTTGGGCCATCCTCCATTGCTTTCTCAAGCCGTTAACAGGGAGCTGGATTGGAAGTAGAGCAGCTGGGACTGAAGTAAGCAGTCATATGGGATGCTGGTGGTGCAGGCAGTGACTTTATCTGCTACACCACAATGCCGGTCCCTTTATTTTATTTAAAAAAAAAAGTAGTTATGTATGTGAAAGGCAGAGTTACAGAGGAAAAAGAGAGACAGACAGATAGAGCAACCTTTCTTTGATTGGTTCATGCCCCAGTTGGCTGCAACAGCCAGGACTGGGCCAGGCTGAAGCCAGGAACCTGAAACTCCACTTGGGTCTCCCACATGGGTACAGGGGCCCAAGTACTTGGACCATCTCCCACTGCTTTCCCAGGCACATTAGCAGGGAACTGGATTGGAAGTGGAGCAGCTGGGACTTGAACAGGCAATCATATGGGATGCTAGTGGTGCACCACAACTTGGCTCCCTAATTTTAATTTTTTTCAGAACTGTCATTTATTTGAAAGTCAGAGAGAGGCGGGAGGGGGAGAGACAGAGAGAGAAAAAGATGTTCCATCTGCTGTTTTATTCCCCAAATGGCCGCAATGGTGTGGTCCTCGTCTCCTACATGGGCAGCAGGGCCATCTTCTGTTGCTTTCCCAGGTGCATCAGCAGGAAGCTGGATTGGAAGTGGAGCAGCTGAGACTCTAACCAGCACCCATATGGGATGCCAGTGCTACAGGCGGGGACTTAACCCACTGTGCCATAGAGCCGGCCCCCATTATCTAGCTCTAGAACTCTTTCATCACCCCAGAAAGGAGCCGTGTGCCTGCAGTAGTTGCTCCCCATTCTGCTTTCCCCTGGCTTCTTTGGCTTGCTGTGTTTCCAGGACTCATGTATGTGGTAGCCTATGTGAGAACTTCATGCCCTGTAAGGCTGAGTACTGTCCCATTGTGAGGACAGACTACATTCATTCTCTCTCTCTCTCTCTCTCTCTCTCTCTCTCTCGACAGGCAGAGTTAGAGAGAGAGAGAGAGAGAGAGAGACAGGGAGAAAGGCCTTCCTTCCGTTGGTTCACCCCCCAAATGGCCTCCATGGCCGGCACTGCCCTGATCCAAAGCCAGGAGCCTGGTGCTTCCTCCTGGTCTCCCATGCAGGTGTAGGGCCCAAGCACTTGGGCCATCCTCCACTGCCCTCCCAGGCCATAGCAGAGAGCTGGACTAGAAGAGGAGCAACCGGGACAGAACCAGCACCCCAACCAGGACTAGAACCCAGAATACCGGCTCCAGCTGCAGAGAATTAGCCTAGTGCGCCACGGTGCTGGCCCATTTTGTTTCTTACATGTGCATGAGCATTTAGGTAGTTTTCACCATTTGGATATTATGAAAACTCCAGTTCTGAAAAGTGACCTGGATCTCCTTCATCGATGTTTAGTCACCTCCTGCTTTTAGAACCACTTTTGTTATTTTACTAAACTTAACTGGCTGACCACATTCCTTGCAGTTCTCTGTGTTAAGTCACTGGGTATATAAAAGCTGAAGCAGCAAACACAGCCCTCATGCTGGAGGAAACTGCAGGGCTGTTCTCCCAGCATTAAGCATGCCAACATCACCAAGGGAATCAGAGACACCTACGTGGAGGCCTGGGCACCTGCATGCCGTGAGCGGGGGCTCAGACATCTCATGCAGGAGCTACGTCACTTTAAATGGTGACACTATCCATCGCAGGATAGCATAGAAAGGGAAGGAACTGAGCACACTTGTGAGAACTTTAAAACCCAAAGGGTTGGCTGGCGCCATGGTTGCTCCTTTTCCAGTCCAGCTCTCTCCTGTGGCCAGGGAAGGCAGTGGAGGATGGCCTACATGAAAGCAACTGGCTCCTGGATTCGGATCGGCACAGTGTGCCGGCTGTAGCAGCCATTTAGGGGGTGAACCTATGGAGAAAGGAAGACCTTTCTCTCTGTCTCTCTCTCTCTCTCTTGCTACGTCTGCCTGAAAAAAGAAAAAAGAAACCAAAGGGTGTTTATGATCTTTTACTCATGAGCATACTGGATGCATCATGCTGGTATTGTATCGATTCTTGTTTTTTTAAGATTTATTTATTTGAAAGACAGAGTTACAGAGAGGTAGTTGCAGAGAGGGAGAGAGAAAGAAAGGGGTCTTCCATCTGCTGGTTCACTCCCCAGATGGCTGCAACAGCTGGGGCTGTGCCGATCCAAAGCCAGGAGCCACGAGCTCCTTCGGGTCTCACATGCCAGTGCGGGTTCCCAAGGAATGTATTAAGAGAGAAAAAGCGTTGAACCTTCTTTTGTGTGTGTGTGTGTGTGTGTGTGTGTGTCCGTATCCTCAGGCAACGACGGGGGTCGATGCCGGGTGACTAAGGATGATCCCTGTCCAGGCAGACCCAGGGAGCACTTTCCTCACAGCTGAAATTACTTTCTCCACAGACCCAACCAATAAATTTTCCTCAAACATTACAAATGAGGATGAAGGTTTGGCTAAAGTATTTGGTAAGTAGCCCTGCTCATCCCTGGTTGTTTCCAAGGGGACCTGTTCCTGCTGCTTAGGGGGCAAAGTGAGTGCTTTGTTTTCAGGCTAGATGCTGCTCCTCTGAATGCCAAAGTCCCTAGAAATTAAGCCAAGCCAGGGGAGAAACCATTGGAAAGGCCCTGTTCCTCACAGCAGCCGAGGCTCCTCCATCTGGGAGCCCCTCGCAGGTGCAGAGAGTACACCACAGACCAGCTGCATCCACCTGCCCCTTCTAGAGGATGGGGCCCTGCAGTCACCCTGGACCTTCTCTCGGGGCCTCTCATCCCTGCCTGAGGCTGAGGCTGAGTCTGCCCTGGGGAGATTGTTACAAAGAGGCGTCCCCCCTGCCCCGGACATCGGTCGTGGGGATGTTTTCGCAGTGGATGTTAGAGCCCTTCGGGTGCCTCCAGGCTGGGGCTGACTGATGTACTGGAAGGCTCTCATTTAACCCGAGAACAGCTAAGTCCAGGCCCAGGCCATCGCCTTCATCAGAGGCCTGAGGCTGAGACAGATCTGGGCCCCAGCTGTGTGCTGAAGGAAGCTGGGCCCCACTTTGGGGAGTTCTCCCTGGTGCTGAGAAGAGGGTCAGGCTGAGGGCCGCCTCTGGTGGGAGAGAGAGCTCCTGGGAGAGTGAGCGAGCAAGCACTGCTGCTTCCCCCCAGGCTGGCGCTGTTGGATCAGAGGTGCATGGCCACCCCTGCCTGCAGGAGGGGCACCTATCCACACATGGCAGACTCTTCGTCACAGGAGCTGCCCCAGGTCGGGAACTCTGGGTTTGTCCTGCTTCCACCAGCGCTCCCAAAGAGGGCTCAGGCAGATGGCACTGTCTGCTGACTGACTGGCAGGTGGCCAGCCCTGATGGATGAGTGGATGAGGTTACTCTCGCAGGTGCACCAGCTGTGTGTTCAGCAAGTGCTCTCTAGGAGCCAGAGCGCTGTTCTGTGGTGGCCCCAGTGTCACAGCCCCTCGTGTGTTGGAGGGGAGTGAGCGCCTCTGGAGATGGGAGTCTGGGCCAGGGTTTGGGAGGATCCTGTCATTACCCGCTGAGGTCCTACCAACCTGCCGGTGCCGGTGCCGTAGCCCGGGCAGGCACTGCTCCACTCAGCAGCTTCCATCTGGGTGGCGTTTCAGGAACTTGTAGGTCCAAATACATTCATCACTGGGCGGGGGAGGTGAGAACTTGCTGTTTACTCCTGGTGAAGCTGACAGTGATTTTTCCCGTGTCTATTGAAAGCACCTGTTACATGTAGTGGGCAAACCCTCACCCGGGGACAACAGCCTTGAAAATGGACTTGGACTAGGGATGATGTGAATGCTAATCCTATGGCTTAACAAAATAAAGCCAGAGGGAAGTAAAACTCTGTTTCATGGAGAAAGCTTTAGATAGGAAGAGATCTTAATATGAGGAGTCTTCCAAAAGTTCATGGAAAAACACAGCATACGAAAAAAGCATGCATGGATTTCAAATGTTTTGCTACAAAAGCAAAATTTTCCTTTAGTTCTATTTTCCACAAGCATTTTGAAATACCTGCATATTAAAAAAGTCACTCTGAAGTATTAGCCACTGTTTCACAAGCAAAGAGCTCCACCAGCTTATAGAATTTGTTAAGCTTCCCTTCTACACCACAGCTTCCATCCAGATTTCATGGGTATACTTTTCATACACAGCATTTGTAAATGAGATTTATCTTATTTTTAAAATTGATTTTATTTATTTGAAAGTCAGAGTTACACAGAGAGAGGAGAGGCAGAGAGAGAGAGAGAGAGAGAGAGAGAGAGAGAGAGAGAGAGAGATCTTGCACCTGCTGGTTCCTTCCCCAGATGGCTACAACAGCCAGGGCTGGGCCAGGATGAAGCCAGGAACCAATGAGTCTGTCTGGGTTGGTTTCCCATGTGGGCAGCAGGGCCTCAGGACTTGAGCCATCATTTGCTGCCTCCCCAGGGCATACATTAGCAGGAAACTGGAGCTGGGAGTGGAGCTGGGACTCAAACCCAGGCACTGATGTGTGGTGTGGGTGTCCCAAGTGGCATTTCAATGGAGATGTCAAATGCCTGCCCTTAGATTCCTTTCTTTGCTATTTCCTTCAAGTAGGGTGGAAGATTGGGTAACTGAAGACACGGATACTTGCACTTCATATGTCATCTTCAAATCAGAATCCTACCATGTGATTTGGTCTTGGTATCACTCATAGGAAGGAAAATAGGACCACTTGATGCACTGCATTTTCTCACAGCTTTCTTGAGATATGAATGAAATGATAACTGCATGTCTAAAAAGATTATAAATTGGAGCTGGCATTGTGGTGAGATAGGATAAGCTGCTGTCGCCACAGCAGCATCCCGTATGAGCTGCTCCGCTGCTGATCCAGCTCCCTGCTAAAGCACCTGGGAAAGCCCGAGTGCTTGGGCCCCTGCACCCATGTCTCCATGTGGGAGACCCAGATGGAGTTCCAGGCTCCTGGCTTTGGCCTGGCCCAGACCTGGCCATGGTGGCCATTTGGGATGTTTTTATTTTAATTAGATTTATTTGAAAGGCAAAGTTACAGAGAGAGAAAATGAGAGAGAGGGAGAGAGAGAGACAGAGACAGAGCTTCCATACGATAGTTTACTCCCCAAATGACCTGAACAGTTGGAGCTGGGACAATCCGAAGCCAGGAGCCAGGAGTTTCTTCCAGGTCTCCCATGTGGATGTAGGGGCCTAAGCACTTGAGCCATCCTCTGCTACTTCTTTCAGGCCTTTAGCAGGTTGCTGGATCAGAAGTGGAGCAGCTGAGACTTGAACAGTCACCCATATGGGGTGCCAGTGATTAGGTGGCAGTTTTACCTGCTACACCACAGCTCAGGCTCCAATAAGTCTGTTTTGAAAAGTACAATTTTTTGAGTTTTGATATATGAATACACTCATGAAACCATTTTCCCAATTGAAATAATGAAGCTATTGACCCAGAAGTTTTTTTGTTTTTGTTTTTTCAAGATCTATTTTATTTGTTTGAAAAACAGAGTTACAGAGAGGGGTAGAGCTAGAGAGGCCTTCCATCCGCTGGTTCACTCCCCAAATGTCTGCAATGGCCAGAGCTGAGCTCATCTGAAGCCAGGAGCTTCTTTTGGGTCTCCCACGTGGGTACAGGGGCCCAAGGAGTTGGTCCATCTTCCACTGCTTTACCAGGCGCTAGCAGGGAGCTGGATCAGAAGTGGAGCATCCGGGACTTGAACTGGTGCCCATATGGGTTGCTGGTGCTGCAGGCTAGGGCTTTAACCCGCTGTGCCACAGTGCTGGCCCCAACCCAGAAGTTATATTGTGCGCCTTCGAAATCCCTTCCTCTCCTGCTAGTTCCACCTTCATCCTGTTGGATCTCAACTGGACACGAGTCTAGCCATCTTGATGTCACCACCATCTTGCCCTCTAAGTTTCCCTGGAGGTCATTCTAATCCATATGGTGTAAAGAACATCATCAAGGTAAACCACTGGTCTTCTCTTGCTGGCTGGACCCTGGAATGGCTCTTGTCTGATGCCTGGAATGTTAATATTTCTTGAGAAAGTCCAGATGGATTTAGGTTAGTCACAGGCCAGCTTTGTCTATAAGAACCCTTGGTCTTGCAGCCACTGGAGACCACTCTTCTGTCTGTAAATCCCCCTAGTCCCAGTAGATTACAACTGGTGTGATTTTGGATGTGTCCTAGGCAGCTGATTCTTGTATGCTGGGTTTTCCCAAACACAAGCCAGCACAGCCAGCTTTCTTTACATGGATTAGCTGTCATTTCTAGCGCTGGATGTAGATGGACCCCTGTCCTGTGCACTTTGTTTTATTTCTTTCGCTCGTCACAGTTATTTTGATTGCTGCATATCATTGTGCAATATTTTTATTACTTTTGATTGCTTAGTAATGTTTCATTATACGGATATGCCAGAACATGTCTATTTCACCTTTTGTGGATATTTGGGTTGTTCCCAATGATTTCTTATTGCACTGGCTCCAAATTATTTTTTTTGACAGGCAGAGTTAGTGTGAGAGAGAGAGAGAGACAGAGAGAAAGGTCTTCCTTCAGTTGGTTCACCCTCGAAATGACCGCTACAGCCGGCGCTGCACCGATCTGAAGCTTCCTCGTGGTCTTCCATTCGGGTGCATTGCACAAGGTGGCTCCAAATTATTTCAAAATTTTTGGTTTAAAAGAATGTCCTTTCTTCATTGAATTACCTTGGCACCTTTTCTAGTTAATTGATCTTACATGTATGAATTTATCTCAGGACTTTCTATTTTTTAAAGATTTATTTATTTATCTGAAAGTGTGACACAGAGAGAAAAGGAGACACACAGAGAAAAAGAGACAAGAAGAGAGAGAGAGAGAGAGAGAGAGAGAGAGAGAGAGAGAGAGAGTTTTCCAATGGCTGGTTTACTCTCCACTTGGCCACAATGGCCAGAGCTGCACTGATCCGAAGCCAAGAGCCAGGAGCTTCTTCTGGGTCTCCCATGTGGGTGCAGGAGCCCAAGGACTTGGGCCATCTTCTACTGCTTTCCCAGGCCATAGCAGAGAGCTGGATCAGAAGTGGAGCAGCCGGGTCTCAAACTGGTGCCCGTATGGGATGCCTGGGCTGCAGGCGAGGGCTTAGCTCACTACCCCACAGCACCAGCCCCCCAGTAACAACACTTAAGGTGGCATCTTGGTTAATCATACAGTTTTTCTGGTTACTCTAGCTACATCCAGTTATCTTAAGCTGATTGGGGTGAGTTTTTGTCCCTCACTTCTGAAGAGTCCTGGTTAATATTTGGCCACTGTGGGGCCAGCACTATGGTGGAATAGGTTAAGCTTCCACCTGTGGTGCTGACATCCCGTGCAGAGGCATCAGTTCGAGTCCTGGCTGCTCTACTTCTGATCTGGCTTCCTGCTAATGTGCCTGGGTAGAGTAATGGAAACCTGCAGCCATGTGGGAGACCCAGAAGAAGCTCCAGGCTTCAGATTGGCCCATCTCTGTCTGTTTTGGCCACTTGGGGAGTGAACCAGCAGATGGAAGCTCTGTCTCTCTCTCTCTCTCTAAATGTACCTCTCAAATATATGAATAAAATCTTAAATATATATCTTGCCACTGTGTCATCCCCCTCTGTCCCTGTCCATGGACATGCCCTCCCCCTCCTCTGCAGATAGCCCCGCCCCTGCCCCACCCTATTGGTGTGACCTCACAGACCTCTGGGTTCTACTGTATCCTGGAGCCAAGGCTATTGAGTGGGCGGGCTCTTCAGGAGTTCATTTTCTCCTTGATAGTGGACAGACCTCAGCGAAGATGAGCAGAGCTCGGATACTCTGTGTTTTCCTCTTGGTTTTCTGGCGAGATTCCAAGCCTCAACCTATCAACCTGATCGAAGGTACTGTCCCAGTGCGTATGTGTGACAGCAAAGGATTCTGGGAGCCTACATCGGGGGCTGGTGTGGTGGCCCAGGCGTTCTCCCTGCCTGCCATCTTACCTCCCTACACTTGCCATTAGGGATTTAGTGCTTGCAAGAGGGGAGTAACGGCAAAAGTTGTTCCATCACAGGGAGAGAAAGATCATTCATGTGCTGGTTTGCTCCCCGAAGGCTTCAACAGCCAGGACTGGGCCAAGCCAAAGTCAGCTGCCTGGACTCCCATCTGGATGTCCTACATGGGTGCAGGGACCCAAGCACTTGGGCCATCTTTTGCTGCTTTCCTAGGCACCTCTCACATCATTTTAAATTTTCTTTAAAAAGGATGTTCTTATTTGAAAGGCAGAGCTCTAGAGAGAGAGAGAGGCAGAGACACAGAGAGATCTTTTTATCTGCTGTTTCACTTCGCAGATGGCAGAAATGTCCAGGGCTGGGTCAGATGGAAACAAGGAGCCAGGCGCTTCTTCCAGTTCTTCCCGTTGGATGCAGGGGCCCAAACTCTTGGCCATTACTATGGAGCTGTCTTTATTCGCTACTCCATGACGCCAGTCCTACACATCACTTTTCAAATAGCAGCTTTATGGAGATAAAATTCACATACTATAAATTTTACCCTTTTGAAAGTATGTAATTCAGTGAGTTCTAGTATACTCACTACGTTGTGAATCATCATTATCTAGGTATTTTATTTTAAAGGTTATTTATTTGCAAATCAGTTACAGAGAGAGAGAGATCTTCCATTTGCTGGTTCATTCCCCAGATGGCTGCAATGGTGAGAGTTGGGCCAGGCTGAACCCAGAGGTTCTTCCAGGTCTCCCACATGGGTGCAGGGACCCAAGCCCTTGGGCCATCCTCCATTGCTTTCTCAAGCCGTTAACAGGGAGCTGGATTGGAAGTAGAGCAGCTGGGACTTAAGTAAGCAGTCATACGGGATGCTGGTGGTGCAGGCAGTGACTTTATCTGCTACACCACAATGCTGGTCCCTTTATTTTATTTAAAAAAAATAGTTATGTATCTGAAAGGCAGAGTTACAGAGGAAAAAGAGAGACAGACAGATAGAGCAATCTTTCATTGATTGGTTCATGCCCCAGTTGGCTGCAACAGCCAGGGCTGGGCCAGGCTGAAGCCAGGAACCTGAAACTCCACTTGGGTCTCCCACATGGGTACAGGGGCCCAAGTACTTGGACCATCTCCCACTGCTTTCCCAGGCACATTAGCAGGGAACTGGATTGGAAGTGGAGCAGCTGGGACTTGAACAGGCAATCATATGGGATGCTAGTGGTGCACCACAACTTGGCTCCCTAATTTTAATTTTTTTCAGAATTGTCATTTATTTGAAAGGCAAATGGGGGGGGGAAGAGACAGAGAGAGAAAAAGATCTTCCATCTGCTGGTTTATTCCCCAAATGGCCGCAATGGTGTGGTCCTCGTCTCCTACATGGGCAGCAGGGCCATCTTCTGCTGCTTTCCCAGGTGCATCAGCAGGAAGCTGGATTGGAAGTGGAGCAGCTGAGACTCTAACCAGCACCCATATGGGATGCCAGTGGTACAGGCGGGGACTTAACTCACTGTGCCATAGAGCCGGCCCCCATTATCTAGCTCTAGAACTCTTTCGTCACCCCAGAAAGGAGCCGTGTGCCTGCAGTAGTTGCTCCCCATTCTGCTTTCCCCTGGCTTCTTTGGCTTGCTGTGTTTCCAGGACTCATGTATGTGGTAGCCTATGTGAGAACTTCATGCCCTGTAAGGCTGAGTACTGTCCCATTGTGAGGACAGACTACATTCATTCTCTCTCTCTCTCTCTATCTCTCTCTCTCGACAGGCAGAGTTAGAAAGAGAGAGAGAGAGAGAGAGAGACAGGGAGAAAGGCCTTCCTTCCATTGGTTCACCCCCCAAATGGACTCCATGGCCGGCACTGCCCTGATCCAAAGCCAGGAGCCTGGTGCTTCCTCCTGGTCTCCCATGCAGGTGTAGGGCCCAAGCACTTGGGCCATCCTCCACTGCCCTCCCAGGCCATAGCAGAGAGCTGGACTAGAAGAGGAGCAACCGGGACAGAACCGGCACTCCAACCGGGACTAGAACCCAGAATACCGGCTCGAGCTGCAGAGAATTAGCCTAGTGCGCCACGGTGCTGGCCCATTTTGTTTCTTACATGTGCATGAGCATTTAGGTAGTTTTTACCATTTGGATATTATGAAAACTCCAGTTCTGAAAAGTGACCTGGATCTCCTTCATTGATGTTTAGTCACCTCCTGCTTTTAGAACCACTTTTGCTATTTTACTAAACTTAACTGGCTGAACACATTCCTTGCAGTTGTCTGTGTTAAGTCACTGGGTATATAAAAGCTGAAGCAGCAAACACAGCCCTCATGCTGGAGGAAACTGCAGGGCTGTTCTCCCAGCATTAAGCATGCCAACATCACCAAGGGAATCAGAGACACCTACGTGGAGGCCTGGGCACCTGCATGCCGTGAGCGGGGGCTCAGACATCTCATGCAGGAGCTACGTCACTGTAAATGGTGACACTATCCATCGCAGGATAGCATAGAAAGGGAAGGAACTGAGCACTCTTGTGGCGCCATGGTTGCTCCTTTTCCAGTCCAGCTCTCTCCTGTGGCCAGGGAAGGCAGTGGAGGATGGCCTACATGGAAGCAACTGGCGCCTGGATTCAGATCAGCACAGTGTGCCGGCTGTAGCAGCCATTTAGGGGGTGAACCTATGGAGAAAGGAAGACCTTTCTCTCTGTCTCTCTCTCTCTCTTGCTACATCTGCCTGAAAAAAGAAAAAAGAAACCAAAGGGTGTTTATGATCTTTTACTCATGAGCATACTGGATGCATCATGCTGGTATTGTATCGATTCTTTTTTTTTTTTAAGATTTATTTATTTGAAAGACAGAATTACAGAGAGGTAGTTGCAGAGAGGGAGAGAGAAAGAAAGGGGTCTTCCATCTGCTGGTTCACTCCCCAGATGGCTGCAACAGCTGGGGCTGTGCCGATCCAAAGCCAGGAGCCACGAGCTCCTTCTGGTCTCACATGCCAGTGCGGGTTCCCAAGGACTGTATTAAGAGAGAAAAAGCGTTGAACCTTCTTGTGTGTGTGTGTGTGTGTGTATGTGTGTGTGTGTGTCCGTATCCTCAGGCACCGACGGGGGTCGATGCCGGGTGACTAAGGATGATCCCTGTCCAGGCAGACCCAGGGAGCACTTTCCTCACAGCTGAAATTACTTTCTCCACAGACCCAACCAATAAATTTTCCTCAAACATTACAAATGAGGATGAAGGTTTGGCTAAAGTATTTGGTAAGTAGCCCTGCTCATCCCTGGTTGTTTCCAAGGGGACCTGTTCCTGCTGCTTAGGGGGCAAAGTGAGTGCTTTGTTTTCAGGCTAGATGCTGCTCCTCTGAATGCCAAAGTCCCTAGAAATTAAGCCAAGCCAGGGGAGAAACCATGGGAAAGGCCCTGTTCCTCACAGCAGCCGAGGCTCCTCCATCTGGGAGCCCCTCGCAGGTGCAGAGAGTACACCACAGACCAGCTGCATCCACCTGCCCCTTCTAGAGGATGGGGCCCTGCAGTCACCCTGGACCTTCTCTCGGGGCCTCTCATCCCTGCCTGAGGCTGAGGCTGAGTCTGCCCTGGGGAGATTGTTACAAAGAGGCGTCCCCCCTGCCCCGGACATCGGTCGTGGGGATGTTTTCGCAGTGGATGTTAGAGCCCTTCGGGTGCCTCCAGGCTGGGGCTGACTGATGTACTGGAAGGCTCTCATTTAACCCGAGAACAGCTAAGTCCAGGCCCAGGCCATCGCCTTCATCAGAGGCCTGAGGCTGAGACAGATCTGGGCCCCAGCTGTGTGCTGAAGGAAGCTGGGCCCCACTTTGGGGAGTTCTCCCTGGTGCTGAGAAGAGGGTCAGGCTGAGGGCCGCCTCTGGTGGGAGAGAGAGCTCCTGGGAGAGTGAGCGAGCAAGCACTGCTGCTTCCCCCCAGGCTGGCGCTGTTGGATCAGAGGTGCATGGCCACCCCTGCCTGCAGGAGGGGCACCTATCCACACATGGCAGACTCTTCGTCACAGGAGCTGCCCCAGGTCGGGAACTCTGGGTTTGTCCTGCTTCCACCAGCGCTCCCAAAGAGGGCTCAGGCAGATGGCACTGTCTGCTGACTGACTGGCAGGTGGCCAGCCCTGATGGATGAGTGGATGAGGTTACTCTCGCAGGTGCACCAGCTGTGTGTTCAGCAAGTGCTCTCTAGGAGCCAGAGCACTGTTCTGTGGTGGCCCCAGTGTCACAGCCCCTCGTGTGTTGGAGGGGAGTGAGCGCCTCTGGAGATGGGAGTCTGGGCCAGGGTTTGGGAGGATCCTGTCATTACCCGCTGAGGTCCTACCAACCTGCCGGTGCCGGTGCCATAGCCCGGGCAGGCACTGCTCCACTCAGCAGCTTCCATCTGGGTGGCGTTTCAGGAACTTGTAGGTCCAAATACATTCATCACTGGGCGGGGGAAGTGAGAACTTGCTGTTTACTCCTGGTGAAGCTGACAGTGATTTTTCCCGTGTCTATTGAAAGCACCTGTTACATGTAGTGGGCAAACCCTCACCCGGGGACAACAGCCATGAAAAGGGACTTGGACTAGGGATGATGTGAATGCTAATCCTGTGGCTTAGCAAAATAAAGCCAGAGGGAAGTAAAACTCTGTTTCATGGAGAAAGCTTTAGATAGGAAGAGATCTTAATATGAGGAGTCTTCCAAAAGTTCATGGAAAAACACAGCATACGAAAAAAGCATGCATGGATTTCAAATGTTTTGCTACAAAAGCAAAATTTTCCTTTAGTTCTATTTTCCACAAGCATTTTGAAATACCTGCATATTAAAAAAGTCACTCTGAAGTATTAGCCACTGTTTCACAAGCAAAGAGCTCCACCAGCTTATAGAATTTGTTAAGCTTCCCTTCTACACCACAGCTTCCATCCAGATTTCATGGGTATACTTTTCATACACAGCATTTGTAAATGAGATTTATCTTATTTTTAAAATTGATTTTATTTATTTGAAAGTCAGAGTTACACAGAGAGAGGAGAGGCAGAGAGAGAGAGAGAGAGAGAGAGAGAGAGAGAGAGAGATCTTGCACCTGCTGGTTCCTTCCCCAGATGGCTACAACAGCCAGGGCTGGGCCAGGATGAAGCCAGGAACCAATGAGTCTGTCTGGGTTGGTTTCCAATGTGGGCAGCAGGGCCTCAGGACTTGAGCCATCATTTGCTGCCTCCCCAGGGCATACATTAGCAGGAAACTGGAGCTGGGAGTGGAGCTGGGACTCAAACCCAGGCACTGATGTGTGGTGTGGGTGTCCCAAGTGGCATTTCAATGGAGATGTCAAATGCCTGCCCTTAGATTCCTTTCTTTGCTATTTCCTTCACGTAGGGTGGAAGATTGGGTAACTGAAGACACGGATACTTGCACTTCATATGTCATCTTCAAATCAGAATCCTACCATGTGATTTGGTCTTGGTATCACTCATAGGAAGGAAAATAGGACCACTTGATGCACTGCATTTTCTCACAGCTTTCTTGAGATATGAATGAAATGATAACTGCATGTCTAAAAAGATTATAAATTGGAGCTGGCATTGTGGTGAGATAGGATAAGCTGCTGTCGCCACAGCAGCATCCCGTATGAGCTGCTCCGCTGCTGATCCAGCTCCCTGCTAAAGCACCTGGGAAAGCCCGAGTGCTTGGGCCCCTGCACCCATGTCTCCATGTGGGAGACCCAGATGGAGTTCCAGGCTCCTGGCTTTGGCCTGGCCCAGACCTGGCCATGGTGGCCATTTGGGATGTTTTTATTTTAATTAGATTTATTTGAAAGGCAAAGTTACAGAGAGAGAAAATGAGAGAGAGGGAGAGAGAGAGACAGAGACAGAGCTTCCATACGATAGTTTACTCCCCAAATGACCTGAACAGTTGGAGCTGGGACAATCCGAAGCTAGGAGCCAGGAGTTTCTTCCAGGTCTCCCATGTGGATGTAGGGGCCTAAGCACTTGAGCCATCCTCTGCTACTTCTTTCAGGCCTTTAGCAGGTTGCTGGATCAGAAGTGGAGCAGCTGAGACTTGAACAGTCACCCATATGGGGTGCCAGTGATTAGGTGGCAGTTTTACCTGCTACACCACAGCTCAGGCTCCAATAAGTCTGTTTTGAAAAGTACAATTTTTTGAGTTTTGATATATGAATACACTCATGAAACCATTTTCCCAATTGAAATAATGAAGCTATTGACCCAGAAGTTTTTTTGGTTTTGTTTTTTCAAGATCTATTTTATTTGTTTGAAAGACAGTTACAGAGAGGGGTAGAGCTAGAGAGGCCTTCCATCCGCTGGTTCACTCCCCAAATGTCTGCAATGGCCAGAGCTGAGCTCATCTGAAGCCAGGAGCTTCTTTTGGGTCTCACACGTGGGTACAGGGGCCCAAGGAGTTGGTCCATCTTCCACTGCTTTTCCAGGCCCTAGCAGAGAGCTGGATCAGAAGTGGAGCAGCCGGGACTTGAACTGGTGCCCACATGGGTTGCTGGTGCTGCAGGCTAGGGCTTTAACCCGCTGTGCCACAGTGCTGGCCCCAACCCAGAAGTTATATTGTGCGCCTTCGAAATCCCTTCCTCTCCTGCTAGTTCCACCTTCATCCTGTTGGATCTCAACTGGACACGAGTCTAGCCATCTTGATGTCACCACCATCTTGCCCTCTAAGTTTCCCTGGAGGTCATTCTAATCCATATGGTGTAAAGAACATCATCAAGGTAAACCACTGGGCTTCTCTTGCTGGCTGGACCCTGGAATGTCTCTTGTCTGATGCCTGGAATGTTAATATTTCTTGAGAAAGTCCAGATGGATTTAGGTTAGTCACAGGCCAGCTTTGTCTATAAGAACCCTTGGTCTTGCAGCCACTGGAGACCACTCTTCTGTCTGTAAATCCCCCTAGTCCCAGTAGATTACAACTGGTGTGATTTTGGATGTGTCCTAGGCAGCTGATTCTTGTATGCTGGGTTTTCCCAAACACAAGCCAGCACAGCCAGCTTTCTTTACATGGATTAGCTGTCATTTCTAGCGCTGGATGTAGATGGACCCCTGTCCTGTGCACTTTGTTTTATTTCTTTCGCTCGTCACAGTTATTTTGATTGCTGCATATCATTGTGCAATATTTTTATTACTTTTGATTGCTTAGTAATGTTTCATTATACGGATATGCCAGAACATGTCTATTTCATCTTTTGTGGATATTTGGGTTGTTCCCAATGATTTCTTATTGCACTGGCTCCAAATGATTTTTTTTTGACAGGCAGAGTTAGTGTGAGAGAGAGAGAGAGACAGAGAGAAAGGTCTTCCTTCAGTTGGTTCACCCTCGAAATGACTGCTACAGCCGGCGCTGCACCGATCTGAAGCTTCCTCGTGGTCTTCCATTCGGGTGCATTGCACAAGGTGGCTCCAAATTATTTCAAAATTTTTGGTTTAAAAGAATGTCCTTTCTTCATTGAATTACCTTGGCACCTTTTCTAGTTAATTGATCTTACATGTATGAATTTATCTCAGGACTTTCTATTTTTTAAAGATTTATTTATTTATCTGAAAGTGTGACACAGAGAGAAAAGGAGACACACAGAGAAAAAGAGACAAGAAGAGAGAGAGAGAGAGAGAGAGAGAGAGAGAGAGAGAGAGAGAGAGAGAGAGTTTTCCAATGGCTGGTTTACTCTCCACTTGGCCACAATGGCCAGAGCTGCACTGATCCGAAGCCAAGAGCCAGGAGCTTCTTCTGGGTCTCCCATGTGGGTGCAGGAGCCCAAGGACTTGGGCCATCTTCTACTGCTTTCCCAGGCCATAGCAGAGAGCTGGATCAGAAGTGGAGCAGCCGGGTCTCAAACTGGTGCCCGTATGGTATGCCTGGGCTGCAGGCGAGGGCTTAGCTCACTACCCCACAGCACCAGCCCCCCAGTAACAACACTTAAGGTGGCATCTTGGTTAATCATACAGTTTTTCTGGTTACTCTAGCTACATCCAGTTGTCTTAAGCTGATTGGGGTGAGTTTTTGTCCCTCACTTCTGAAGAGTCCTGGTTAATATTTGGCCACTGTGGGGCCAGCACTATGGTGGAATAGGTTAATCTTCCACCTGTGGTGCTGACATCCCGTGTAGAGGCATCAGTTCGAGTCCTGGCTGCTCTACTTCTGATCTGGCTTCCTGCTAATGTGCCTGGGTAGAGTAATGGAAACCTGCAGCCATGTGGGAGACCCAGAAGAAGCTCCAGGCTTCAGATTGGCCCATCTCTGTCTGTTTTGGCCACTTGGGGAGTGAACCAGCAGATGGAAGCTCTGTCTCTCTCTCTCTCTCTACATGTACCTCTCAAATATATGAATAAAATCTTAAATATATATCTTGCCACTGTGTCATCCCCCTCTGTCCCTGTCCATGGACATGCCCTCCCCCTCCTCTGCAGATAGCCCCGCCCCTGCCCCACCCTATTGGTGTGACCTCACAGACCTCTGGGTTCTACTGTATCCTGGAGCCAAGGCTATTGAGTGGGCGGGCTCTTCAGGAGTTCATTTTCTCCTTGATAGTGGACAGACCTCAGCGAAGATGAGCAGAGCTCGGATACTCTGTGTTTTCCTCTTGGTTTTCTGGCGAGATTCCAAGCCTCAACCTATCAACCTGATCGAAGGTACTGTCCCAGTGCATCTGTGTGACAGCAAAGGATTCTGGGAGCCTACATCGGGGGCTGGTGTGGTGGCCCAGGCGTTCTCCCTGCCTGCCATCTTACCTCCCTACACTTGCCATTAGGGATTTAGTGCTTGCAAGAGGGGAGTAACCGCAAAAGTTGTTCCATCACAGGGAGAGAAAGATCATTCATGTGCTGGTTTGCTCCCCGAAGGCTTCAACAGCCAGGACTGGGCCAAGCCAAAGTCAGCTGCCTGGACTCCCATCTGGATTTCCTACATGGGTGCAGGGACCCAAGCACTTGGGCCATCTTTTGCTGCTTTCCTAGGCACCTCTCACATCATTTTAAATTTTCTTTAAAAAGGATGTTCTTATTTGAAAGGCAGAGCTCTAGAGAGAGAGAGAGGCAGAGACACAGAGAGATCTTTTTATCTGCTGTTTCACTTCGCAGATGGCAGAAATGTCCAGGGCTGGGTCAGATGGAAACAAGGAGCCAGGCGCTTCTTCCAGTTCTTCCAGTTGGATGCAGGGGCCCAAACTCTTGGCCATTACTATGGAGCTGTCTTTATTCGCTACTCCATGACGCCAGTCCTACACATCACTTTTTAAATAGCAGCTTTATGGAGATAAAATTCACATACTATAAATTTTACCCTTTTGAAAGTATGTAATTCAGTGAGTTCTAGTATACTCACTACGTTGTGAATCATCATTATCTAGGTATTTTATTTTAAAGGTTATTTATTTGCAAATCAGTTACAGAGAGAGAGAGATCTTCCATTTGCTGGTTCATTCCCCAGATGGCTGCAATGGTGAGAGTTGGGCCAGGCTGAACCCAGAGGTTCTTCCAGGTCTCCCACATGGGTGCAGGGACCCAAGCCCTTGGGCCATCCTCCATTGCTTTCTCAAGCCGTTAACAGGGAGCTGAATTGCAAGTAGAGCAGCTGGGACTGAAGTAAGCAGTCATATGGGATGCTGGTGGTGCAGGCAGTGACTTTATCTGCTACACCACAATGCCGGTCCCTTTATTTTATTTAAAAAAAAATAGTTATGTATCTGAAAGGCAGAGTTACAGAGGAAAAAGAGAGACAGACAGATAGAGCAATCTTTCATTGATTGGTTCATGCCCCAGTTGGCTGCAACAGCCAGGGCTGGGCCAGGCTGAAGCCAGGAACCTGAAACTCCACTTGGGTCTCCCACATGGGTACAGGGGCCCAAGTACTTGGACCATCTCCCACTGCTTTCCCAGGCACATTAGCAGGGAACTGGATTGGAAGTGGAGCAGCTGCGACTTGAACAGGCTCTCATATGGGATGCTAGTGGTGCACCACAACTTGGCTCCCTAATTTTAATTTTTTTCAGAATTGTCATTTATTTGATAGGCAAATGGGGGGGGGAGAGACAGAGAGAGAAAAAGATCTTCCATCTGCTGGTTTATTCCCCAAATGGCCGCAATGGTGTGGTCCTCGTCTCCTACATGGGCAGCAGGGCCATCTTCTGCTGCTTTCCCAGGTGCATCAGCAGGAAGCTGGATTGGAAGTGGAGCAGCTGAGACTCTAACCAGCACCCATATGGGATGCCAGTGGTACAGGCGGGGACTTAACCCACTGTGCCATAGAGCCGGCCCCCATTATCTAGCTCTAGAACTCTTTCATCACCCCAGAAAGGAGCCGTGTGCCTGCAGTAGTTGCTCCCCATTCTGCTTTCCCCTGGCTTCTTTGGCTTGCTGTGTTTCCAGGACTCATGTATGTGGTAGCCTATGTGAGAACTTCATGCCCTGTAAGGCTGAGTACTGTCCCATTGTGAGGACAGACTACATTCATTCTCTCTCTCTCTCTCTCTCTCTCTCGACAGGCAGAGTTAGAGAGAGAGAGAGAGAGAGAGAGACAGGGAGAAAGGCCTTCCTTCTGTTGGTTCACCCCCCAAATGGCCTCCATGGCCGGCACTGCCCTGATCCAAAGCCAGGATCCTGGTGCTTCCTCCTGGTCTCCCATGCAGGTGTAGGGCCCAAGCACTTGGGCCATCCTCCACTGCCCTCCCAGGCCATAGCAGAGAGCCGGACTAGAAGAGGAGCAACCGGGACAGAACCGGCACTCCAACCGGGACTAGAACCCAGAATACCGGCTCCAGCTGCAGAGAATTAGCCTAGTGCGCCACGGTGCTGGCCCATTTTGTTTCTTACATGTGCATGAGCATTTAGGTAGTTTTTACCATTTGGATATTATGAAAACTCCAGTTCTGAAAAGTGACATGGATCTCCTTCATTGATGTTTAGTCACCTCCTGCTTTTAGAACCACTTTTGCTATTTTACTAAACTTAACTGGCTGAACACATTCCTTGCAGTTGTCTGTGTTAAGTCACTGGGTATATAAAAGCTGAAGCAGCAAACACAGCCCTCATGCTGGAGGAAACTGCAGGGCTGTTCTCCCAGCATTAAGCATGCCAACATCACCAAGGGAATCAGAGACACCTACGTGGAGGCCTGGGCACCTGCATGCCGTGAGCGGGGGCTCAGACATCTCATGCAGGAGCTACGTCACTTTAAATGGTGACACTATCCATCGCAGGATATCATAGAAAGGGAAGGAACTGAGCACTCTTGTGGCGCCATGGTTGCTCCTTTTCCAGTCCAGCTCTCTCCTGTGGCCAGGGAAGGCAGTGGAGGATGGCCTACATGGAAGCAACTGGCGCCTGGATTCAGATCAGCACAGTGTGCCGGCTGTAGCAGCCATTTAGGGGGTGAACCTATGGAGAAAGGAAGACCTTTCTCTCTGTCTCTCTCTCTCTCTTGCTACATCTGCCTGAAAAAAGAAAAAAGAAACCAAAAGGTGTTTATGATCTTTTACTCATGAGCATACTGGATGCATCATGCTGGTATTGTATCGATTCTTTTTTTTTTTAAGATTTATTTATTTGAAAGACAGAATTACAGAGAGGTAGTTGCAGAGAGGGAGAGAGAAAGAAAGGGGTCTTCCATCTGCTGGTTCACTCCCCAGATGGCTGCAACAGCTGGGGCTGTGCCGATCCAAAGCCAGGAGCCACGAGCTCCTTCTGGTCTCACATGCCAGTGCGGGTTCCCAAGGACTGTATTAAGAGAGAAAAAGCGTTGAACCTTCTTTTGTGTGTGTGTGTGTGTGTGTATGTGTGTGTGTGTGTCCGTATCCTCAGGCACCGACGGGGGTCGATGCCGGGTGACTAAGGATGATCCCTGTCCAGGCAGACCCAGGGAGCACTTTCCTCACAGCTGAAATTACCTTCTCCACAGACCCAACCAATAAATTTTCCTCAAACATTACAAATGAGGATGAAGGTTTGGCTAAAGTATTTGGTAAGTAGCCCTGCTCATCCCTGGTTGTTTCCAAGGGGACCTGTTCCTGCTGCTTAGGGGGCAAAGTGAGTGCTTTGTTTTCAGGCTAGATGCTGCTCCTCTGAATGCCAAAGTCCCTAGAAATTAAGCCAAGCCAGGGGAGAAACCATGGGAAAGGCCCTGTTCCTCACAGCAGCCGAGGCTCCTCCATCTGGGAGCCCCTCGCAGGTGCAGAGAGTACACCACAGACCAGCTGCATCCACCTGCCCCTTCTAGAGGATGGGGCCCTGCAGTCAGCCTGGACCTTCTCTCGGGGCCTCTCATCCCTGCCTGAGGCTGAGGATGAGTCTGCCCTGGGGAGATTGTTACAAAGAGGCGTCCCCCCTGCCCCGGACATCGGTCGTGGGGATGTTTTCGCAGTGGATGTTAGAGCCCTTCGGGTGCCTCCAGGCTGGGGCTGACTGATGTACTGGAAGGCTCTCATTTAACCCGAGAACAGCTAAGTCCAGGCCCAGGCCATCGCCTTCATCAGAGGCCTGAGGCTGAGACAGATCTGGGACCCAGCTGTGTGCTGAAGGAAGCTGGGCCCCACTTTGGGGAGTTCTCCCTGGTGCTGAGAAGAGGGTCAGGCTGAGGGCCGCCTCTGGTGGGAGAGAGAGCTCCTGGGAGAGTGAGCGAGCAAGCACTGCTGCTTCCCCCCAGGCTGGCGCTGTTGGATCAGAGGTGCATGGCCACCCCTGCCTGCAGGAGGGGCACCTATCCACACATGGCGGACTCTTCGTCACAGGAGCTGCCCCAGGTCGGGAACTCTGGGTTTGTCCTGCTTCCACCAGCGCTCCCAAAGAGGGCTCAGGCAGATGGCACTGTCTGCTGACTGACTGGCAGGTGGCCAGCCCTGATGGATGAGTGGATGAGGTTACTCTCGCAGGTGCACCAGCTGTGTGTTCAGCAAGTGCTCTCTAGGAGCCAGAGGGCTGTTCTGTGGTGGCCCCAGTGTCACAGCCCCTCGTGTGTTGGAGGGGAGTGAGCGCCTCTGGAGATGGGAGTCTGGGCCAGGGTTTGGGAGGATCCTGTCATTACCCGCTGAGGTCCTACCAACCTGCCGGTGTCGGTGCCGTAGCCTGGGCAGGCACCGCTCCACTCAGCAGCATCCATCTGGGTGGCGTTTCAGGAACTTGTAGGTCCAAATACATTCATCACTGGGCGGGGGAGGTGAGAACTTGCTGTTTACTCCTGGTGAAGCTGACAGTGATTTTTCCCGTGTCTATTGAAAGCACCTGTTGCATGTAGTGGGCAAACCCTCACCTGGGGACAACAGCCTTAAAAATGGACTTGGACTAGGGATGATGTGAATGCTAATCCTGTGGCTTAGCAAAATAAAGCCAGAGGGAAGTAAAACTCTGTTTCATGGAGAAAGCTTTAGATAGGAAGAGATCTTAATATGAGGAGTCTTCCAAAAGTTCATGGAAAAACACAGCATACGAAAAAAGCATGCATGGATTTCAAATGTTTTGCTACAAAAGCAAAATTTTCCTTTAGTTCTATTTTCCACAAGCATTTTGAAATACCTGCATATTAAAAAAGTCACTCTGAAGTATTAGCCACTGTTTCACAAGCAAAGAGCTCCACCAGCTTATAGAATTTGTTAAGCTTCCCTTCTACACCACAGCTTCCATCCAGATTTCATGGGTATAGTTTTCATACACAGCATTTGTAAATGAGATTTATCTTATTTTTAAAATTGATTTTATTTATTTGAAAGTCAGAGTTACACAGAGAGAGGAGAGGCAGAGAGAGAGAGAGAGAGAGAGAGAGAGAGAGATCTTGCACCTGCTGGTTCCTTCCCCAGATGGCTACAACAGCCAGGGCTGGGCCAGGCTGAAGCCAGGAACCAATGAGTCTGTCTGGGTTGGTTTCCCATGTGGGCAGCAGGGCCTCAGGACTTGAGCCATCATTTGCTGCCTCCCTAGGGCATACATTAGCAGGAAACTGGAGCTGGGAGTGGAGCTGGGACTCAAACCCAGGCACTGATGTGTGGTGTGGGTGTCCCAAGTGGCATTTCAATGGAGATGTCAAATGCCTGCCCTTAGATTCCTTTCTTTGCTATTTCCTTCAAGTAGGGTGGAAGATTGGGTAACTGAAGACACGGATACTTGCACTTCATATGTCATCTTCAAATCAGAATCCTACCATGTGATTTGGTCTTGGTATCACTCATAGGAAGGAAAATAGGACCACTTGATGCACTGCATTTTCTCACAGCTTTCTTGAGATATGAATGACATGATAACTGCATGTCTAAAAAGATTATAAATTGGAGCTGGCATTGTGGTGAGATAGGATAAGCTGCTGCCGCCACAGCAGCATCCCGTATGAGCTGCTCCGCTGCTGATCCAGCTCCCTGCTAAAGCACCTGGGAAAGCCCGAGTGCTTGGGCCCCTGCACCCATGTCTCCATGTGGGAGACCCAGATGGAGTTCCAGGCTCCTGGCTTTGGCCTGGCCCAGACCTGGCCATGGTGGCCATTTGGGATGTTTTTATTTTAATTAGATTTATTTGAAAGGCAAAGTTACAGAGAGAGAAAATGAGAGAGAGGGAGAGAGAGAGAGAGAGACAGAGCTTCCATACGATAGTTTACTCCCCAAATGACCTGAACAGTTGGAGCTGGGACAATCCGAAGCCAGGAGCCAGGAGTTTCTTCCAGGTCTCCCATGTGGATGTAGGGGCCTAATCACTTGAGCCATCCTCTGCTACTTCTTTCAGGCCTTTAGCAGGTTGCTGGATCAGAAGTGGAGCAGCTGAGACTTGAACAGTCACCCATATGGGGTGCCAGTGATTAGGTGGCAGTTTTACCTGCTACACCACAGCTCAGGCTCCAATAAGTCTGTTTTGAAAAGTACAATTTTTTGAGTTTTGATATATGAATACACTCATGAAACCATTTTCCCAATTGAAATAATGAAGCTATTGACCCAGAAGTTTTTTTGGTTTTGTTTTTTCAAGATCTATTTTATTTGTTTGAAAGACAGAGTTACAGAGAGGGGTAGAGCTAGAGAGGCCTTCCATCCGCTGGTTCACTCCCCAAATATCTGCAATGGCCAGAGCTGAGCTCATCTGAAGCCAGGAGCTTCTTTTGGGTCTCCCACGTGGGTACAGGGGCCCAAGGAGTTGGTCCATCTTCCACTGATTTTCCAGGCCATAACAGAGAGCTGGATCAGAAGTGGAGCATCCGGGACTTGAACTGGTGCCCATATGGGTTGCTGGTGCTGCAGGCTAGGGCTTTAACCCGCTGTGCCACAGTGCTGGCCCCAACCCAGAAGTTATATTGTGCGCCTTCGAAATCCCTTCCTCTCCTGCTAGTTCCACCTTCATCCTGTTGGATCTCAACTGGACACGAGTCTAGCCATCTTGATGTCACCACCAACTTGCCCTCTAAGTTTCCCTGGAGGTCATTCTAATCCATATGGTGTAAAGAACGTCATCAAGGTAAACCACTGGGCTTCTCTTGCTGGCTGGACCCTGGAATGGCTCTTGTCTGATGCCTGGAATGTTAATATTTCTTGAGAAAGTCCAGATGGATTTAGGTTAGTCACAGGCCAGCTTTGTCTATAAGAACCCTTGGTCTTGCAGCCACTGGAGACCACTCTTCTGTCTGTAAATCCCCCTAGTCCCAGTAGATTACAACTGGTGTGATTTTGGATGTGTCCTAGGCAGCTGATTCTTGTATGCTGGGTTTTCCCAAACACAAGCCAGCACAGCCAGCTTTCTTTACATGGATTAGCTGTCATTTCTAGCGCTGGATGTAGATGGACCCCTGTCCTGTGCACTTTGTTTTATTTCTTTCGCTCGTCACAGTTATTTTGATTGCTGCATATCATTGTGCAATATTTTTATTACTTTTGATTGCTTAGTAATGTTTCATTATACGGATATGGCAGAACATGTCTATTTCACCTTTTGTGGATATTTGGGTTGTTCCCAATGATTTCTTATTGCACTGGCTCCAAATGATTTTTTTTTGACAGGCAGAGTTAGTGTGAGAGAGAGAGAGAGACAGAGAGAAAGGTCTTCCTTCAGTTGGTTCACCCTCGAAATGACCGCTACAGCCGGCGCTGCACCGATCTGAAGCTTCCTCGTGGTCTTCCATTCGGGTGCATTGCACAAGGTGGCTCCAAATTATTTCAAAATTTTTGGTTTAAAAGAATGTCCTTTCTTCATTGAATTACCTTGGCACCTTTGCTAGTTAATTGATCTTACATGTATGAATTTATCTCAGGACTTTCTATTTTTTAAAGTTTAATTTAGTTATCTGAAAGTGTGACACAGAGAGAAAAGGAGACACACAGAGAGGAAGAGAGAGAGAGAGAGAGAGAGAGAGAGAGAGAGAGAGAGAGAGAGAGAGTTTTCCATTGGCTGGTTTACTCTCCACTTGGCCACAATGGCCAGAGCTGCACTGATCCGAAGCCAAGAGCCAGGAGCTTCTTCTGGGTCTCCCATGTGGGTGCAGGAGCCCAAGGACTTGGGCCATCTTCTACTGCTTTCCCAGGCCATAGCAGTGAGCTGGATCAGAAGTGGAGCAGCCGGGTCTCAAACTGGTGCCCGTATGGGATGCCTGGGCTGCAGGTGAGGGCTTAGCTCACTACCCCACAGCACCAGCCCCCCAGTAACAACACTTAATGTGGCATCTTGGTTAATCATACAGTTTTTCTGGTTACTCTAGCTACATCCAGTTGTCTTAAGCTGATTGGGGTGAGTTTTTGTCCCTCACTTCTGAAGAGTCCTGGTTAATATTTGGCCACTGTGGGGCCAGCACTATGGTGGAATAGGTTAAGCTTCCACCTGTGGTGCTGACATCCCGTGCAGAGGCATCAGTTCGAGTCCTGGCTGCTCTACTTCTGATCTGGCTTCCTGCTAATGTGCCTGGGTAGAGTAATGGAAACCTGCAGCCATGTGGGAGACCCAGAAGAAGCTCCAGGCTTCAGATTGGCCCATCTCTGTCTGTTTTGGCCACTTGGGGAGTGAACCAGCAGATGGAAGCTCTGTCTCTCTCTCTCTCTCTAAATGTACCTCTCAAATATATGAATAAAATCTTAAATATATATCTTGCCACTGTGTCATCCCCCTCTGTCCCTGTCCATGGACATGCCCTCCCCCTCCTCTGCAGATAGCTCCACCCCTGCCCCACCCTCTTGGTGTGACCTCACAGACCTCCGGGTTCTACTGTATCCTGGAGCCAAGGCTATTGAGTGGGCGGGCTCTTCAGGAGTTCATTTTCTCCTTGATAGTGGACAGACCTCAGCGAAGATGAGCAGAGCTCGGATACTCTGTGTTTTCCTCTTGGTTTTCTGGCGAGATTCCAAGCTTCAACCTATCAACCTGATTGAAGGTACTGTCCCAGTGCGTCTGTGTGACAGCAAAGGATTCTGGGAGCCTACATCGGGGGCTGGTGTGGTGGCCCAGGCGTTCTCCCTGCCTGCCATCTTACCTCCCTACACTTGCCATTAGGGATTTAGTGCTTGCAAGAGGGGAGTAACCGCAAAAGTTGTCCAAATTTTGCAGCTTACTTAAAATTCAGAGCTCCATGGGGTTGTAGCCTACGTGTGCATTTTCACTTTTGATTATAGAAGTTGTCTCAATCTTTTTGTTTATTTATTTGGAAGGTAGAATAATGGGGTGGGGGTGGGGAGAGACAGAGTGTTAGAAAAAGGCAAAAAACAAATAGGAGACAGAATACGAACTTGCAGCCAGACCAAATTTACTCAACGAAAATAAACTCGCAGAGGTCAACCAACTGCCATTGAGTACACAGACCCAACACGTAGCAAAGGCCCAGACCCCAGCAGGCCTGATCATTTTGTATCTTAGGTGGGCTAGGGGTGAGGATTGGTGGCAGTAGGCAAAGATGAGCTTCTCCATGCTGATTCTCCAAGTTTGGCCCACTGGCCTTCAAACCTGGGGTTAGAATGCAGGGGGTGAGACTGAACTTGTCTCTTGAAAGAAGGCAGGGGTAACAAGAACCTAGAATGGCTGAGAGGTACATGTCCTTGTTCCATCACAGGGAGAGAAAGATCATTCATGTGTTGGTTTGCTCCCCGAAGGCTTCAACAGCCAGGACTGGGCCAAGCCAAAGTCAGCTGCCTGGACTCCCATCTGGATTTCCTACATGGGTGCAGGGACCCAAGCACTTGGGCCATCTTTTGCTGCTTTCCTAGGCACCTCTCACATCATTTTAAATGTTCTTTAACAAGGATGTTCTTATTTGAAAGGCAGAGCTCTAGAGAGAGAGAGAGGCAGAGACACAGAGAGATCTTTTTATCTGCTGTTTCACTTCGCAGATGGCAGAAATGTCCAGGGCTGGGTCAGATGGAAACAAGGAGCCAGGCACTTCTTCCAGTTCTTCCCGTTGGATGCAGGGGCTCAAACTCTTGGCCATTAGTATGGAGCTGTCTTTATTCGCTACTCCATGACGCCGGTCCTACACATCACTTTTCAAATAGCAGCTTTATGGAGATAAAATTCACATACTATAAATTTTACCCTTTTGAAAGTATGTAATTCAGTGAGTTCTAGTATACTCACTACGTTGTGAATCATCATTATCTAGGTATTTTATTTTAAAGGTTATTTATTTGCAAATCAGTTACAGAGAGAGAGAGATCTTCCATTTGCTGGTTCATTCCCCAGATGGCTGCAATGGTGAGAGTTGGGCCAGTCTGAACCCAGAGGTTCTTCCAGGTCTCCCACATGGGTGCAGGGACCCAAGCCCTTGGGCCATCCTCCATTGCTTTCTCAAGCCGTTAACAGGGAGCTGGATTGGAAGTAGAGCAGCTGGGACTGAAGTAAGCAGTCATATGGGATGCTGGTGGTGCAGGCAGTGACTTTATCTGCTACACCACAATGCCGGTCCCTTTATTTTATTTTTAAAAAAAATAGTTATGTATCTGAAAGGCAGAGTTACAGAGGAAAAAGAGAGACAGACAGATAGAGCAATCTTTCATTGATTGGTTCATGCCCCAGTTGGCTGCAACAGCCAGGGCTGGGCCAGGCTGAAGCCAGGAACCTGAAACTCCACTTGGGTCTCCCACATGGGTACAGGGGCCCAAGTACTTGGACCATCTCCCACTGCTTTCCCAGGCACATTAGCAGGGAACTGGATTGGAAGTGGAGCAGCTGCGACTTGAACAGGCTCTCATATGGGATGCTAGTGCTGCACCACAACTTGGCTGCCTAATTTTAATTTTTTTCAGAATTGTTATTTATTTGAAAGTCAGAGTTAGAGAGAGAGAGAGGGAGGGAGGGAGGAAGAGACAGAGAGAGAAAAAGATCTTCCATCTGCTGGTTTATTTCCCAAATGGCCACAATGGTGTGGTCTGGGTTTCCTACGTGGGCTGCAGGGCAATCTGCTGCTGCTTTCCCAGGTGCATCAACAGGAAGCTGGATTGGAAGTGGAGCAGCTGAGACACTAACCAGCACCAATATGGGATGCCAGTGTTACAGGCGGGGACTTAACTCACTCTGCCACAGAGCTGGCCACCATTATCTAGCTCTAGAACTCTTTCATCACCCCAGAAAGGAGCCGTGTGCCTGCAGTAGTTGCTCCCCATTCTGCTTTCCCCTGGTTTCTTTGGCTTTCTGTGTTGTAGGACTCATCTATGTGGTAGCCTGTGTGAGAACTTCATGCCCTGTAATTCTGAGCACTGTCCCATTATGATGAGAAACTACATTCATTCTCTCTCTCTCTCTCTCTCTCTTTTGACAGGCAGAGTTAGACAGTGAGAGAGAGAGAAACAGGGAGAAAGGCCTTCCTTCTGTTGGTTCACCGCCAAATGGCTGCTATGGCTGGCACACTACACTGATTCAAAGCCAGGAGCCAGGTGCTTCCTCCTGGTCTCCCATGCAGGTGTAGGGCCCAAGCACTTGGACCATCCTCCACTGCTCTCCCAGACAATAGCAGAGTGCTGGACTAGAAGAGTAGCAACCGGGACTAGAACCCAGAATACCGGCTCCACAGGCAGAGGATTAGCCTAGTGAGCCACGGTGCTGGCCCATTTTGGTTCTTACATGTGCATGGGCATTTGGGTTGTTTTCACCATTTGGATATTATGAAAACTCCTGTTCTGAAAAGTGACCTGGATCTCCTTCATCGGTGTTTAGTCACCTTCTGCTTTTAGAACCACTTTTGCTATTTTACTAAACTTAACTGGCTGAGCACATTCCTTGCAGTTCTCTGTGTTAAGTCACTGGGTATGTAAAAGCTGAAGCAGCAAACGCAGCCATCATGCTGGAGGAAACTGCAGGGCTGTTCTCCCAGCATTAAGCATGCCAACATCACCAAGGTAATCAGAGGCACCTGCGTGGAGGCCAGGGCGCCAGCGTGCTGTGAGCGGAGGCTCAGACGTCACATGCAGGAGCTACGTCACTGTAAATGGTGACACTATCCAGCGCAGGATAGCATAGAAAGGGAAGGAACTGATTACTCTTGTGAGAACTTTGAAACCCAAAGTGTTGGCCGGCACCGTGGTTGCTCCTTTTCCAGTCCAGCTCTCTGCTGTGGGTCTCCCATGCCAGTGCAGGGGTCCAAGGACTGTGTTAAGATAGAAAGGCATTGAACGTGTGTGTGTGTGTGTGTGTGTGTGTGTGTGTGTATGTGTGTCCGTATCCTCAGGAAACCACGGGGGTCGATGCCGGGTGACTAAGGGGGACCCCCGTCCATGCAGACCCAGGGAGCACTTTCCTCACAGCTGAATTTACTTTCTCCACAGGCCCAACCAATAAATTTTCCTCAAGCATTAAAAATGAGGATGAAGGTTTGGCTAAAGTATTTGGTAAGTAGCCCTGCTCATCCCTGGTTGTTTCCAAGGGGACCTGTTTCTGCTGCTTAGGGGGCAAAGCGAGTGCTTTGTTTTCAGGCTAGATGCTGCTCCTCTGAATGCCAAAGTCCCTAGAAATTAAGCCAAGCCTAGGGGAGAAACCATGGGAAAGGCCCTGTTCCTCACAGTGGCGGAGGCTCCTCCATACAGGAGCCCCTCGCAGGTGCAGATAGAGAGTGCACCACAGACCAGCTGCATCCACCTGCACCTTCTAGAGGGCAGGGCCCTGCAATCACCCTGGATCTTCTCTTGGGGCCTCTCAACCCGGCCTGAGGCTGAGGGTGAGTCTGTCCTGGGGAGATTGTTACAAAAAGGCATCCCCCCTGCCCCGGACATCGGGCGTGGAGATGTTTGCGCAGCAGATTTTAGAGCCCTTCGGGTGCCTCCAGGCTGGGGCTGACTGATGTACTGGAAGGCTCTCATTTAACCCGAGAACAGCTAAGGCCAAGCCCAGGTTGTCGCCTTCAGCTGAGGCCTGAGGCTGAGACAGGTCTGGGCCCAGCTTTGTGCTGAAGGAAGCCATGGCCCAGTTGGGGGAGTTCTCCCTGGTGCTGAGAAGAGGGTCAGGCTGAGGGGCGCCTCTGGAGGGAGAGAGAGCTCCAAGGAGAATGAGCGAGCGAGCACTGCTGGTTACACCTGGGCTGGCGCTGTTGAATCAGATGTGCCTGGCAACCCCTGCCTGCAGGAGGGGCACCTCTCCACACATGGCAGACTCTTTGTCGCAGGAGCTGCCCCAGGTCGGGAACTCTGGGTTTGTCCTGCTTCCGCCAGCGCTCCCAAAGAGGGCTCAGCCAGACGGCACTGCCCGCTGACTGGCAGGTGGCCAGCACTTACAGATGAGTGGATGAGGTTACTCTCACAGGTGCACCAGCTGTGTGTTCAGCTGGTGCTGTCTAGGAGCCAGAGGGCTGTTCTGTTGTGGCCCCAGCATCACAGCCCCTCATGTGTTGGAGGGGAGTGAGTGCCTCTGGAGATGGGAGTCTGGGCCAGGGTTTGGGATGATCCTGTCATTACCCACCAAGGACCTACCAATGTGCCAGTTCCAGTGCCGTAGCCCAGGAAGGCACAGCTCCACTCGGCAGCTTCCATCTGGGTGGCGTTTCAGGAACTTGTAGGTCCAAATCCATTCATCACAGGGCAGGGGAGGTCAGAACTTGCTGTTTTCTCTTGGTGAAGCTGACAGTGATTTTTCCCGTGTCTTTTGAAGCTCCTGTTGCCTGTAGTGGGCAAACCCTCACCCAGGGCCAACAGCCTTGAAAATGGACTTGGACTAGGGATGATGTGAATGCTAATCCTGTGGCTTAGCAAAATAAAGCCAGAGGGAAGTAAAACTCTGTTTCCTGGAGAAAGCTTTAGATGGGAAGAGAACTTAATATGAGGAGTCTTCCAAAAGTTCATGGCAAAACACAGCATAGGAAAAAAGCATGCATGGATTTCAAATGTTTTGCTACAAAAGCAAACTTTTCATTTATTTCTATTTTCCACAAGCATTTTGAAGTACCTGCATATTAAAAAAGTAACACTGAAGTATTAGCCACTGTTTCACAAGCAAAGAGCTCCACCAGCTGATAGAATTTGTTTTTTTTTTTTTTTTGACAGGCTCAGTGGACAGTGAGAGAGAGAGACAGAGAGAAAGGTCTTCCTTTTGCCGTTGGTTCACCCTCCAATGGCTGCCGCAGATGGCGCACTGCGGCCGGCGCACCACGCTGATCCGATGGCAGGAGCCAGGTGCTTCTCCTGGTCTCCCATGGGGTGCAGGGCCCAAGCACTTGGGCCATCCTCCACTGCACTCCCGGGCCACAGCAGAGAGCTGGCCTGGAAGAGGGGCAACCGGGACAGAATCTGGCGCCCTGACCTGGACTAGAACCCGGTGTGCCGGTGCCGCAATGCGGAGGATTAGCCTGTTGAGACACGGCGCCGGCCCAATATAGAATTTGTTAAGCTTCCCTTCTACCCCACAGCCTCCATCCAGATTTCGTGGGTATACTTTTCATATACAGCATTTGTAAATGAGATTTATCTTTTTTTTAACAAAATTGATTTTATTTATTTGAAAGTCAGAGTTACACAGAGAGAGGAGAGGCAGAGAGAGAGAGAGAGAGAGAGAGAGAGAGAGATCTTGCACCTGCTGGTTGCTTCCCCAGATGGCTACAACAGTCAGGGCTGGGCCAGGCTGAAGCCAGGAACCAATGAGTCTGTCTGGGTTGGTTTCCCATGTGGGCAGCAGGGCCTCAGGACTTGAGCCATCATTTGCTGCCTCCCCAGGGCATACATTAGCAGGAAACTGGAGCTGGGTGTGGAGCTGGAACTCAAGCCCAAGCACTGATGTATGGTGTGGGTGTCCCAAGTCGCATTTCAATGGTGATGTCAAATGCCTGCCTTTAGATTCCTTTCTTTGCTATTCCCTTCAAAGGGGGTGGAAGATTCAGTAACTGAAGACACAGATACTTGCACTTCATATGTCATCTTGAAATCAGAATCCTACCATGTGATTTGGTCTTGGTATCACTCATAGGAAAGAAAATAGGACCACTTGATGCACTGCATTTTCTCACAGCTCTCTTGAGATATGAATGACATAACTGCATCTATAAAAAGATTAAAATTTGGGCCTGGCATTGTGGATTGCGGTGGCATAGGATAAGCAGCTGCCGCCACAGCAGCATCCCATATGACTTGCTCCGCTGCTGATCCAGCTCCCTGCTAAAGCACCTGGGTAAGCAGTGAAAGATGGCCCGAGTGCTTGGGCCCCTGCACCCATTTCTCCATGTGGGAGACCCAGATGGAGTTCCAGGCTCCTGGTGTTGTACCTGAGCGAGTGCAAACAAAGGAGCTCCACACATTGATAAAATTTGATGGTCCTTTATTGCCGGCGGTGGAGAGTGGGCTCATGCCCTAAAGAACTCTCGACCCTTAAGTTCAAAGTAACAGGGTTTATAAAGGCAAAAACCACAAAATCGGGAGGGGAATTCATGGTTGCTAGGAACAGGGGGAATACATGGTTACGGGGTCAAGCTGACCTAAAACCTATGCAAAACTAGTATCAATTATAATCTTGACAATACCAGTTACAATCTTATAATCCTGACATTAATCCAGGTATTGGTTAGGACATAGACAAATTACATTTTTATCATTAACCCAGGTGTAACCTTTTTACTTTCAAGCTTGAACAATTATGCTAGGGGGTTTCTATACTCTGCCAAGGGTGATGTAGTGCACTGCTATTGTCCGACTATTTGAGATCGTAGTTTCAGACCAGAGTCTCACGGGGGGGGGGGTGCTTTCCCAGAATGGAGTCTCAAGTGCTCCAAAATGGAGTCCCTACTTTCAAGGTGCTACTTCATTCCCCCCTTTTTGTTTTGAGACTAATCAAATCCTTGATTTAGTCACATCATATGGATCAGGAAGGATATTCACAGTAGAGTAACAGGTATGTATATACATGAGTTTTGTTAGTAACTGGCTAAGAATGCAGGGGCCTACAATCAGTACAACCCCTTTAAGAGACTTTACCTGGCTGTGTAACATTAATTGGCATCTGGGGAGGACTTAGCTCACCCAGAACCAGGGCTGCTGTGCTGAGGGCAGCAGTGCCTGCCACACTGGACCCAGCTAGGACCAGAACTAACCTGGGGCCTTTTGGTGACAACTGGAATGGGAGATGTTAAGAGCTAGTGTTTGCTTTGGTGGACCCAGCCCCCCTGTTGCTAGATTTGGGTACAGAATATCACAGTGGGGAGAGTTAAGGTCAGGTCTTAGAGTAAATCTTTTGTTTACAGCTTACAGTCTGTATATACAAGACATTTTGTTAAAGCCTGACAGGCCCACAGACACTTAGCCCAACCAGACAGTCTCAGTCCTCCTCCTCTTTAAATCCACACCCTACTATTGTAGGGACCCAGGGCGTCGATCTCATCTTGGCTACTTCCTGCTGACAGGGGGTCGTTGTCCTGGGGGCCCCTTAGGGTGTGGAGTGGGGACTGGCAGTCAAAACAGGGTTTCAACAGGAGGTGGCCTCTTGAGGGGGCTGTAGTGTCAGCTTGTAGAACTTTTCATCCAAGGTTTTATGTGCATGGCCATCAAGAGTTGTACTGCTTTAAATCTGGAGAAAACAAATCTAACAAGCAGATTAAATACACAGGGTCTAAAACAAAGGACAGGGTTATTATTAATTACATGGGGTACAGGAAGACACATCATAAAGGAGGTGTGAACCTCCTTAGGGCAGGTACCCTGTTGACTCCCAGTTTCTAGCTGGCCTGGGAGCAGAGCTGGACTGAATAGGAGGTCAGTATGGAATAGGCAGAATCTTTGTAAGTAAATTTATAACTTTGTCTACAGTGTTACTGACCCTAGGCTGTCCCCCCGATGGCGGTGGTTACTTTGGAAACTGAGCAGAGTGAAGGGCTTTCCAGCTTAGAGCCAACAAGGTCTGCGGCTCTGACCTAGGAGTCCTTCGACTCCAGGGCAGTTCCGTTTCTAGTGACCCAGCTCTTGGCTGTCAGAGCTGTTGGAGCTCTTTAGAGGCTGGCTTCTGTCGTGACTGATGTGTGTCCGAAGCCCTGGCTTTCCACATCGAAAACCAATGCCATTTAGGGTGGACTGGCCTGTTGGGTCTCCTTGATGGCAGGTTGCTGTGTACAGTTGTTATTAATTGGCCTATTTTTACATTGCTGTTGCTGTCCAGCTAACTTTTTTTTTTTTGTTCTTGTTAAAGTAGACCATAGAGGCCATTAGGATGTTAGCCAAGGGGGTGTTTAATCCCATCACTAATCTTCGGTGGCCTGGGCTAGAAATGTGTTGTCACAGGCATGTATAAGATTAAACATGAAGACCATTTTATTTAAACCATTTTTAACTAATTAATATTTTTTTATTAGTTTGGTTTGAAAAGGGGGGGTTTTGCCTGTTTACTGTATCCATGGCAAAATAAATTTAGCTGTTACATGTGGCCAGGCACAATGACAGAAAAATGTTAGTCATTACTTTTATAAGTTTTGAAGATTTTAATAATTTAATATTAGTAAATAATTTTAATTGTTAAATAACAACTTATAAAAGTACTTACCAAAAAGTTTAAAGTTTTTTTTTTAATTATAAGAGTACTTGTAGTTGAAAATATTTTTTACTATTTAACACAACTGTAACTTATTTGACAAGCCAACCCAAGCATAAACATGTGAATGACTTTGAAAAATTTTTGGTTTTTCTTAAATACCAAGTTTAAAACACCTGAGACAGAGATGTATTTAGGTAGGTAGGAAAAAGAAGTCCTTTGAAACCTAAAAGAGAACACACTTAAACACATGACCAACAATGTTTTAATTTTTATGAGTAGCAACTGTGACTGACAAAAGGCTTTAAGTGGTTATGGTTAAAATTATAAAACTTACTAGACAACAAGAAGAGGCACTTGTTTACTCCACACACTATTTTAGAAAGTACCTGTAAGATTTTTTTTTAACCATTTATCCCTTTTTAGTTCTCTGGGCCTCCTTTTATTAAGATAGCCATCGTGACTGATAACACAGCAAAATTTGTAACTTTTGTACATTTGTTTGAGTAGACCAGATTTACTGTTACAAAGTGAACACTTAAATGTTTTAGAATGAGTATATATTTGACCAAACCTTAATTTTTAATAAAAACACAGCTGTTTTTAAACTATCAGGACTAAAAGAGAGACAGAGAACACCAATAGGATACAAAATTGATGTTTTTTTTTTTTTTGTCAATGAAATCGGAAATAAAATCCTTAAATACAAGTTAGCCCATGGAATCATCCTGTAACTTGGAACAATTTTAACAGTGTCAGAACCAGGAAAGAGAAGAGAGCTTACTGGATCCGCCTTGAAAATGGCAGAGTCACCAATTAAATAAAAACTATTAAAAGAATAACAAATTTTAAAGACTATTTAAAAATACTAACATATATGTATTACAAAAACTTTATTGTTTTAAAAGAGAATCATATTTTAATTAATAGCTTTTGTATTTAGAAAATTTTTATTACCTTTTGTGACCTTTTTACACTTTTTACAATTTAAACTTGTTTTTTTACAAACCTTTTTTATAACTGAAACCTGTTTTTTTTTTTTTTAACCAATAACAGTTTTATACTTGTGGCCTTTTTATCTGCTGGATTTTAGATTTATATGGAAATAATTCTTCAAAAACCTGTAAATTAAGACAACATTTTTAAAATAAAATAACACATTAAATTTTAACCTTAGTTACTTTTAAGCAGTCTTGAATTATTTTTTATATATGGACTCTAATGAAGACATTTTTGTTAGACACATTTATCTCATTTACCTTTACCCAATTTATATTTAGCAGTTATACCTCAGTGACTTAACATGTTGATATTGTATTATACCTTTATCTGAATTAATGTTAAAATTACATTTACATGGAATTTTATTCTTTTTATAAAACTCCAGTTAGAAATCAATGACATAAACCAGAGATTGAAAAATCCACATCACGGTTGATTACCCATTATTATTTTTCATCCAGATCTGTAAAAACCAAGCCACAAAACTTTGGCAAGTTACAAGGCAATTTTTAAGGCAGCAATCTTTTTAGATAAAAGAGAGAAATTTTTGAACATACACTGAAAAGGTGTCCCCTTAGACTGAGCAGAGCCCATGCTCAGGGAAGGGACAGAGAGACTCCAGAGACAAGGGAATAAAGGGGACAAACAGGCAGGACAGGGAAAAGAGTTTACCTCCCAGGACTGAGGATGCAGACAGTACATCAGAAAGTGGCCACGAAACAGGAACAGAAACCAGAACATCCAGGAAAGGCCTTTCTTTATCCAGACCAGAGTCTCCCGTCCTAATGCCGTCGCACTTAAACGGAACGGAGACTGTATTGGTGTCTCGTCAGACTGCCAATACTCAGAAGGCGCCACCAGAAGACAGGAGTCGACTTACCAGAGGACCTAAGGCCAATTGGTCGGTGAAGAGGTCGAGCCGAGCCTCCCAGGTCGATGAATTGGGACATGGGGCCCTGGAACATCATCAGGGGGCGCCTCCCCTATGGCCGGAGCACCAACCTGGAAGGATCGGAGCGAGGTCTTCCCGGAGGTGGTCTCCATATCTCGCTGGGGCCTCCAAAATGTTGTACCTGAGCGAGTGCAAACAAAGGAGCTCCACACATTGATAAAATTTGATGGTCCTTTATTGCCGGCGGTGGAGAGTGGGCTCATGCCCTAAAGAACTCTCGACCCTTAAGTTCAAAGTAACAGGGTTTATAAAGGCAAAAACCACAAAATCGGGAGGGGAATTCATGGTTGCTAGGAACAGGGGGAATACATGGTTACGGGGTCAAGCTGACCTAAAACCTATGCAAAACTAGTATCAATTATAATCTTGACAATACCAGTTACAATCTTATAATCCTGACATTAATCCAGGTATTGGTTAGGACATAGACAAATTACATTTTTATCATTAACCCAGGTGTAACCTTTTTACTTTCAAGCTTGAACAATTATGCTAGGGGGTTTCTATACTCTGCCAAGGGTGATGTAGTGCACTGCTATTGTCCGACTATTTGAGATCGTAGTTTCAGACCAGAGTCTCACGGGGGGGGGGGTGCTTTCCCAGAATGGAGTCTCAAGTGCTCCAAAATGGAGTCCCTACTTTCAAGGTGCTACTTCACTGGCTTTGGCCTGGCCCAGCCATGTCCATTGTTGCCATTTGGGATGTCTTGTTTTTTTTAGATTTATTTGAAAGGCAAAATTACAGAGAGAGAAAATGAGAGAGAGAACGTGAGAGAGAGAGAGAGTTTCCATACGATAGGTTACTCCCAAAATGACCTCAATAGCTAGAGCTGAAGCAATCCGAAGCCAGGAGAGTCTTCCAGGTCTCCCATGTGTGTGTGGAGGCCTAAGCACTTGAGCCATTCTCTGCTACTTCTTTCAGGCCTTTAGCAGGGAGCTGGATCAGAAGTGGAGCAGCTGAGACTTGAACCGGCAGCCCTATGGGATGCCAGTGTTCAGGTGGCGGTTTTACCTGCTACACGACAGCACAGGCTCCAATAAGTCTGTTTTGCAAAGTACAATTTTATGAGTTTTGATATATGAATACACTCATGAAACCATTTTCCCAATTGAAATAATGAAGCTATTGACCCAGAAGTTTTTTTGGTTTTGTTTTTGTTTTATAAAGATCTATTTTATTTGTTTGAAAGACAGAGTTACAGAGAGGGGTAGAGCTAGAGAGGCCTTCCATCTGCTGGTTCACTCCCCAAATGTCCGCAATGGCCAGAGCTGAGCTCATCTGAAGCCAGGAGCTGCTTTTAGGTCTCCTTCATGGGTACAGGGGCCCAAGGAGTTGGTCCATCTTCCACTGCTTTTCCAGGCCATAGCAGAGAGCTGGATCAGAAGTGGAGCAGCCGGGACATGAACTGGTGCCCATTTGGGTTGCTGGTGGTGCAGGCTAGGGCTTTAACCTGCTGTGCCACAGCGCTGGCCCCAACCCAGAAGTTTTATTGCATGCCTTCAAAATCCCTTCCTCTCCTCCTAGTTGCACCTTCATCCTGTTGGAACTCAACTGGACACGACTCTAGCCATCTTGGATGTCACCACCATCTTGCCCTCTAAGTTTACCTGGAGGTCATTCTAATGCATATGGGGTACAGAAAGTCATCAAGGTAAACCACTGGGCTTCTCTTGCTGGCTGGACCCTGGAATGTCTCTTGTCTGATGCCTGGAATGTTAATATTTCTTGAGAAAGTCCAGATGGATTTAGGTTAGTCACAGGCCAGCTTTGTCTATAAGAACCCTTGGTCTTGCAGCCACTGGAGACCACTCTTCTGTCTGTAAATCCCCCTAGTCCCAGTAGATTACAACTGGTGTGATTTTGGATGTGTCCTAGGCAGCTGATTCTTGTATGCTGGGTTTTCCCAAACACAAGCCAGCACAGCCAGCTTTTTGTACATGGATTAGCTGTCATTTCTAGCGCTGGAATAGATGGACCACTGCCCTGTGCACTTTGCTTTATTTCTTTCACTTGTCATAGTTATTTTGATTGCTGCATATCATTGTGCAATATTTTTATTATGTTTGATTGCTTAGTAATGTTTCATTATATGGATATACCAGAACTTGTCGATTTCACCTTTTGTGGATATTTGGGTTGTTCCCAAATTTTGCTTATTGCACTGGCTCCAAATTATTTATTTTGACAGGCAGAGTTAGTGTGAGAGAGAGAGAGACAGAGAGAAAGGTCTTCCTTCAGTTGGTTCACCCTCCAAATGGCCGCTACAGCCGGCGCTGCACCGATCTGAAGCTTCCTCGTGGTCTCTCATTCGGATGCAGGGCCCAAGGTGGCTCCAAATTATTTCAAAATTTTTTCTTTAAAAGAATGTGCTATCTTCATTGAATTACCTTGACACCTTTGCTAGTTAATTGATCTTACATGTATGAATTTATCTCAGGTCTTTATATTTTTTGAAGATTTATTTATTTATCTGAAAGAGTTACAGAGAGAGGAAAGGAGACTCACAGAGAGGAAGAGAGAGAATTTTCCATTGGGTGGTTTACTCTCCACTTGGCCACAATGGCCAGAGCTGCACTGATCCGAAGCCAAGAGCCAGGAGCTTCTTCTGGGTCTCCCATGTGGGTGCAGGGGCCCATGGATTGGGGCATCTTCTACTGCTTTCCCAGGCCATAGCAGAGAGCTGGATCAGAAGTGGAGCAGCCGGGTCTCAAACCGGCGCCCATATGGGATGCCTGTGTCTGCAGGTGAGGGCTTAGCTCACTACCCCACAGCACCAGCCCCCCAGTAACAACACTTAATGTGGCATCTTGGTTAATCATACAGTTTTTCTGGTTACTCTAGCTACATCCAGTTGTCTTAAGCTGATTGGGTTGAGTTTTTGTCCCTCACTTCTGAAGAGTCCTGGTTAATATTTTGCCACTGTGGAGCCAGCGCTAGGTTGGAATAGGTTAAGCTTCCACCTGTGGTGCTGGCATCCCATGTACAGGCATCAGTTCGAGTCCTGGCTGCTCTACTTTCGATCTGGCTTCCTGCTAATGTGCCTGGGTAGAGCAATGGACCCCTGCAGCCATGTGGGAGACCCAGAAGAAGCTCCAGGCTTCAGATTGGCCCATCTCTGTCTGTTTCGGCCACTTGGGGAGTGGACTAGCAGATGGAAGCTCTCTCTCTCTCACTCTAACTCTGCTTCTCAAATATATGAATAAAATCTTAAATATATATCTTGCCACTGTGTCATCCCCCTCTCTCCCTGTCCATGGACACGCCCTCCCCCTCCTCTGCAGATGGCACCGCCCCTGCCCTGCCCTATGGGTGTGACCTCACAGACCTCTGGGTTCTACTGTATCCTGGAGCCAAAGCTATTGAGTGGGCGGGCTCTTCAGCAGTTCAAGTTCTCCTTGATAGTGGACAGACCTCAGCGAAGATGAGCAGAGCTCGGATACTCTGTGTTTGCCTCTTGGTTTTCTGGCGAGATACCAAGCCTCACGCTAACAACCTGATCGAAGGTACTGTCCCAGTGCGTCTGTGTGACAGCCAGCAATTCTGGGAGCCTACATCAGGGGCTGGTGTGCTGGCCCAGGCGTTCTCCCTGCCTGCCATCTTACCTCCCTACACTTGCCATTAGGGATTTAGTGCTTGCAAGAGGGGAGTAACCGCAAAAGTAGTCCAAATTTTGAAGTTTACTTAAAGTTTAGAGCTCCATGGGGTCGTAGCCTACGTGTGCATTTTCACTTTTGATTATAGAAGTTGTCTCAATCTTTTTGTTTATTTATTTGGAAGGTAGAGTGATGGGGTGGGGGTGGGGAGAGACAGAGTGTCAGAAAAAGGCAAAAAACAAATAGGAGACAGAATACGAACTTGCAGCCAGACCAATTTTACTCAAAGAAAATAAACTCGCAGAGGTCAACCAACTGCCATTGAGTACACAGAACCAACATGTAGCAAAGGCCCAGACCCCAGCAGGCCTGGCCAGTTTGTATCTTAGCTGGACTAGTGGTGGGGATGGGGGGCAGTAGGCAAAGATGAGCTTCTCCATGCTGATTCTCCAAGTTTGGCCCAGTGGCCTTCAAACCTGGGGGAGAATGCAGGGAGTGAGACTGAACTTGTCTCTTGAAAGAAGGCAGGGGTAACAAGAACCTAGAATGGCTGAGAGGTACATGTCCTTGTTCCATCACAGGGAGAGAAACATCTTCCATGTGCTCGTTCGCTCCCTGAAGGCTTCAACAGCCAGGACTGGGCCAAGCCAAAGTCAGCTGCCTGGACTCCCATCTGGATGTCCTACATGGGTGCAGGGACCCAAGCACTTGGGCCATCTTTTGCTGCTTTCCTAGGCACCTCTCACATCATTTTAAATTTTCTTTAAAAAGGATGTTCTTATTTGAAAGGCAGAGCTATAGGGAGAGAGAGAGGGAGAGATACAGAGAGATCTTTTTGTCTGCAGTTTCACTTTGCAGATGGCAGAAATGACCAGGGCTGGGTCAGATGGAAACAAGGAGCCAGGAACATATTCCAGGTCTTCCAGTTGTATGCAGGGGCCCAAACTCTTGGCCATTAGTATGGAGCTGGCTTTATTCACTACTCCATGATGCCAGTCGTACACATTACTTTTCAATTAGCAGCTTTATGGAGATAAAATTCACATACTATAAAATTTACCCTTTTGAAAGTATGTAATTCAGTGAGTCCTAGTATACTCACTACGTTGTGAATCATCATTATCTAGGTATTTTATTTTAAAGATTCTTTATTTGCAAATCAGTTACAGAGAGAGAAAGAGATCTTCCATTTGCTGGTTCATTCCCCAGATGGCTGCAATGGTGAGAGTTGGGCCAGGCTTAACCCAGAGCTTCTTCCAGGTCTCCCACATGGGTACAGGGACCCAAGCCCTTGGGCCATCCTCCATTGCTTTCTCAAGCCGTTAACAGGGAGCTGGATTGGAAGTAGAGCAGCTGGGACTTAAGTAAGCAGTCATACGGGATGCTGGTGGTGCAGGCAGTGACTTTATCTGCTACACCACAATGCTGGTCCCTTTATTTTATTTAAAAAAAATAGTTATGTATCTGAAAGGCAGAGTTACAGAGGAAAAAGAGAGACAGACAGATAGAGCAATCTTTCATTGATTGGTTCATGCCCCAGTTGGCTGCAACAGCCAGGGCTGGGCCAGGCTGAAGCCAGGAACCTGAAACTCCACTTGGGTCTCCCACATGGGTACAGGGGCCCAAGTACTTGGACCATCTCCCACTGCTTTCCCAGGCACATTAGCAGGGAACTGGATTGGAAGTGGTGCAGCTGGGACTTGAACAGGCAATCATATGGGATGCTAGTGCTGCACCACAACTTGGCTCCCTAATTTTAATTTTTTTCAGAATTGTCATTTATTTGAAAGGCAGAGAGAGAGGGGGGGGAAGAGACAGAGAGAGAAAAAGATCTTCCATCTGCTGTTTTATTCCCCAAATGGCCGCAATGGTGTGGTCCTCGTCTCCTACATGGGCAGCAGGGCCATCTTCTGCTGCTTTCCCAGGTGCATCAGCAGGAAGCTGGATTGGAAGTGGAGCAGCTGAGACTCTAACCAGCACCCATATGGGATGCCAGTGGTACAGGCGGGGACTTAACCCACTGTGCCATAGAGCCGGCCCCCATTATCTAGCTCTAGAACTCTTTCATCACCCCAGAAAGGAGCCGTGTGCCTGCAGTAGTTGCTCCCCATTCTGCTTTCCCCTGGCTTCTTTGGCTTGCTGTGTTTCCAGGACTCATGTATGTGGTGGCCTATGTGAGAACTTCATGCCCTGTAAGGCTGAGTACTGTCCCATTGTGAGGACAGACTACATTCATTCTCTCTCTCTCTCTCTATCTCTCTCTCTCGACAGGCAGAGTTAGAGAGAGAGAGAGAGAGAGAGACAGGGAGAAAGGCCTTCCTTCCGTTGGTTCACCCCCCAAATGGCCTCCATGGCCGGCACTGCCCTGATCCAAAGCCAGGAGCCTGGTGCTTCCTCCTGGTCTCCCATGCAGGTGTAGGGCCCAAGCACTTGGGCCATCCTCCACTGCCCTCCCAGGCCATAGCAGAGAGCCGGACTAGAAGAGGAGCAACCGGGACAGAACCGGCACCCCAACCAGGACTAGAACCCAGAATACTGGCTCCAGCTGCAGAGAATTAGCCTAGTGCGCCACGGTGATGGCCCATTTTGTTTCTTACATGTGCATGAGCATTTAGGTGGTTTTCACCATTTGGATATTATGAAAACTCCAGTTCTGAAAAGTGACCTGGATCTCCTTGCTCAATGTTTAGTCACCTCCTGCTTTTCGAACCACTTTTGCTATTTTACTAAACTTAACTGGCTGACCACATTCCTTGCAGTTCTCTGTGTTAAGTCACTGGGTATATAAAAGCTGAAGGAGCAAACACAGCCCTCATGCTGGAGGAAACTCCAGGGCTATTCTCCCAGCATTAAGCATGCCAACATCACCAAGGGAATCAGAGACACCTACATGGAGGCCTGGGCACCTGCATGCCGTGAGCGGGGGCTCAGACATCTCATGCAGGAGCTACGTCACTTTAAATGGTGACACTATCCATCGCAGGATAGCATAGAAAGGGAAGGAACTGAGCACTCTTGTGAGAACTTTAAAACCCAAAGGGTTGGCTGGCGCCATGGTTGCTCCTTTTCCAGTCCAGCTCTCTCCTGTGGCCAGGGAAGGCAGTGGAGGATGGCCTACATGGAAGCAACTGGCTCCTGGATTCGGATTGGCACAGTGTGCCGGCTGTAGCAGCCATTTAGGGGGTGAACCTATGGAGAAAGGAAGACCTTTCTCTCTGTCTCTCTCTCTCTCTTGCTACGTCTGCCTGAGAAAAGAAAAAAGAAACCAAAGGGTGTTTATGATCTTTTACTCATGAGCATACTGGATGCATCATGCTGGTATTGTATCGATTCTTTTTTTTTTAAGATTTATTTATTTGAAAGACAGAGTTACAGAGAGGTAGTTGCAGAGAGGGAGAGAGAAAGAAAGGGGTCTTCCATCTGCTGGTTCACTCTCCAGATGGCTGCAACAGCTGGGGCTGTGCCGATCCAAAGCCAGGAGCCTCGAGCTCCTTCTGGTCTCACATGACAGTGCGGGTTCCCAAGGACTGTATTAAGAGAGAAAAAGCGTTGAACCTTCTTGTGTGTGTGTGTGTGTGTGTGTGTGTGTGTGTGTGTCCGTTTCCTCAGTCATCGACGGGGGTCGATGCCGGGTGACTTAGGATGATCCCTGTCCAGGCAGACCCAGGGATCACTTTCCTCACAGCTGAAATTACTTTCTCCACAGACCCAACCAATAAATTTTTCTCAAACATTAAAAATGAGGATGAAGGTTTGGCTAAAGTATTTGGTAAGTAGCCCTGCTCATCCCTGGTTGTTTCCAAGGGGACCTGTTCCTGCTGCTTAGGGGGCAAAGTGAGTGCTTTGTTTTCAGGCTAGATGCTGCTCCTCTGAATGCCAAAGTCCCTAGAAATTAAGCCAAGCCAGGGGAGAAACCATGGGAAAGGCCCTGTTCCTCACAGCAGCCGAGGCTCCTCCATCTGGGAGCCCCTCGCAGGTGCAGAGAGTACACCACAGACCAGCTGCATCCACCTGCCCCTTCTAGAGGATGGGGCCCTGCAGTCACCCTGGACCTTCTCTCGGGGCCTCTCATCCCTGCCTGAGGCTGAGGATGAGTCTGCCCTGGGGAGATTGTTACAAAGAGGCGTCCCCCCTGCCCCGGACATTGGTCGTGGGGATGTTTTCGCAGTGGATGTTAGAGCCCTTCAGGTGCCTCCAGGCTGGGGCTGACTGATGTACTGGAAGGCTCTCATTTAACCCGAGAACAGCTAAGTCCAGGCCCAGGCCATCGCCTTCATCAGAGGCCTGAGGCTGAGACAGATCTGGGCCCCAGCTGTGTGCTGAAGGAAGCTGGGCCCCACTTTGGGGAGTTCTCCCTGGTGCTGAGAAGAGGGTCAGGCTGAGGGCCGCCTCTGGTGGGAGAGAGAGCTCCTGGGAGAGTGAGCGAGCAAGCACTGCTGCTTCCCCCCAGGCTGGCGCTGTTGGATCAGAGGTGCATGGCCACCCCTGCCTGCAGGAGGGGCACCTATCCACACATGGCGGACTCTTCGTCACAGGAGCTGCCCCAGGTCGGGAACTCTGGGTTTGTCCTGCTTCCACCAGCGCTCCCAAAGAGGGCTCAGGCAGATGGCACTGTCTGCTGACTGACTGGCAGGTGGCCAGCCCTGATGGATGAGTGGATGAGGTTACTCTCGCAGGTGCACCAGCTGTGTGTTCAGCAAGTGCTGTCTAGGAGCCAGAGGGCTGTTCTGTGGTGGCCCCAGTGTCACAGCCCCTCGTGTGTTGGAGGGGAGTGAGCGCCTCTGGAGATGGGAGTCTGGGCCAGGGTTTGGGAGGATCCTGTCATTACCCGCTGAGGTCCTACCAACCTGCCGGTGTCGGTGCCGTAGCCCGGGCAGGCACCGCTCCACTCAGCAGCATCCATCTGGGTGGCGTTTCAGGAACTTGTAGGTCCAAATACATTCATCACTGGGCGGGGGAGGTGAGAACTTGCTGTTTACTCCTGGTGAAGCTGACAGTGATTTTTCCCGTGTCTATTGAAAGCACCTGTTGCATGTAGTGGGCAAACCCTCACCCGGGGACAACAGCCTTGAAAATGGACTTGGACTAGGGATGATGTGAATGCTAATCCTGTGGCTTAGCAAAATAAAGCCAGAGGGAAGTAAAACTCTGTTTCATGGAGAAAGCTTTAGATAGGAAGAGATCTTAATATGAGGAGTCTTCCAAAAGTTCATGGCAAAACACAGCATACGAAAAAAGCATGCATGGATTTCAAATGTTTTGCTACAAAAGCAAAATTTTCCTTTAGTTCTATTTTCCACAAGCATTTTGAAATACCTGCATATTAAAAAAGTCACTCTGAAGTATTAGCCACTGTTTCACAAGCAAAGAGCTCCACCAGCTTATAGAATTTGTTAAGCTTCCCTTCTACCCCACAGCTTCCATCCAGATTTCATGGGTATAGTTTTCATACACAGCATTTGTAAATGAGATTTATCTTATTTTTAAAATTGATTTTATTTATTTGAAAGTCAGAGTTACACAGAGAGAGGAGAGGCAGAGAGAGAGAGAGAGAGAGAGAGAGAGATCTTGCACCTGCTGGTTCCTTCCCCAGATGGCTACAACAGCCAGGGCTGGGACAGGCTGAAGCCAGGAACCAATGAGTCTGTCTGGGTTGGTTTCCCATGTGGGCAGCAGGGCCTCAGGACTTGAGCCATCATTTGCTGCCTCCCCAGGGCATACATTAGCAGGAAACTGGAGCTGGGAGTGGAGCTGGGACTCAAACCCAGGCACTGATGTGTGGTGTGGGTGTCCCAAGTGGCATTTCAATGGAGATGTCAAATGCCTGCCCTTAGATTCCTTTCTTTGCTATTTCCTTCAAGTAGGGTGGAAGATTGGGTAACTGAAGACACGGATACTTGCACTTCATATGTCATCTTCAAATCAGAATACTACCATGTGATTTGGTCTTGGTATCACTCATAGGAAGGAAAATAGGACCACTTGATGCACTGCATTTTCTCACAGCTTTCTTGAGATATGAATGACATGATAACTGCATGTCTAAAGAGATTATAAATTGGAGCTGGCATTGTGGTGAGATAGGATAAGCTGCTGCCGCCACAGCAGCATCCCGTATGAGCTGCTCCGCTGCTGATCCAGCTCCCTGCTAAAGCACCTGGGAAAGCCCGAGTGCTTGGGCCCCTGCACCCATGTCTCCATGTGGGAGACCCAGATGGAGTTCCAGGCTCCTGGCTTTGGCCTGGCCCAGACCTGGCCATGGTGGCCATTTGGGATGTTTTTATTTTAATTAGATTTATTTGAAAGGCAAAGTTACAGAGAGAGAAAATGAGAGAGAGGGAGAGAGAGAGAGAGACACAGAGCTTCCATACGATAGTTTACTCCCCAAATGACCTGAACAGTTGGAGCTGGGACAATCCGAAGCCAGGAGCCAGGAGTTTCTTCCAGGTCTCCCATGTGGATGTAGGGGCCTAAGCACTTGAGCCATCCTCTGCTACTTCTTTCAGGCCTTTAGCAGGTTGCTGGATCAGAAGTGGAGCAGCTGAGACTTGAACAGTCACCCATATGGGGTGCCAGTGATTAGGTGGCAGTTTTACCTGCTACACCACAGCTCAGGCTCCAATAAGTCTGTTTTGAAAAGTACAATTTTTTGAGTTTTGATATATGAATACACTCATGAAACCATTTTCCCAATTGAAATAATGAAGCTATTGACCCAGAAGTTTTTTTGGTTTTGTTTTTTCAAGATCTATTTTATTTGTTTGAAAGACAGAGTTACAGAGAGGGGTAGAGCTAGAGAGGCCTTCCATCCGCTGGTTCACTCCCCAAATATCTGCAATGGCCAGAGCTGAGCTCATCTGAAGCCAGGAGCTTCTTTTGGGTCTCCCACGTGGGTACAGGGGCCCAAGGAGTTGGTCCATCTTCCACTGCTTTTCCAGGCCATAACAGAGAGCTGGATCAGAAGTGGAGCAGCCGGGACTTGAACTGGTGCCCATATGGGTTGCTGGTGCTGCAGGCTAGGGCTTTAACCCGCTGTGCCACAGCGCTGGCCCCAACCCAGAAGTTATATTGTGCGCCTTCGAAATCCCTTCCTCTCCTGCTAGTTCCACCTTCATCCTGTTGGATCTCAACTGGACACGAGTCTAGCCATCTTGATGTCACCACCAACTTGCCCTCTAAGTTTCCCTGGAGGTCATTCTAATCCATATGGTGTAAAGAACGTCATCAAGGTAAACCACTGGGCTTCTCTTGCTGGCTGGACCCTGGAATGGCTCTTGTCTGATGCCTGGAATGTTAATATTTCTTGAGAAAGTCCAGATGGATTTAGGTTATTCACAGGCCAGCTTTGTCTATAAGAACCCTTGGTCTTGCAGCCACTGGAGACCACTCTTCTGTCTGTAAATCCCCCTAGTCCCAGTAGATTACAACTGGTGTGATTTTGGATGTGTCCTAGGCAGCTGATTCTTGTATGCTGGGTTTTCCCAAACACAAACCAGCACAGCCAGCTTTCTTTACATGGATTAGCTGTCATTTCTAGCGCTGGATGTAGATGGACCCCTGTCCTGTGCACTTTGTTTTATTTCTTTCGCTCGTCACAGTTATTTTGATTGCTGCATATCATTGTGCAATATTTTTATTACTTTTGATTGCTTAGTAATGTTTCATTATACGGATATGCCAGAACATGTCTATTTCACCTTTTGTGGATATTTGGGTTGTTCCCAATGATTTCTTATTGCACTGGCTCCAAATTATTTTTTTTTGACAGGCAGAGTTAGTGTGAGAGAGAGAGAGAGACAGAGAGAAAGGTCTTCCTTCAGTTGGTTCACCCTCGAAATGACCGCTACAGGCGGCGCTGCACCGATCTGAAGCTTCCTCGTGGTCTTCCATTCGGGTGCATTGCACAAGGTGGCTCCAAATTATTTCAAAATTTTTGGTTTAAAAGAATGTCCTTTCTTCATTGAATTACCTTGGCACCTTTGCTAGTTAATTGATCTTACATGTATGAATTTATCTCAGGACTTTCTATTTTATAAGTTTAATTTATTTATCTGAAAGTGTGACACAGAGAGAAAAGGAGACACACAGAGAGGAAGAGAGAGAGAGAGAGAGAGAGAGAGAGAGAGAGAGAGAGAGAGAGAGTTTGCTGATTGAATACAACTGAAAATCCGAGTCAAACGCGATTTGGGTGGAATTCAGTGCTGATCCCAAGGCAAAAGAGTTATATTTCATTTTCCAAAACACAAAACATTATCTTGGTGGTGTTACCTGTAGATTTCTAAGCATGAAATGCCAATCTTCTGTGTATTTTTAATTCATTATGAATACACAGCCTAACCTTATTTTTGTATGGTGTCAGAATACAAAATTTGGAAAGGAAGAAGGCAAATCATACAGAAACCCAGAACAAATTTAGGCAATTGCCAATCAAGAGACCTGAATGCTGCTGATTGAATACACCTGAAAATGCGAGTCAAACGCGATTTGGGTGGAATTCATTGCTGTCCCCTCGGCAAAAGAGTTATATTTCATTTTCCAAAACACAAAATATTATGTTGGTGGTGTTACCTGTAGATTTCTAAGCGTGAAACGCCAACTTGCTGTGTTTTCTATTTCATTATAAATACACTGCCTAACCTCATTTTTGTATGATTTCAGAATACAAAATTTGGGAAGGAAGAAGGCAAAACATACAGAAACCCAGAACAAATTTAGGCAATTGCCAATCAAGAGACCTGAATGCTGCTGATTGAATATACCTGATAATGCGAGTCAAACGCGATTTGGGTGGAATTCAGTGCTGTCGCCTGGGCAAAAGTGTTATATTTCATTTTCCAAGACACAAAACATTATCTTGGTGGTGTTGCCTGTACATTTCTAAGCTTGAAACGACAATCTGCTACGTTTTTTATTTCATATGAATACACTGCCTAACCTCATTTTTGTAATTTGTCAGAATACAAAATTTGGAAAGGAAGAAGGCAAAACAAACACAAACCCAGAACAAATTTAGGCAATTGCCAATCAAGAGACCTGAATCCTGCTGATTGAATACACCTGAAAATGCGAATCATTCTGACTTGGGGGGAATTCAGTGCTGTTCCCTCGGCAAAAGTGTTATATTTCATTTTCCAAAACACAAAACATTATCTAGCTGGTGTTACCTGTAGATTTCTAAGCGTGAAACGCCAATTTGCTGTGTTTTCTATTTCATTATGAATACACTGCCTAACCTCATTTTGTATGATTTCAGCATACAAAATTTGGGAAGGAAGAAGGCAAAACATACAGAAACCCAGAACAAATTTAGGCAATTGCCAATCAAGAGACCTGAATGCTGCTGATTGAATACACCTCAAAATGCGAATCATTCTGTTTTGGGGGGAATTCAGTGCTGTTCCCTCGGCAAAAGTGTTATATTTCATTTTCCAAAACACAAAACGTTATCTAGCTGGTGTTACCTGTAGATTTCTAAGCGTGAAACGCCAATTTGCTGTGTTTTCTATTTCATTATGAATACACTGCCTAACCTCATTTTGTATGATTTCAGCATACAAAATTTGGGAAGGAAGAAGGCAAAACATACAGAAACCCAGAACAAATTTAGGCAATTGCCAATCAAGAGACCTGAATGCTGCTGATTGAATACACCTGAAAATCCGATTCACACTAGATTTGGAGGGAATTGAGAGCTTTCCCCTGGGCAAAAGTGTTATATTTCATTTTCCAAAACACAAAACCTCATCTTGGTCGTGTTGCCTGTACATTTCTAAGCTTCAAACGTCAATTTGCTGTGTTCTTTTTATTTCATTATGAATACACCGCCTAACCTCATTTTTGAATGTTGTCAGAGTCCAAAATTTGGAAAGAAAAAAGGCAAAACAAACAGAAACCCAGAACAAATTTAGGCAATTGTGTATGAAGAGACCTCTATGCTGCTGTTTGAATACACCTGAAAATTCAATTCACACTCGATTTGGAGCTAAATCAGTGCTTTCCCCTCGGCAAAACAGTTAAATTTCATTTTCCAAAACACAAAACCTCATCTTGATCATGGTGCCTGTAGATTTCTAAGCGTGAAACGTCAATTTGCTGTGTTTTTTAGTTCATTACGGATACTCTGCCTAACCTCATTTTTGTATGGTGTCAGAATACAAATTTTGGAAAGGAAGAAGGCAAAACAAACAGAAACCCAGAACAAATTTAGGCAATTGCCAATCAAGAGACCTGAATGCTGCTGATCGAATACACCTGAAAATCCCATTCACACTCGATTTGGAGGGAATTGAGCTTTCCCCTCGGCAAAAGAGTTATATTTCATTTTCCAAAACACAAAAACTCATCTTGGTCGTGTTGCCTTTACATTTCTCAGCATGAAACGCCAATTTGCTGTGTTTTTTTTAATTCAATGAATACAGCACATAACCTCATTTTTGAGTGGTGTCAGAATACAAAATTTGGACAGGAAGAAGGAAAAACAAACATAAAACCAGAACAAATTTAGGCAATTGCCAATCAAGAGACCTGAATGTTGCTGATGAATACACCTGAAAATCAGATTTACACTAGTTTTGGAGGTAATTCAGATCTTTCCCCTCGGCAAAAGAGTTATATTTCATTTTCCAAAATACAAACCTCATCTTGGTCGTGTTGCCTGTACATTTCTAAGTGTGAAACGGCAATCTTCTGTGTTTTTTAAATTCATTATGAATACACAGCCTCAGCTAATTTTTGAATGGTGTCAGAATACAAAATTTGGAAAGGAAGAAAGGAAAACAAACAGAAACCCAGAACAAATTTAGGCAATTGCCAATCAAGAGACCTGAATGCTGCTGATTGAATACACCTGATAATGCGTGTCAAACGCGATTTGGGTGGAATTCAGTGCTGTCGCCTGGGCAAAAGAGTTATATTTCATTTTCCAAGACACAAAACATTATCTTGGTGGTGTTGCCTGTACATTTCTAAGCTTGAAACGCCAATCTGCTACGTTTTTTATTTCATATGAATACACTGCCTAACCTCATTTTTGTAAGTTGTCAGAATACAAAATTTGGAAAGGAAGAAGGCAAAACAAACACAAACCCAGAACAAATTTAGGCAATTGCCTAGAAAGAAACCTGAGTGCTGCTGATGGAATACACCTGAAAATCCCATTCACACTGAATTTGGAGGGATTCATTGCTGTCCATTCTGCAAAAGGGTTACATTACATTTTGCAATACACAAAAAATCATCTTGGTCATGTTACCTGTAGATTTCTAAGCGTGCAAGGCCAACTTGTTGTGTTTTTTAGTTCATTATGGATACTCTGCCTAACCTCATTTTTGTATCGTGTCAGAACACAAATTTGGAAAGGAAGAAGGCAAAACAAACAGAAACCCAGAACAAATTTAGGCAATTGCCAATCAAGAGACCTGAATCCTGCTGATTGAATACACCTGAAAATCCGAGTCAAACGCGATTTGGGTGGAATTCAGTGCTGATCCCACGGCAAAAGAGTTATATTTCATTTTCCAAAACACAAAACATTATCTTGGTGGTGTTACCTGTAGATTTCTAAGCACGAAATGCCAATCTTCTGTGTATTTTTAATTCATTATGAATACACAGCCTAACCTTATTTTTGTATGGTGTCAGAATACAAAATTTGGAAAGGAAGAAGGCAAAACTAACAGAAACCCAGAAAAAATTTAGGCAATTGCCAATCAAGAGACCTGAATGCTGCTGATTGAATACACCTGAAAATGCGAATCATTCTGACTTGGGGAGAATTCAGTGCTGTTCCTCGGCAAAAGAGTTATATTTCATTTTCCAAAACACAAAATATTATGTTGGTGGTGTTTCCTGTAGATTTCTAAGCGTGAAACGCCAACTTGCTGTGTTTTCTATTTCATTATAAATACACCGCCTAACCTCATTTTTGTATGATTTCAGAATACAAAATTTGGGAAGGAAGAAGGCAAAACATACAGAAACCCAGAACAAATTTAGGCAATTGCCAATCAAGAGACCTGAATGCTGCTGATTGAATACACCTGATAATGCGTGTCAAACGCGATTTGGGTGGAATTCAGTGCTGTCGCCTGGGCAAAAGAGTTATATTTCATTTTCCAAGACACAAAACACTATCTTGGTGGTGTTACCTGTAGATTTCTAAGCATGAAATGCCAATCTTCTGTGTATTTTTAATTCATTATGAATACACAGCCTAACCTTATTTTTGTATGGTGTCAGAATACAAAATTTGGAAAGGAAGAAGGCAAAACTAACAGAAACCCAGAACAAATTTAGGCAATTGCCAATCAAGAGACCTGAATGCTGCTGATTGAATACACCTGAAAATGCGAATCATTCTGACTTGGGGAGAATTCAGTGCTGTTCCTCGGCAAAAGTGTTATATTTCATTTTCCAAAACACAAAACATTATCTAGCTGGTGTTACCTGTAGATTTCTAAGCGTGAAACACCAACTTGCTGTGTTTTCTATTTCATTATAAATACACCGCCTAACCTCATTTTTGTATGATTTCAGAATACAAAATTTGGGAAGGAAGAAGGCAAAACATACAGAAACCCAGAACAAATTTAGGCAATTGCCAATCAAGAGACCTGAATGCTGCTGATTGAATACACCTGAAAATGCGAATCAAACGTGATTTGGGTGGAATTCAGTGCTGTCCCCTCGGCAAAAGAGTTATATTTCATTTTCCAAAACACAAAATATTATGTTGGTGGTGTTTCCTGTAGATTTCTAAGCGTGAAACGCCAACTTGCTGTGTTTTCTATTTCATTATAAATACACCGCCTAACCTCATTTTTGTATGATTTCAGAATACAAAATTTGGGAAGGAAGAAGGCAAAACATACAGAAACCCAGAACAAATTTAGGCAATTGCCAATCAAGAGACCTGAATGCTGCTGATTGAATACACCTGATAATGCGTGTCAAACGCGATTTGGGTGGAATTCAGTGCTGTCGCCTGGGCAAAAGAGTTATATTTCATTTTCCAAGACACAAAACACTATCTTGGTGGTGTTGCCTGTACATTTCTAAGCTTGAAACGCCAATCTGCTACGTTTTTTATTTCATATGAATACACTGCCTAACCTCATTTTTGTAAGTTGTCAGAATACAAAATTTGGAAAGGAAGAAGGCAAAACAAACACAAACCCAGAACAAATTTAGGCAATTGCCTAGAAAGAAACCTGAGTGCTGCTGATGGAATACACCTGAAAATCCCATTCACACTGAATTTGGAGGGATTCATTGCTGTCCATTCTGCAAAAGGGTTACATTACATTTTGCAATACACAAAAAATCATCTTGGTCATGTTACCTGTAGATTTCTAAGCGTGCAAGGCCAACTTGTTGTGTTTTTTAGTTCATTATGGATACTCTGCCTAACCTCATTTTTGTATCGTGTCAGAACACAAATTTGGAAAGGAAGAAGGCAAAACAAACAGAAACCCAGAACAAATTTAGGCAATTGCCAATCAAGAGACCTGAATCCTGCTGATTGAATACACCTGAAAATCCGAGTCAAACGCGATTTGGGTGGAATTCAGTGCTGATCCCACGGCAAAAGAGTTATATTTCATTTTCCAAAACACAAAACATTATCTTGGTGGTGTTACCTGTAGATTTCTAAGCACGAAATGCCAATCTTCTGTGTATTTTTCATTCATTATGAATACACAGCCTAACCTTATTTTTGTATGGTGTCAGAATACAAAATTTGGAAAGGAAGAAGGCAAAACTAACAGAAACCCAGAACAAATTTAGGCAATTGCCAATCAAGAGACCTGAATGCTGCTGATTGAATACACCTGAAAATGCGAATCATTCTGACTTGGGGAGAATTCAGTGCTGTTCCTCGGCAAAAGTGTTATATTTCATTTTCCAAAACACAAAACATTATCTAGCTGGTGTTACATGTAGATTTCTAAGCGTGAAACACCAACTTGCTGTGTTTTCTATTTCATTATAAATACACCGCCTAACCTCATTTTTGTATGATTTCAGAATACAAAATTTGGGAAGGAAGAAGGCAAAACATACAGAAACCCAGAACAAATTTAGGCAATTGCCAATCAAGAGACCTGAATGCTGCTGATTGAATACACCTGAAAATGCGAATCAAACGCGATTTCGGTGGAATTCAGTGCTGTCCCCTCGGCAAAAGAGTTATATTTCATTTTCCAAAACACAAAATATTATGTTGGTGGTGTTTCCTGTAGATTTCTAAGCGTGAAACGCCAACTTGCTGTGTTTTCTATTTCATTATAAATACACCGCCTAACCTCATTTTTGTATGATTTCAGAATACAAAATTTGGGAAGGAAGAAGGCAAAACATACAGAAACCCAGAACAAATTTAGGCAATTGCCAATCAAGAGACCTGAATGCTGCTGATTGAATACACCTGATAATGCGAGTCAAACGCGATTTGGGTGGAATTCAGTGCTGTCGCCTGGGCAAAAGAGTTATATTTCATTTTCCAAGACACAAAACATTATCTTGGTGGTGTTGCCTGTACATTTCTAAGCTTGAAACGCCAATCTGCTACGTTTTTTATTTCATATGAATACACTGCCTAACCTCATTTTTGTAAGTTGTCAGAATACAAAATTTGGAAAGGAAGAAGGCAAAACAAACACAAACCCAGAACAAATTTAAGCAATTGCCTAGAAAGAAACCTGAGTGCTGCTGATGGAATACACCTGAAAATCCCATTCACACTGAATTTGGAGGGATTCATTGCTGTCCATTCTGCAAAAGGGTTACATTATATTTTGCAATACACAAAAAATCATGTTGGTCATGTTACCTGTAGATTTCTAAGCGTGCAAGGCCAATTTGTTGTGTTTTTTAGTTCATTATGGATACTTTGCCTAACCTCATTTTTGTATCGTGTCAGAACACAAATTTGGAAAGGAAGAAGGCAAAACAAACAGAAACCCAGAACAAATTTAGGCAATTGCCAATCAAGAGACCTGAATCCTGCTGATTGAATACACCTGAAAATCCGAGTCAAACGCGATTTAGGTGGAATTCATTGCTGTCCTCTCTGCAAAAGAGTTATATTTCATTTTCCAAAACACAAAATATTATGTTGGTGGTGTTACCTGTAGATTTCTAAGCGTGCAACGCCAATGTGTTGTGTTTTTTAGTTCATTATTTATACTTTGCCTAACCTCATTTTTGTATCGTGTGAGAACACAAATTTGGAAGGGAAGAAGGCAAAACAAACAGAAACCCAGAACAAATTTAGGCAATTGCCAATCAAGAGACCTGAATCCTGCTGATTGAATACACCTGAAAATCCGAGTCAAACGCGATTTGGGTGGAATTCAGTGCTGATCCCTCGGCAAAAGTGTTATATTTCATTTTCCAAAACACAAAACATTATCTTGGTGGTGTTACCTGTAAATTTCTAAGCATGAAATGCCAATCTTCTGTGTATTTTTTTTTTCTTTTTTTTTTTTTTTTTTTTACAGGCAGAGTGGACAGTGAGAGAGAGACAGAGAGAAAGGTCTTCCTTTGCCGCTGGTTCACCCTCCAATGGCCGCCGCGGTCGTCGCGCTGCGGCCGGCGCACCGCGCTCGTCCGATGGCAGGAGCCAGGAGCCAGGTGCTTTTCCTGGTCTCCCCATGGGGTGCAGGGCCCAAGCACCTGGGCCATCCTCCACTGCACTCCTGGGCCACAGCAGAAGGCTGGCCTGGAAGAGGGACAACCGGGACAGAATCCGGTGCCCCGACCGGGACTAGAACCCGGTGTGCAGGCGCCGCAAGGCGGAGGATTAGCCTGTTGAGCCACGGCGCCGGCCAATTCTGTGTATTTTTAATTCATTATGAATACACAGCCTAACCTTATTTTTGTATGGTGTCAGAATACAAAATTTGGAAAGGAAGAAGGCAAAACATACAGAAACCCAGAACAAATTTAGGCAATTGCCAATCAAGAGACCTGAATGCTGCTGATTGTATACACCTGAAAATGCGAATCATTCTGTTTTGGGGGGAATTCACTGCTGTTCCCTCGGCAAAAGTGTTATGTTTCATTTTCCAAAACACAAAACATTATCTAGCTGGTGTTACATGTAGATTTCTAAGTGTGAAACGCCAATTTGCTGTGTTTTCTATTTCATTATGAATACACTGCCTAACCTCATTTTGTATGATTTCAGCATACAAAATTTGGGAAGGAAGAAGGCAAAACATACAGAAACCCAGAACAAATTTAGGCAATTGCCAATCAAGAGACCTGAATGCTGCTGATTGAATACACCTGAAAATCCGATGCACACTCGATTTGGAGGGAATTGAGAGCTTTCCCCTGGGCAAAAGTGTTATATTTCATTTCCCAAAACACAAAACCTCATCTTGGTCGTGTTGCCTGTACATTTCTAAGCTTCAAACGTCAATTTGCTGTGTTCTTTTTATTTCATTATGAATACACCGCGGAACCTCATTTTTGAATGGTGTCAGAGTCCAAAATTTGGAAAGGAAAAAGGCAAAACAAACAGAAACCCAGAACAAATTTAGGCAATTGTGCATGAAGAGACCTCTATGCTGCTGATTGAATACACCTGAAAATTCGATTCACACTCGATTTGGAGCTAAATCAGTGCTGTCCCCTCGGCAAAACAGTTATATTTCATTTTCCAAAACAGAAAACCTCATATTGATCATGTTGCCTGTAGATTTCTAAGCGTGAAATGTCAATTTGCTGTGTTTTTTAGTTCATTACGGATACTCTGCCTAACCTCATTTTTGTATGCTGTCAGAATACAAAATTTGGACAGGAAGAAGGCAAAACAAACAGAAACCCAGAACAAATTTAGGCAATTGCCAATCAAGAGACCTGAATGCTGCTGATTGAATACACCTGAAAATCCGATTCACACTCGATTTGGAGGGAATTGAGCTTTCCCCTCGGCAAAAGAGTTATATTTCATTTTCCAAAACACAAAAACTCATCTTGGTCGTGTTGCCTGTACATTTCTCAGCGTGAAACGCCAATTTGCTGTGTTTTTTTTTAATTCATTATGAATACAGCGCATAACCTCATTTTTGAGTGGTGTCAGAATACAAAATTTGGACAGGAAGAAGGCAAAACAAACATAAAACCAGAAAAAATTTAGGCAATTGCCAATCAAGAGACCTGAATGCTGCTGATGAATACACATGAAATTCCGATTCACACTAGTTTTGAGGGATTACAGATCTTTCCCCTCGGCAAAAGAGTTATATTTCATTTTCCAAAACACAAAACCTCATCTGGGTCGTGTTGCCTGTACATTTCTAAGTGTGAAACGGCAATCTTCTGTGTTTTTTAAATTCATTATGAATACACAGCCTAAGCTCATTTTTGAATGGTGTCAGAATACAAAATTTGGAAAGGAAGAAGGCAAAACTAACAGAAACCCAGAACAAATTTAGGCAATTGCCAATCAAGAGACCTGAATGCTGCTGATTGAATAAACCTGAAAATGCGAGTCAAACGCGATTTGGGTGGAATGCAGTGCTGTCCCCTCGACAAAAGAGTTATATTTCATTTTCCAATACACAAAACCTCATCTTGCTCGTGTTACCTGTAGATTTCGAAGCGTGAAACGCCAATCTGCTACGTTTTCTATTTCATTATGAATACACCGCCTAACCTCATTTTTGTATGGTGTCAGAATACAAAATTTGGACAGGAAGAAGACAAAACAAACAGAAACCCAGAACAAATTTAGGTAATTGCCAATCAAGAGACCTGAATGCTGCCGATGAATACAACTGAAAATCCAATTCACACTCGTTTTGGAGGTAATTCAGAGCTTTCCCCTAGGCAAAAGAGTTATATTTCATTTTCCAAAACACAAAACCTCATCTGGGTCGTGTTGCCTGTACATTTCTAAGTGTGAAACGGCAATCTTCTGTGTTTTTTAAATTCATTATGAATACATCGCCTAACCTCATTTTGTATGGTGTCAGAATACAAAATTTGAAAAGGAAGAAGGCAAAAGAAACAGACCCCAGAACAAATTTAGGCAATTGCCAATCAAGAGACCTGAATCCTGCTGAATGAATACAGCTGAAAATCCGAATCAAACACGATTTGGGTGGAATTCAGTGCTGTCCCCTCGGCAAAAGTGTTATATTTCATTTTCCAAAACACAAAACATTATCTTGGTGGTGTTGCCTGTACATTTCTAATCATGAAACGCCAATCTGCTACGTTTTTAATTTCATATGAATACACCGCCTAACCTCATTTTTGTAAGGTGTCAGAATACAAAATTTGGACAGGAAGAAGGCAAAAGAAACAGAAACCCAGAACAAATTTAGGCAATTGCCTAGAAAGAAACCTGAATGCTGCTGATGGAATACACCTGAAAATCCCATTCACACTGAATTTGGAGGCAATTCATTGCTGTCCATTCTGCAAAAGGGCTACATTACATTTTGAAAAACACAAAAAATCATCTAGGTCGTGTTGCCTGTAGATTTTCAAGCGTAAAACGTAAATTTCTTGTGTTTTTTAGTTCATTATGGATACTCTGCCTAACCTCATTTTTGTTTCATGTCAGAATACAAATTTGGAAAGGAAGAAGGCAAAACAAACAGAAAGCCAGAACAAATTTAGGCAATTGCCAATCAAGAGACCTGAATGCTGCTGATTGAATACACCTGAAAATGCGAGTCAAACGCGATTTGGGTGGAATTCAGTGCTGTCCCCTCGGCAAAACAGTTATATTTCATTTTCCAAAGCACAAAACCTCATCTGGGTCGTGTTGCCTGTATATTTCTAAGTGTGAAACGGCAATCTTCTGTGTATTTTTAATTCATTATGAATACATCACCTAACCTCATTTTGTATGGTTTCAGTATACAAAATTTGGAAAGGAAGAAGGCAAAACTAACAGAAACCCAGAACAAATTTAGGCAATTGTGCATGAAGAGACCTGTATGTTGCTGATTGAATACACCTGAAAATCTGAATCAAACGCGATTTGGGTGGAATTCAGTGCTGTCCCATCACAAAAGAGTTATATTTCATTTTCCAAAACACAAAACCTCGTCTTTCTCATGTTGCCTGTAGATTTCTAAACGTGAAATATCAATTTGCTGTGTTTTTTAATTCATTACGGATACTCTGCCTAACCTCATTTTTGTATGGTGTCAAAATACAAATTTGGCAAGAAAGAAGGCAAAACAAACAGAAACCCAGAACAAATTTAGGCAATTGCCAATCAAGAGACCTGAATGCTGCTGATTGAATACACGTGAAAATCTTATTCACACTCGATTTGGAGGGAATTGAGAGCTTTCCCCTCGGCAAAGAGTTATATTTCATTCTCCACAACACAAAACATCATCCTGGTCGTGTTGCCTGTACATTTCTAAGCTTGAAATGTCAATTTGCTGTGTTCTTTTTATTTCATTATGAATACACCGCCTAACCTCATTTTTGTAAGTTGTCAGAATACAAAATTTGGAAAGGAAGAAGGCAAAAGAAACAGAAACCCAGAACAAATTTAGGCAATTGCCTAGAAAGAAACCTGAGTGCTGCTGATGGAATACACCTGAAAATCCAATTCACACTGAATTTGGAGGGATTCATTGCTGTCCATTCTGCAAAAGGGTTACATTACATTTTGCAATACACAAAAAATTATCTTGGTCATGTTACCTGTAGATTTCTAAGCGTGCAACGCCAATTTGTTGTGTTTTTTAGTTCATTATGGATACTCTGCCTAATCTCATTTTTTGTATCGTGTGAGAACACAAATTTGGAAAGGAAGAAGGCAAAACAAACAGAAACCCAGAACAAATTTAGGCAATTGCCAATCAAGAGACCTGAATCCTGCTGATTGAATACACCTGAAAATCCGAGTCAAACGCGATTTGGGTGGAATTCAGTGCTGATCCCACGGCAAAAGAGTTATATTTCATTTTTCAAAACACAAAACATTATCTTGGTGGTGTTACCTGTAGATTTCTAAGCATGAAATGCCAATCTTTTGTGTATTTTTAATTCATTATGAATACACAGCCTAACCTTATTTTTGTATGGTGTCAGAATACAAAATTTGGAAAGGAAGAAGGCAAAACATACAGAAACCCAGAACAAATTTAGGCAATTGCCAATCAAGAGACCTGAATGCTGCTGATGAATACACCTGAAAATCCGATTCACACTAGTTTTGTAGGTAATTCAGATCTTTCCCCTCGGCAAAGAGTTATATTTCATTTTCCAAAACAAAAAACCTCATCTAGGTCGTGTTGCCTGTACATTTCTAAGTGTGAAATGGCAATCTTCTGTGTTTTTTAAATTCATTATGAATACACAGCCTAAGCTCATTTTTGAATGGTGTCAGAATACAAAATTTGGACAGGAAGAAGACAAAACATACAGAAACCCAGAACAAATTTAGGCAATTGCCAATCAAGAGACCTGAATGCTGCTGATGAATACACCTGAAAATCCGATTCACACTAGTTTTGGAGGTAATTCAGATCTTTCCCCTCGGCAAAAGAGTTATATTTCATTTTCCAAAACACAAAACCTCATCTGGGTCGTGTTGCCTGTACATTTCTAAGTGTGAAACGGCAATCTTCTGTGTTTTTTAAATTCATTATGAATACACAGCCTAAGCTCATTTTTGAATGGTGTCAGAATACAAAATTTGGAAAGGAAGAAGGCAAAACTAACAGAAACCCAGAACAAATTTAGGCAATAGCCAATCAAGAGACCTGAATGCTGCTGATTGAATACACCTGAAAATGCGAATCATTCTGACTTGGGGGGAATTCAGTGCTGTTCCCTCGGCAAAAGTGTTATATTTCATTTTCCAAAACACAAAACATTATCTAGCTGGTGTTACCTGTAGATTTCTAAGCGTGAAACGCCAACTTGCTGTGTTTTCTATTTCATTATGAATACACTGCCTAACCTCATTTTGTATGATTTCAGCATACAAAATTTGGGAAGGAAGAAGGCAAAACAAACAGAAACCCAGAACAAATTTAGGCAATTGCCAATCAAAAGACCTGAATGCTGCCGATGAATACAACTGAAAATCCAATTCACACTCGTTTTGGAGGTAATTCAGAGCTTTCCCCTAGGCAAAAGAGTTATATTTCATTTTCCAAAACACAAAACCTCATCTGGGTCGTGTTGCCTGTACATTTCTAAGTGTGAAACGGCAATCTTCTGTGTTTTTTAAATTCATTATGAATACACAGCCTAAGCTCATTTTTGAATGGTGTCAGAATACAAAATTTGGAAAGGAAGAAGGCAAAACTAACAGAAACCCAGAACAAATTTAGGCAATTGCCAATCAAGAGACCTGAATGCTGCTGATTGAATAAACCTGAAAATGCGAGTCAAACGCGATTTGGGTGGAATGCAGTGCTGTCCCCTCGACAAAAGAGTTATATTTCATTTTCCAATACACAAAACCTCATCTTGCTCGTGTTACCTGTAGATTTCGAAGCGTGAAACGCCAATCTGCTACGTTTTCTATTTCATTATGAATACACCGCCTAACCTCATTTTTGTATGGTGTCAGAATACAAAATTTGGACAGGAAGAAGACAAAACAAACAGAAACCCAGAACAAATTTAGGTAATTGCCAATCAAGAGACCTGAATGCTGCCGATGAATACAACTGAAAATCCAATTCACACTCGTTTTGGAGGTAATTCAGAGCTTTCCCCTAGGCAAAAGAGTTATATTTCATTTTCCAAAACACAAAACCTCATCTGGGTCGTGTTGCCTGTACATTTCTAAGTGTGAAACGGCAATCTTCTGTGTTTTTTAAATTCATTATGAATACATCGCCTAACCTCATTTTGTATGGTGTCAGAATACAAAATTTGAAAAGGAAGAAGGCAAAAGAAACAGACCCCAGAACAAATTTAGGCAATTGCCAATCAAGAGACCTGAATCCTGCTGAATGAATACAGCTGAAAATCCGAATCAAACACGATTTGGGTGGAATTCAGTGCTGTCCCCTCGGCAAAAGTGTTATATTTCATTTTCCAAAACACAAAACATTATCTTGGTGGTGTTGCCTGTACATTTCTAATCATGAAACGCCAATCTGCTACGTTTTTAATTTCATATGAATACACCGCCTAACCTCATTTTTGTAAGGTGTCAGAATACAAAATTTGGACAGGAAGAAGGCAAAAGAAACAGAAACCCAGAACAAATTTAGGCAATTGCCTAGAAAGAAACCTGAATGCTGCTGATGGAATACACCTGAAAATCCCATTCACACTGAATTTGGAGGCAATTCATTGCTGTCCATTCTGCAAAAGGGCTACATTACATTTTGAAAAACACAAAAAATCATCTAGGTCGTGTTGCCTGTAGATTTTCAAGCGTAAAACGTAAATTTCTTGTGTTTTTTAGTTCATTATGGATACTCTGCCTAACCTCATTTTTGTTTCATGTCAGAATACAAATTTGGAAAGGAAGAAGGCAAAACAAACAGAAAGCCAGAACAAATTTAGGCAATTGCCAATCAAGAGACCTGAATGCTGCTGATTGAATACACCTGAAAATGCGATTCAAACGCGATTTGGGTGGAATTCAGTGCTGTCCCCTCGGCAAAACAGTTATATTTCATTTTCCAAAGCACAAAACCTCATCTGGGTCGTGTTGCCTGTATATTTCTAAGTGTGAAACGGCAATCTTCTGTGTATTTTTAATTCATTATGAATACATCACCTAACCTCATTTTGTATGGTTTCAGTATACAAAATTTGGAAAGGAAGAAGGCAAAACTAACAGAAACCCAGAACAAATTTAGGCAATTGTGCATGAAGAGACCTGTATGTTGCTGATTGAATACACCTGAAAATCTGAATCAAACGCGATTTGGGTGGAATTCAGTGCTGTCCCATCACAAAAGAGTTATATTTCATTTTCCAAAACACAAAACCTCGTCTTTCTCATGTTGCCTGTAGATTTCTAAACGTGAAATATCAATTTGCTGTGTTTTTTAATTCATTACGGATACTCTGCCTAACCTCATTTTTGTATGGTGTCAAAATACAAATTTGGCAAGAAAGAAGGCAAAACAAACAGAAACCCAGAACAAATTTAGGCAATTGCCAATCAAGAGACCTGAATGCTGCTGATTGAATACACGTGAAAATCTTATTCACACTCGATTTGGAGGGAATTGAGAGCTTTCCCCTCGGCAAAGAGTTATATTTCATTCTCCACAACACAAAACATCATCCTGGTCGTGTTGCCTGTACATTTCTAAGCTTGAAATGTCAATTTGCTGTGTTCTTTTTATTTCATTATGAATACACCGCCTAACCTCATTTTTGTAAGTTGTCAGAATACAAAATTTGGAAAGGAAGAAGGCAAAAGAAACAGAAACCCAGAACAAATTTAGGCAATTGCCTAGAAAGAAACCTGAGTGCTGCTGATGGAATACACCTGAAAATCCAATTCACACTGAATTTGGAGGGATTCATTGCTGTCCATTCTGCAAAAGGGTTACATTACATTTTGCAATACACAAAAAATTATCTTGGTCATGTTACCTGTAGATTTCTAAGCGTGCAACGCCAATTTGTTGTGTTTTTTAGTTCATTATGGATACTCTGCCTAATCTCATTTTTGTATCGTGTGAGAACACAAATTTGGAAAGGAAGAAGGCAAAACAAACAGAAACCCAGAACAAATTTAGGCAATTGCCAATCAAGAGACCTGAATCCTGCTGATTGAATACACCTGAAAATCCGAGTCAAACGCGATTTGGGTGGAATTCAGTGCTGATCCCACGGCAAAAGAGTTATATTTCATTTTTCAAAACACAAAACATTATCTTGGTGGTGTTACCTGTAGATTTCTAAGCATGAAATGCCAATCTTTTGTGTATTTTTAATTCATTATGAATACACAGCCTAACCTTATTTTTGTATGGTGTCAGAATACAAAATTTGGAAAGGAAGAAGGCAAAACATACAGAAACCCAGAACAAATTTAGGCAATTGCCAATCAAGAGACCTGAATGCTGCTGATGAATACACCTGAAAATCCGATTCACACTAGTTTTGTAGGTAATTCAGATCTTTCCCCTCGGCAAAGAGTTATATTTCATTTTCCAAAACAAAAAACCTCATCTAGGTCGTGTTGCCTGTACATTTCTAAGTGTGAAATGGCAATCTTCTGTGTTTTTTAAATTCATTATGAATACACAGCCTAAGCTCATTTTTGAATGGTGTCAGAATACAAAATTTGGACAGGAAGAAGACAAAACATACAGAAACCCAGAACAAATTTAGGCAATTGCCAATCAAGAGACCTGAATGCTGCTGATGAATACACCTGAAAATCCGATTCACACTAGTTTTGGAGGTAATTCAGATCTTTCCCCTCGGCAAAAGAGTTATATTTCATTTTCCAAAACACAAAACCTCATCTGGGTCGTGTTGCCTGTACATTTCTAAGTGTGAAACGGCAATCTTCTGTGTTTTTTAAATTCATTATGAATACACAGCCTAAGCTCATTTTTGAATGGTGTCAGAATACAAAATTTGGAAAGGAAGAAGGCAAAACTAACAGAAACCCAGAACAAATTTAGGCAATAGCCAATCAAGAGACCTGAATGCTGCTGATTGAATACACCTGAAAATGCGAATCATTCTGACTTGGGGGGAATTCAGTGCTGTTCCCTCGGCAAAAGTGTTATATTTCATTTTCCAAAACACAAAACATTATCTAGCTGGTGTTACCTGTAGATTTCTAAGCGTGAAACGCCAACTTGCTGTGTTTTCTATTTCATTATGAATACACTGCCTAACCTCATTTTGTATGATTTCAGCATACAAAATTTGGGAAGGAAGAAGGCAAAACAAACAGAAACCCAGAACAAATTTAGGCAATTGCCAATCAAAAGACCTGAATGCTGCCGATGAATACAACTGAAAATCCAATTCACACTCGTTTTGGAGGTAATTCAGAGCTTTCCCCTAGGCAAAAGAGTTATATTTCATTTTCCAAAACACAAAACCTCATCTGGGTCGTGTTGCCTGTACATTTCTAAGTGTGAAACGGCAATCTTCTGTGTTTTTTAAATTCATTATGAATACACAGCCTAAGCTCATTTTTGAATGGTGTCAGAATACAAAATTTGGAAAGGAAGAAGGCAAAACTAACAGAAACCCAGAACAAATTTAGGCAATTGCCAATCAAGAGACCTGAATGCTGCTGATTGAATAAACCTGAAAATGCGAGTCAAACGCGATTTGGGTGGAATGCAGTGCTGTCCCCTCGACAAAAGAGTTATATTTCATTTTCCAATACACAAAACCTCATCTTGCTCGTGTTACCTGTAGATTTCGAAGCGTGAAACGCCAATCTGCTACGTTTTCTATTTCATTATGAATACACCGCCTAACCTCATTTTTGTATGGTGTCAGAATACAAAATTTGGACAGGAAGAAGACAAAACAAACAGAAACCCAGAACAAATTTAGGTAATTGCCAATCAAGAGACCTGAATGCTGCCGATGAATACAACTGAAAATCCAATTCACACTCGTTTTGGAGGTAATTCAGAGCTTTCCCCTAGGCAAAAGAGTTATATTTCATTTTCCAAAACACAAAACCTCATCTGGGTCGTGTTGCCTGTACATTTCTAAGTGTGAAACGGCAATCTTCTGTGTTTTTTAAATTCATTATGAATACATCGCCTAACCTCATTTTGTATGGTGTCAGAATACAAAATTTGAAAAGGAAGAAGGCAAAAGAAACAGACCCCAGAACAAATTTAGGCAATTGCCAATCAAGAGACCTGAATCCTGCTGAATGAATACAGCTGAAAATCCGAATCAAACACGATTTGGGTGGAATTCAGTGCTGTCCCCTCGGCAAAAGTGTTATATTTCATTTTCCAAAACACAAAACATTATCTTGGTGGTGTTGCCTGTACATTTCTAATCATGAAACGCCAATCTGCTACGTTTTTAATTTCATATGAATACACCGCCTAACCTCATTTTTGTAAGGTGTCAGAATACAAAATTTGGACAGGAAGAAGGCAAAAGAAACAGAAACCCAGAACAAATTTAGGCAATTGCCTAGAAAGAAACCTGAATGCTGCTGATGGAATACACCTGAAAATCCCATTCACACTGAATTTGGAGGCAATTCATTGCTGTCCATTCTGCAAAAGGGCTACATTACATTTTGAAAAACACAAAAAATCATCTAGGTCGTGTTGCCTGTAGATTTTCAAGCGTAAAACGTAAATTTCTTGTGTTTTTTAGTTCATTATGGATACTCTGCCTAACCTCATTTTTGTTTCATGTCAGAATACAAATTTGGAAAGGAAGAAGGCAAAACAAACAGAAAGCCAGAACAAATTTAGGCAATTGCCAATCAAGAGACCTGAATGCTGCTGATTGAATACACCTGAAAATGCGATTCAAACGCGATTTGGGTGGAATTCAGTGCTGTCCCCTCGGCAAAACAGTTATATTTCATTTTCCAAAGCACAAAACCTCATCTGGGTCGTGTTGCCTGTATATTTCTAAGTGTGAAACGGCAATCTTCTGTGTATTTTTAATTCATTATGAATACATCACCTAACCTCATTTTGTATGGTTTCAGTATACAAAATTTGGAAAGGAAGAAGGCAAAACTAACAGAAACCCAGAACAAATTTAGGCAATTGTGCATGAAGAGACCTGTATGTTGCTGATTGAATACACCTGAAAATCTGAATCAAACGCGATTTGGGTGGAATTCAGTGCTGTCCCATCACAAAAGAGTTATATTTCATTTTCCAAAACACAAAACCTCGTCTTTCTCATGTTGCCTGTAGATTTCTAAACGTGAAATATCAATTTGCTGTGTTTTTTAATTCATTACGGATACTCTGCCTAACCTCATTTTTGTATGGTGTCAAAATACAAATTTGGCAAGAAAGAAGGCAAAACAAACAGAAACCCAGAACAAATTTAGGCAATTGCCAATCAAGAGACCTGAATGCTGCTGATTGAATACACGTGAAAATCTTATTCACACTCGATTTGGAGGGAATTGAGAGCTTTCCCCTCGGCAAAGAGTTATATTTCATTCTCCACAACACAAAACATCATCCTGGTCGTGTTGCCTGTACATTTCTAAGCTTGAAATGTCAATTTGCTGTGTTCTTTTTATTTCATTATGAATACACCGCCTAACCTCATTTTTGTAAGTTGTCAGAATACAAAATTTGGAAAGGAAGAAGGCAAAAGAAACAGAAACCCAGAACAAATTTAGGCAATTGCCTAGAAAGAAACCTGAGTGCTGCTGATGGAATACACCTGAAAATCCAATTCACACTGAATTTGGAGGGATTCATTGCTGTCCATTCTGCAAAAGGGTTACATTACATTTTGCAATACACAAAAAATTATCTTGGTCATGTTACCTGTAGATTTCTAAGCGTGCAACGCCAATTTGTTGTGTTTTTTAGTTCATTATGGATACTCTGCCTAATCTCATTTTTTGTATCGTGTGAGAACACAAATTTGGAAAGGAAGAAGGCAAAACAAACAGAAACCCAGAACAAATTTAGGCAATTGCCAATCAAGAGACCTGAATCCTGCTGATTGAATACACCTGAAAATCCGAGTCAAACGCGATTTGGGTGGAATTCAGTGCTGATCCCACGGCAAAAGAGTTATATTTCATTTTTCAAAACACAAAACATTATCTTGGTGGTGTTACCTGTAGATTTCTAAGCATGAAATGCCAATCTTTTGTGTATTTTTAATTCATTATGAATACACAGCCTAACCTTATTTTTGTATGGTGTCAGAATACAAAATTTGGAAAGGAAGAAGGCAAAACATACAGAAACCCAGAACAAATTTAGGCAATTGCCAATCAAGAGACCTGAATGCTGCTGATGAATACACCTGAAAATCCGATTCACACTAGTTTTGTAGGTAATTCAGATCTTTCCCCTCGGCAAAGAGTTATATTTCATTTTCCAAAACAAAAAACCTCATCTAGGTCGTGTTGCCTGTACATTTCTAAGTGTGAAATGGCAATCTTCTGTGTTTTTTAAATTCATTATGAATACACAGCCTAAGCTCATTTTTGAATGGTGTCAGAATACAAAATTTGGACAGGAAGAAGACAAAACATACAGAAACCCAGAACAAATTTAGGCAATTGCCAATCAAGAGACCTGAATGCTGCTGATGAATACACCTGAAAATCCGATTCACACTAGTTTTGGAGGTAATTCAGATCTTTCCCCTCGGCAAAAGAGTTATATTTCATTTTCCAAAACACAAAACCTCATCTGGGTCGTGTTGCCTGTACATTTCTAAGTGTGAAACGGCAATCTTCTGTGTTTTTTAAATTCATTATGAATACACAGCCTAAGCTCATTTTTGAATGGTGTCAGAATACAAAATTTGGAAAGGAAGAAGGCAAAACTAACAGAAACCCAGAACAAATTTAGGCAATAGCCAATCAAGAGACCTGAATGCTGCTGATTGAATACACCTGAAAATGCGAATCATTCTGACTTGGGGGGAATTCAGTGCTGTTCCCTCGGCAAAAGTGTTATATTTCATTTTCCAAAACACAAAACATTATCTAGCTGGTGTTACCTGTAGATTTCTAAGCGTGAAACGCCAACTTGCTGTGTTTTCTATTTCATTATGAATACACTGCCTAACCTCATTTTGTATGATTTCAGCATACAAAATTTGGGAAGGAAGAAGGCAAAACAAACAGAAACCCAGAACAAATTTAGGCAATTGCCAATCAAAAGACCTGAATGCTGCCGATGAATACAACTGAAAATCCAATTCACACTCGTTTTGGAGGTAATTCAGAGCTTTCCCCTAGGCAAAAGAGTTATATTTCATTTTCCAAAACACAAAACCTCATCTGGGTCGTGTTGCCTGTACATTTCTAAGTGTGAAACGGCAATCTTCTGTGTTTTTTAAATTCATTATGAATACACAGCCTAAGCTCATTTTTGAATGGTGTCAGAATACAAAATTTGGAAAGGAAGAAGGCAAAACTAACAGAAACCCAGAACAAATTTAGGCAATTGCCAATCAAGAGACCTGAATGCTGCTGATTGAATAAACCTGAAAATGCGAGTCAAACGCGATTTGGGTGGAATGCAGTGCTGTCCCCTCGACAAAAGAGTTATATTTCATTTTCCAATACACAAAACCTCATCTTGCTCGTGTTACCTGTAGATTTCGAAGCGTGAAACGCCAATCTGCTACGTTTTCTATTTCATTATGAATACACCGCCTAACCTCATTTTTGTATGGTGTCAGAATACAAAATTTGGACAGGAAGAAGACAAAACAAACAGAAACCCAGAACAAATTTAGGTAATTGCCAATCAAGAGACCTGAATGCTGCCGATGAATACAACTGAAAATCCAATTCACACTCGTTTTGGAGGTAATTCAGAGCTTTCCCCTAGGCAAAAGAGTTATATTTCATTTTCCAAAACACAAAACCTCATCTGGGTCGTGTTGCCTGTACATTTCTAAGTGTGAAACGGCAATCTTCTGTGTTTTTTAAATTCATTATGAATACATCGCCTAACCTCATTTTGTATGGTGTCAGAATACAAAATTTGAAAAGGAAGAAGGCAAAAGAAACAGACCCCAGAACAAATTTAGGCAATTGCCAATCAAGAGACCTGAATCCTGCTGAATGAATACAGCTGAAAATCCGAATCAAACACGATTTGGGTGGAATTCAGTGCTGTCCCCTCGGCAAAAGTGTTATATTTCATTTTCCAAAACACAAAACATTATCTTGGTGGTGTTGCCTGTACATTTCTAATCATGAAACGCCAATCTGCTACGTTTTTAATTTCATATGAATACACCGCCTAACCTCATTTTTGTAAGGTGTCAGAATACAAAATTTGGACAGGAAGAAGGCAAAAGAAACAGAAACCCAGAACAAATTTAGGCAATTGCCTAGAAAGAAACCTGAATGCTGCTGATGGAATACACCTGAAAATCCCATTCACACTGAATTTGGAGGCAATTCATTGCTGTCCATTCTGCAAAAGGGCTACATTACATTTTGAAAAACACAAAAAATCATCTAGGTCGTGTTGCCTGTAGATTTTCAAGCGTAAAACGTAAATTTCTTGTGTTTTTTAGTTCATTATGGATACTCTGCCTAACCTCATTTTTGTTTCATGTCAGAATACAAATTTGGAAAGGAAGAAGGCAAAACAAACAGAAAGCCAGAACAAATTTAGGCAATTGCCAATCAAGAGACCTGAATGCTGCTGATTGAATACACCTGAAAATGCGATTCAAACGCGATTTGGGTGGAATTCAGTGCTGTCCCCTCGGCAAAACAGTTATATTTCATTTTCCAAAGCACAAAACCTCATCTGGGTCGTGTTGCCTGTATATTTCTAAGTGTGAAACGGCAATCTTCTGTGTATTTTTAATTCATTATGAATACATCACCTAACCTCATTTTGTATGGTTTCAGTATACAAAATTTGGAAAGGAAGAAGGCAAAACTAACAGAAACCCAGAACAAATTTAGGCAATTGTGCATGAAGAGACCTGTATGTTGCTGATTGAATACACCTGAAAATCTGAATCAAACGCGATTTGGGTGGAATTCAGTGCTGTCCCATCACAAAAGAGTTATATTTCATTTTCCAAAACACAAAACCTCGTCTTTCTCATGTTGCCTGTAGATTTCTAAACGTGAAATATCAATTTGCTGTGTTTTTTAATTCATTACGGATACTCTGCCTAACCTCATTTTTGTATGGTGTCAAAATACAAATTTGGCAAGAAAGAAGGCAAAACAAACAGAAACCCAGAACAAATTTAGGCAATTGCCAATCAAGAGACCTGAATGCTGCTGATTGAATACACGTGAAAATCTTATTCACACTCGATTTGGAGGGAATTGAGAGCTTTCCCCTCGGCAAAGAGTTATATTTCATTCTCCACAACACAAAACATCATCCTGGTCGTGTTGCCTGTACATTTCTAAGCTTGAAATGTCAATTTGCTGTGTTCTTTTTATTTCATTATGAATACACCGCCTAACCTCATTTTTGTAAGTTGTCAGAATACAAAATTTGGAAAGGAAGAAGGCAAAAGAAACAGAAACCCAGAACAAATTTAGGCAATTGCCTAGAAAGAAACCTGAGTGCTGCTGATGGAATACACCTGAAAATCCAATTCACACTGAATTTGGAGGGATTCATTGCTGTCCATTCTGCAAAAGGGTTACATTACATTTTGCAATACACAAAAAATTATCTTGGTCATGTTACCTGTAGATTTCTAAGCGTGCAACGCCAATTTGTTGTGTTTTTTAGTTCATTATGGATACTCTGCCTAATCTCATTTTTGTATCGTGTGAGAACACAAATTTGGAAAGGAAGAAGGCAAAACAAACAGAAACCCAGAACAAATTTAGGCAATTGCCAATCAAGAGACCTGAATCCTGCTGATTGAATACACCTGAAAATCCGAGTCAAACGCGATTTGGGTGGAATTCAGTGCTGATCCCACGGCAAAAGAGTTATATTTCATTTTTCAAAACACAAAACATTATCTTGGTGGTGTTACCTGTAGATTTCTAAGCATGAAATGCCAATCTTTTGTGTATTTTTAATTCATTATGAATACACAGCCTAACCTTATTTTTGTATGGTGTCAGAATACAAAATTTGGAAAGGAAGAAGGCAAAACATACAGAAACCCAGAACAAATTTAGGCAATTGCCAATCAAGAGACCTGAATGCTGCTGATGAATACACCTGAAAATCCGATTCACACTAGTTTTGTAGGTAATTCAGATCTTTCCCCTCGGCAAAGAGTTATATTTCATTTTCCAAAACAAAAAACCTCATCTAGGTCGTGTTGCCTGTACATTTCTAAGTGTGAAATGGCAATCTTCTGTGTTTTTTAAATTCATTATGAATACACAGCCTAAGCTCATTTTTGAATGGTGTCAGAATACAAAATTTGGACAGGAAGAAGACAAAACATACAGAAACCCAGAACAAATTTAGGCAATTGCCAATCAAGAGACCTGAATGCTGCTGATGAATACACCTGAAAATCCGATTCACACTAGTTTTGGAGGTAATTCAGATCTTTCCCCTCGGCAAAAGAGTTATATTTCATTTTCCAAAACACAAAACCTCATCTGGGTCGTGTTGCCTGTACATTTCTAAGTGTGAAACGGCAATCTTCTGTGTTTTTTAAATTCATTATGAATACACAGCCTAAGCTCATTTTTGAATGGTGTCAGAATACAAAATTTGGAAAGGAAGAAGGCAAAACTAACAGAAACCCAGAACAAATTTAGGCAATAGCCAATCAAGAGACCTGAATGCTGCTGATTGAATACACCTGAAAATGCGAATCATTCTGACTTGGGGGGAATTCAGTGCTGTTCCCTCGGCAAAAGTGTTATATTTCATTTTCCAAAACACAAAACATTATCTAGCTGGTGTTACCTGTAGATTTCTAAGCGTGAAACGCCAACTTGCTGTGTTTTCTATTTCATTATGAATACACTGCCTAACCTCATTTTGTATGATTTCAGCATACAAAATTTGGGAAGGAAGAAGGCAAAACAAACAGAAACCCAGAACAAATTTAGGCAATTGCCAATCAAAAGACCTGAATGCTGCTGATGAATACACCTGAAAATCCGATTCACACTGAATTTGGAGGGATTCATTGCTGTCCATTCTGCAAAAGGGCTACATTACATTTTGCAAAACACAAAAAATCGTCTTGGTCATGTTACCTGTAGATTTCTAAGTGTGCAACGCCAATTTGTTGTGTTTTTTAGTTCATTATGGATACTTTGCCTAACCTCATTTTTGTATCGTGTGAGAACACAAATTTGGAAAGGAAGAAGGCAAAACAAACAGAAACCCAGAACAAATTTAGGCAATTGCCAATCAAGAGACCTGAATCCTGCTGATTGAATACACCTGAAAATCCGAGTCAAACGCGATTTGGGTGGAATTCAGTGCTGATCCTACGGCAAAAGAGTTATATTTCATTTTCCAAAACACAAAACATTATCTTGGTGGTGTTACCTGTAGATTTCTAAGCATGAAATGCCAATCTTCTGTGTATTTTTAATTCATTATGAATACACAGCCTAACCTTATTTTTGTATGGTGTCAGAATACAAAATTTGGAAAGGAAGAAGGCAAAACTAACAGAAACCCAGAACAAATTTAGGCAATTGCCAATCAAGAGACCTGAATGCTGCTGATTGTATACACCTGAAAATGCGAATCATTCTGTTTTGGGGGGAATTCAGTGCTGTTCCCTCGGCAAAAGTGTTATGTTTCATTTTCCAAAACACAAAACATTATCTAGCTGGTGTTACATGTAGATTTCTAAGTGTGAAACGCCAATTTGCTGTGTTTTCTATTTCATTATGAATACACTGCCTAACCTCATTTTGTATGATTTCAGCATACAAAATTTGGGAAGGAAGAAGGCAAAACATACAGAAACCCAGAACAAATTTAGGCAATTGCCAATCAAGAGACCTGAATGCTGCTGATTGAATACACCTGAAAATCCAATTCACACTCGATTTGGAGGGAATTGAGAGCTTTCCCCTGGGCAAAAGTGTTATATTTCATTTTCCAAAACACAAAACCTCATCTTGGTCGTGTTGCCTGTACATTTCTAAGCTTGAAATTTCAATTTGCTGTGTTCTTTTTATTTCATTATGAATACACCGCTGAACCTCATTTTTGAATGGTGTCAGAGTCCAAAATTTGGAAAGGAAAAAGGCAAAACAAACAGAAACCCAGAACAAATTTAGGCAATTGTGCATGAAGAGACCTCTATGCTGCTGATTGAATACACCTGAAAATTCGATTCACACTCGATTTGGAGCTAAATCAGTGCTTTCCCCTCGGCAAAACAGTTATATTTCATTTTCCAAAACAGAAAACCTCATATTGATCATGTTGCCTGTAGATTTCTAAGCGTGAAACGTCAATTTGCTGTGTTTTTTAGTTCATTACGGATACTCTGCCTAACCTCATTTTTGTATGCTGTCAGAATACAAAATTTGGACAGGAAGAAGGCAAAACAAACAGAAACCCAGAACAAATTTAGGCAATTGCCAATCAAGAGACCTGAATGCTGCTGATTGAATACACCTGAAAATCCGATTCACACTCGATTTGGAGGGAATTGAGCTTTCCCCTCGGCAAAAGAGTTATATTTCATTTTCCAAAACACAAAAACTCATCTTGGTCGTGTTGCCTGTACATTTCTCAGCGTGAAACGCCAATTTGCTGTGTTTTTTTTAATTCATTATGAATACAGCGCATAACCTCATTTTTGAGTGGTGTCAGAATACAAAATTTGGACAGGAAGAAGGCAAAACAAACATAAAACCAGAACAAATTTAGGCAATTGCCAATCAAGAGACCTGAATGCTGCTGATGAATACACCTGAAAATCCGATTCACACTAGTTTTGGAGGTACTTCAGATCTTTCCCCTCGGCAAAAGAGTTATATTTCATTTTCCAAAACACAAAAACTCATCTGGGTCGTGTTACCTGTACATTTCTAAGTGTGAAACGGCAATCTTCTGTGTTTTTTAAATTCATTATGAATACACAGCCTAAGCTCATTTTTGAATGGTGTCAGAATACAAAATTTGGAAAGGAAGAAGGCAAAACAAACAGAAACCCAGAACAAATTTAGGCAATTGCCAATCAAGAGACCTGAATCCTGCTGATTGAATACACCTGAAAATCCGAGTCAAACGCGATTTGGGTGGAATTCAGTGCTGATCCTACGGCAAAAGAGTTATATTTCATTTTCCAAAACACAAAACATTATCTTGGTGGTGTTACCTGTAGATTTCTAAGCATGAAATGCCAATCTTCTGTGTATTTTTAATTCATTATGAATACACAGCCTAACCTTATTTTTGTATGGTGTCAGAATACAAAATTTGGAAAGGAAGAAGGCAAAACTAACAGAAACCCAGAACAAATTTAGGCAATTGCCAATCAAGAGACCTGAATGCTGCTGATTGTATACACCTGAAAATGCGAATCATTCTGTTTTGGGGGGAATTCAGTGCTGTTCCCTCGGCAAAAGTGTTATGTTTCATTTTCCAAAACACAAAACATTATCTAGCTGGTGTTACATGTAGATTTCTAAGTGTGAAACGCCAATTTGCTGTGTTTTCTATTTCATTATGAATACACTGCCTAACCTCATTTTGTATGATTTCAGCATACAAAATTTGGGAAGGAAGAAGGCAAAACATACAGAAACCCAGAACAAATTTAGGCAATTGCCAATCAAGAGACCTGAATGCTGCTGATTGAATACACCTGAAAATCCGATGCACACTCGATTTGGAGGGAATTGAGAGCTTTCCCCTGGGCAAAAGTGTTATATTTCATTTTCCAAAACACAAAACCTCATCTTGGTCGTGTTGCCTGTACATTTCTAAGCTTGAAATTTCAATTTGCTGTGTTCTTTTTATTTCATTATGAATACACCGCTGAACCTCATTTTTGAATGGTGTCAGAGTCCAAAATTTGGAAAGGAAAAAGGCAAAACAAACAGAAACCCAGAACAAATTTAGGCAATTGTGCATGAAGAGACCTCTATGCTGCTGATTGAATACACCTGAAAATTCGATTCACACTCGATTTGGAGCTAAATCAGTGCTTTCCCCTCGGCAAAACAGTTATATTTCATTTTCCAAAACAGAAAACCTCATATTGATCATGTTGCCTGTAGATTTCTAAGCGTGAAACGTCAATTTGCTGTGTTTTTTAGTTCATTACGGATACTCTGCCTAACCTCATTTTTGTATGCTGTCAGAATACAAAATTTGGACAGGAAGAAGGCAAAACAAACAGAAACCCAGAACAAATTTAGGCAATTGCCAATCAAGAGACCTGAATGCTGCTGATTGAATACACCTGAAAATCCGATTCACACTCGATTTGGAGGGAATTGAGCTTTCCCCTCGGCAAAAGAGTTATATTTCATTTTCCAAAACACAAAAACTCATCTTGGTCGTGTTGCCTGTACATTTCTCAGCGTGAAACGCCAATTTGCTGTGTTTTTTTTAATTCATTATGAATACAGCGCATAACCTCATTTTTGAGTGGTGTCAGAATACAAAATTTGGACAGGAAGAAGGCAAAACAAACATAAAACCAGAACAAATTTAGGCAATTGCCAATCAAGAGACCTGAATGCTGCTGATTGAATAAACCTGAAAATGCGAGTCAAACGCGATTTGGGTGGAATGCAGTGCTGTCCCCTCGACAAAAGAGTTATATTTCATTTTCCAATACACAAAACCTCATCTTGCTCGTGTTACCTGTAGATTTCGAAGCGTGAAACGCCAATCTGCTATGTTTTCTATTTCATTATGAATACACCGCCTAACCTCATTTTTGTATGGTGTCAGAATACAAAATTTGGACAGGAAGAAGACAAAACAAACAGAAACCCAGAACAAATTTAGGTAATTGCCAATCAAGAGACATGAATGCTGCCGATGAATACAACTGAAAATCCAATTCACACTCGTTTTGGAGGTAATTCAGAGCTTTCCCCTAGGCAAAAGAGTTATATTTCATTTTCCAAAACACAAAACCTCATCTGGGTCGTGTTGCCTGTACATTTCTAAGTGTGAAACGGCAATCTTCTGTGTTTTTTAAATTCATTATGAATACATCGCCTAACCTCATTTTGTATGGTGTCAGAATACAAAATTTGAAAAGGAAGAAGGCAAAAGAAACAGACCCCAGAACAAATTTAGGCAATTGCCAATCAAGAGACCTGAATCCTGCTGAATGAATACAGCTGAAAATCCGAATCAAACACGATTTGGGTGGAATTCAGTGCTGTCCCCTCGGCAAAAGTGTTATATTTCATTTTCCAAAACACAAAACATTATCTTGGTGGTGTTGCCTGTACATTTCTAATCATGAAACGCCAATCTGCTACGTTTTTAATTTCATATGAATACACCGCCTAACCTCATTTTTGTAAGGTGTCAGAATACAAAATTTGGACAGGAAGAAGGCAAAAGAAACAGAAACCCAGAACAAATTTAGGCAATTGCCTAGAAAGAAACCTGAATGCTGCTGATGGAATACACCTGAAAATCCCATTCACACTGAATTTGGAGGCAATTCATTGCTGTCCATTCTGCAAAAGGGCTACATTACATTTTGAAAAACACAAAAAATCATCTAGGTCGTGTTGCCTGTAGATTTTCAAGCGTAAAACGTAAATTTCTTGTGTTTTTTAGTTCATTATGGATACTCTGCCTAACCTCATTTTTGTTTCATGTCAGAATACAAATTTGGAAAGGAAGAAGGCAAAACAAACAGAAAGCCAGAACAAATTTAGGCAATTGCCAATCAAGAGACCTGAATGCTGCTGATTGAATACACCTGAAAATGCGATTCAAACGCGATTTGGGTGGAATTCAGTGCTGTCCCCTCGGCAAAACAGTTATATTTCATTTTCCAAAGCACAAAACCTCATCTGGGTCGTGTTGCCTGTATATTTCTAAGTGTGAAACGGCAATCTTCTGTGTATTTTTAATTCATTATGAATACATCACCTAACCTCATTTTGTATGGTTTCAGTATACAAAATTTGGAAAGGAAGAAGGCAAAACTAACAGAAACCCAGAACAAATTTAGGCAATTGTGCATGAAGAGACCTGTATGTTGCTGATTGAATACACCTGAAAATCTGAATCAAACGCGATTTGGGTGGAATTCAGTGCTGTCCCATCACAAAAGAGTTATATTTCATTTTCCAAAACACAAAACCTCGTCTTTCTCATGTTGCCTGTAGATTTCTAAACGTGAAATATCAATTTGCTGTGTTTTTTAATTCATTACGGATACTCTGCCTAACCTCATTTTTGTATGGTGTCAAAATACAAATTTGGCAAGAAAGAAGGCAAAACAAACAGAAACCCAGAACAAATTTAGGCAATTGCCAATCAAGAGACCTGAATGCTGCTGATTGAATACACGTGAAAATCTTATTCACACTCGATTTGGAGGGAATTGAGAGCTTTCCCCTCGGCAAAGAGTTATATTTCATTCTCCACAACACAAAACATCATCCTGGTCGTGTTGCCTGTACATTTCTAAGCTTGAAATGTCAATTTGCTGTGTTCTTTTTATTTCATTATGAATACACCGCCTAACCTCATTTTTGTAAGTTGTCAGAATACAAAATTTGGAAAGGAAGAAGGCAAAAGAAACAGAAACCCAGAACAAATTTAGGCAATTGTCTAGAAAGAAACCTGAGTGCTGCTGATGGAATACACCTGAAAATCCAATTCACACTGAATTTGGAGGGATTCATTGCTGTCCATTCTGCAAAAGGGTTACATTACATTTTGCAATACACAAAAAATTATCTTGGTCATGTTACCTGTAGATTTCTAAGCGTGCAACGCCAATTTGTTGTGTTTTTTAGTTCATTATGGATACTCTGCCTAATCTCATTTTTGTATCGTGTGAGAACACAAATTTGGAAAGGAAGAAGGCAAAACAAACAGAAACCCAGAACAAATTTAGGCAATTGCCAATCAAGAGACCTGAATCCTGCTGATTGAATACACCTGAAAATCCGAGTCAAACGCGATTTGGGTGGAATTCAGTGCTGATCCCACGGCAAAAGAGTTATATTTCATTTTTCAAAACACAAAACATTATCTTGGTGGTGTTACCTGTAGATTTCTAAGCATGAAATGCCAATCTTTTGTGTATTTTTAATTCATTATGAATACACAGCCTAACCTTATTTTTGTATGGTGTCAGAATACAAAATTTGGAAAGGAAGAAGGCAAAACATACAGAAACCCAGAACAAATTTAGGCAATTGCCAATCAAGAGACCTGAATGCTGCTGATGAATACACCTGAAAATCCGATTCACACTAGTTTTGTAGGTAATTCAGATCTTTCCCCTCGGCAAAGAGTTATATTTCATTTTCCAAAACAAAAAACCTCATCTAGGTCGTGTTGCCTGTACATTTCTAAGTGTGAAATGGCAATCTTCTGTGTTTTTTAAATTCATTATGAATACACAGCCTAAGCTCATTTTTGAATGGTGTCAGAATACAAAATTTGGACAGGAAGAAGACAAAACATACAGAAACCCAGAACAAATTTAGGCAATTGCCAATCAAGAGACCTGAATGCTGCTGATGAATACACCTGAAAATCCGATTCACACTAGTTTTGGAGGTAATTCAGATCTTTCCCCTCGGCAAAAGAGTTATATTTCATTTTCCAAAACACAAAACCTCATCTGGGTCGTGTTGCCTGTACATTTCTAAGTGTGAAACGGCAATCTTCTGTGTTTTTTAAATTCATTATGAATACACAGCCTAAGCTCATTTTTGAATGGTGTCAGAATACAAAATTTGGAAAGGAAGAAGGCAAAACTAACAGAAACCCAGAACAAATTTAGGCAATAGCCAATCAAGAGACCTGAATGCTGCTGATTGAATACACCTGAAAATGCGAATCATTCTGACTTGGGGGGAATTCAGTGCTGTTCCCTCGGCAAAAGTGTTATATTTCATTTTCCAAAACACAAAACATTATCTAGCTGGTGTTACCTGTAGATTTCTAAGCGTGAAACGCCAACTTGCTGTGTTTTCTATTTCATTATGAATACACTGCCTAACCTCATTTTGTATGATTTCAGCATACAAAATTTGGGAAGGAAGAAGGCAAAACAAACAGAAACCCAGAACAAATTTAGGCAATTGCCAATCAAAAGACCTGAATGCTGCCGATGAATACAACTGAAAATCCAATTCACACTCGTTTTGGAGGTAATTCAGAGCTTTCCCCTAGGCAAAAGAGTTATATTTCATTTTCCAAAACACAAAACCTTATCTGGGTCGTGTTGCCTGTACATTTCTAAGTGTGAAACGGCAATCTTCTGTGTTTTTTAAATTCATTATGAATACACAGCCTAAGCTCCTTTTTGAATGGTGTCAGAATACAAAATTTGGAAAGGAAGAAGGCAAAACTAACAGAAACCCAGAACAAATTTAGGCAATTGCCAATCAAGAGACCTGAATGCTGCTGATTGAATAAACCTGAAAATGCGAGTCAAACGCGATTTGGGTGGAATGCAGTGCTGTCCCCTCGACAAAAGAGTTATATTTCATTTTCCAATACACAAAACCTCATCTTGCTCGTGTTACCTGTAGATTTCGAAGCGTGAAACGCCAATCTGCTACGTTTTCTATTTCATTATGAATACACCGCCTAACCTCATTTTTGTATGGTGTCAGAATACAAAATTTGGACAGGAAGAAGACAAAACAAACAGAAACCCAGAACAAATTTAGGTAATTGCCAATCAAGAGACCTGAATGCTGCCGATGAATACAACTGAAAATCCAATTCACACTCGTTTTGGAGGTAATTCAGAGCTTTCCCCTAGGCAAAAGAGTTATATTTCATTTTCCAAAACACAAAACCTCATCTGGGTCGTGTTGCCTGTACATTTCTAAGTGTGAAACGGCAATCTTCTGTGTTTTTTAAATTCATTATGAATACATCGCCTAACCTCATTTTGTATGGTGTCAGAATACAAAATTTGAAAAGGAAGAAGGCAAAAGAAACAGACCCCAGAACAAATTTAGGCAATTGCCAATCAAGAGACCTGAATCCTGCTGAATGAATACAGCTGAAAATCCGAATCAAACACGATTTGGGTGGAATTCAGTGCTGTCCCCTCGGCAAAAGTGTTATATTTCATTTTCCAAAACACAAAACATTATCTTGGTGGTGTTGCCTGTACATTTCTAATCATGAAACGCCAATCTGCTACGTTTTTAATTTCATATGAATACACCGCCTAACCTCATTTTTGTAAGGTGTCAGAATACAAAATTTGGACAGGAAGAAGGCAAAAGAAACAGAAACCCAGAACAAATTTAGGCAATTGCCTAGAAAGAAACCTGAATGCTGCTGATGGAATACACCTGAAAATCCCATTCACACTGAATTTGGAGGCAATTCATTGCTGTCCATTCTGCAAAAGGGCTACATTACATTTTGAAAAACACAAAAAATCATCTAGGTCGTGTTGCCTGTAGATTTTCAAGCGTAAAACGTAAATTTCTTGTGTTTTTTAGTTCATTATGGATACTCTGCCTAACCTCATTTTTGTTTCATGTCAGAATACAAATTTGGAAAGGAAGAAGGCAAAACAAACAGAAAGCCAGAACAAATTTAGGCAATTGCCAATCAAGAGACCTGAATGCTGCTGATTGAATACACCTGAAAATGCGATTCAAACGCGATTTGGGTGGAATTCAGTGCTGTCCCCTCGGCAAAACAGTTATATTTCATTTTCCAAAGCACAAAACCTCATCTGGGTCGTGTTGCCTGTATATTTCTAAGTGTGAAACGGCAATCTTCTGTGTATTTTTAATTCATTATGAATACATCACCTAACCTCATTTTGTATGGTTTCAGTATACAAAATTTGGAAAGGAAGAAGGCAAAACTAACAGAAACCCAGAACAAATTTAGGCAATTGTGCATGAAGAGACCTGTATGTTGCTGATTGAATACACCTGAAAATCTGAATCAAACGCGATTTGGGTGGAATTCAGTGCTGTCCCATCACAAAAGAGTTATATTTCATTTTCCAAAACACAAAACCTCGTCTTTCTCATGTTGCCTGTAGATTTCTAAACGTGAAATATCAATTTGCTGTGTTTTTTAATTCATTACGGATACTCTGCCTAACCTCATTTTTGTATGGTGTCAAAATACAAATTTGGCAAGAAAGAAGGCAAAACAAACAGAAACCCAGAACAAATTTAGGCAATTGCCAATCAAGAGACCTGAATGCTGCTGATTGAATACACGTGAAAATCTTATTCACACTCGATTTGGAGGGAATTGAGAGCTTTCCCCTCGGCAAAGAGTTATATTTCATTCTCCACAACACAAAACATCATCCTGGTCGTGTTGCCTGTACATTTCTAAGCTTGAAATGTCAATTTGCTGTGTTCTTTTTATTTCATTATGAATACACCGCCTAACCTCATTTTTGTAAGTTGTCAGAATACAAAATTTGGAAAGGAAGAAGGCAAAAGAAACAGAAACCCAGAACAAATTTAGGCAATTGCCTAGAAAGAAACCTGAGTGCTGCTGATGGAATACACCTGAAAATCCAATTCACACTGAATTTGGAGGGATTCATTGCTGTCCATTCTGCAAAAGGGTTACATTACATTTTGCAATACACAAAAAATTATCTTGGTCATGATACCTGTAGATTTCTAAGCGTGCAACGCCAATTTGTTGTGTTTTTTAGTTCATTATGGATACTCTGCCTAATCTCATTTTTGTATCGTGTGAGAACACAAATTTGGAAAGGAAGAAGGCAAAACAAACAGAAACCCAGAACAAATTTAGGCAATTGCCAATCAAGAGACCTGAATCCTGCTGATTGAATACACCTGAAAATCCGAGTCAAACGCGATTTGGGTGGAATTCAGTGCTGATCCCACGGCAAAAGAGTTATATTTCATTTTTCAAAACACAAAACATTATCTTGGTGGTGTTACCTGTAGATTTCTAAGCATGAAATGCCAATCTTTTGTGTATTTTTAATTCATTATGAATACACAGCCTAACCTTATTTTTGTATGGTGTCAGAATACAAAATTTGGAAAGGAAGAAGGCAAAACATACAGAAACCCAGAACAAATTTAGGCAATTGCCAATCAAGAGACCTGAATGCTGCTGATGAATACACCTGAAAATCCGATTCACACTAGTTTTGGAGGTAATTCAGATCTTTCCCCTCGGCAAAGAGTTATATTTCATTTTCCAAAACAAAAAACCTCATCTAGGTCGTGTTGCCTGTACATTTCTAAGTGTGAAATGGCAATCTTCTGTGTTTTTTAAATTCATTATGAATACACAGCCTAAGCTCATTTTTGAATGGTGTCAGAATACAAAATTTGGACAGGAAGAAGACAAAACATACAGAAACCCAGAACAAATTTAGGCAATTGCCAATCAAGAGACCTGAATGCTGCTGATGAATACACCTGAAAATCCGATTCACACTAGTTTTGGAGGTAATTCAGATCTTTCCCCTCGGCAAAAGAGTTATATTTCATTTTCCAAAACACAAAACCTCATCTGGGTCGTGTTGCCTGTACATTTCTAAGTGTGAAACGGCAATCTTCTGTGTTTTTTAAATTCATTATGAATACACAGCCTAAGCTCATTTTTGAATGGTGTCAGAATACAAAATTTGGAAAGGAAGAAGGCAAAACTAACAGAAACCCAGAACAAATTTAGGCAATAGCCAATCAAGAGACCTGAATGCTGCTGATTGAATACACCTGAAAATGCGAATCATTCTGACTTGGGGGGAATTCAGTGCTGTTCCCTCGGCAAAAGTGTTATATTTCATTTTCCAAAACACAAAACATTATCTAGCTGGTGTTACCTGTAGATTTCTAAGCGTGAAACGCCAACTTGCTGTGTTTTCTATTTCATTATGAATACACTGCCTAACCTCATTTTGTATGATTTCAGCATACAAAATTTGGGAAGGAAGAAGGCAAAACAAACAGAAACCCAGAACAAATTTAGGCAATTGCCAATCAAAAGACCTGAATGCTGCCGATGAATACAACTGAAAATCCAATTCACACTCGTTTTGGAGGTAATTCAGAGCTTTCCCCTAGGCAAAAGAGTTATATTTCATTTTCCAAAACACAAAACCTCATCTGGGTCGTGTTGCCTGTACATTTCTAAGTGTGAAACGGCAATCTTCTGTGTTTTTTAAATTCATTATGAATACACAGCCTAAGCTCATTTTTGAATGGTGTCAGAATACAAAATTTGGAAAGGAAGAAGGCAAAACTAACAGAAACCCAGAACAAATTTAGGCAATTGCCAATCAAGAGACCTGAATGCTGCTGATTGAATAAACCTGAAAATGCGAGTCAAACGCGATTTGGGTGGAATGCAGTGCTGTCCCCTCGACAAAAGAGTTATATTTCATTTTCCAATACACAAAACCTCATCTTGCTCGTGTTACCTGTAGATTTCGAAGCGTGAAACGCCAATCTGCTACGTTTTCTATTTCATTATGAATACACCGCCTAACCTCATTTTTGTATGGTGTCAGAATACAAAATTTGGACAGGAAGAAGACAAAACAAACAGAAACCCAGAACAAATTTAGGTAATTGCCAATCAAGAGACCTGAATGCTGCCGATGAATACAACTGAAAATCCAATTCACACTCGTTTTGGAGGTAATTCAGAGCTTTCCCCTAGGCAAAAGAGTTATATTTCATTTTCCAAAACACAAAACCTCATCTGGGTCGTGTTGCCTGTACATTTCTAAGTGTGAAACGGCAATCTTCTGTGTTTTTTAAATTCATTATGAATACATCGCCTAACCTCATTTTGTATGGTGTCAGAATACAAAATTTGAAAAGGAAGAAGGCAAAAGAAACAGACCCCAGAACAAATTTAGGCAATTGCCAATCAAGAGACCTGAATCCTGCTGAATGAATACAGCTGAAAATCCGAATCAAACACGATTTGGGTGGAATTCAGTGCTGTCCCCTCGGCAAAAGTGTTATATTTCATTTTCCAAAACACAAAACATTATCTTGGTGGTGTTGCCTGTACATTTCTAATCATGAAACGCCAATCTGCTACGTTTTTAATTTCATATGAATACACCGCCTAACCTCATTTTTGTAAGGTGTCAGAATACAAAATTTGGACAGGAAGAAGGCAAAAGAAACAGAAACCCAGAACAAATTTAGGCAATTGCCTAGAAAGAAACCTGAATGCTGCTGATGGAATACACCTGAAAATCCCATTCACACTGAATTTGGAGGCAATTCATTGCTGTCCATTCTGCAAAAGGGCTACATTACATTTTGAAAAACACAAAAAATCATCTAGGTCGTGTTGCCTGTAGATTTTCAAGCGTAAAACGTAAATTTCTTGTGTTTTTTAGTTCATTATGGATACTCTGCCTAACCTCATTTTTGTTTCATGTCAGAATACAAATTTGGAAAGGAAGAAGGCAAAACAAACAGAAAGCCAGAACAAATTTAGGCAATTGCCAATCAAGAGACCTGAATGCTGCTGATTGAATACACCTGAAAATGCGATTCAAACGCGATTTGGGTGGAATTCAGTGCTGTCCCCTCGGCAAAACAGTTATATTTCATTTTCCAAAGCACAAAACCTCATCTGGGTCGTGTTGCCTGTATATTTCTAAGTGTGAAACGGCAATCTTCTGTGTATTTTTAATTCATTATGAATACATCACCTAACCTCATTTTGTATGGTTTCAGTATACAAAATTTGGAAAGGAAGAAGGCAAAACTAACAGAAACCCAGAACAAATTTAGGCAATTGTGCATGAAGAGACCTGTATGTTGCTGATTGAATACACCTGAAAATCTGAATCAAACGCGATTTGGGTGGAATTCAGTGCTGTCCCATCACAAAAGAGTTATATTTCATTTTCCAAAACACAAAACCTCGTCTTTCTCATGTTGCCTGTAGATTTCTAAACGTGAAATATCAATTTGCTGTGTTTTTTAATTCATTACGGATACTCTGCCTAACCTCATTTTTGTATGGTGTCAAAATACAAATTTGGCAAGAAAGAAGGCAAAACAAACAGAAACCCAGAACAAATTTAGGCAATTGCCAATCAAGAGACCTGAATGCTGCTGATTGAATACACGTGAAAATCTTATTCACACTCGATTTGGAGGGAATTGAGAGCTTTCCCCTCGGCAAAGAGTTATATTTCATTCTCCACAACACAAAACATCATCCTGGTCGTGTTGCCTGTACATTTCTAAGCTTGAAATGTCAATTTGCTGTGTTCTTTTTATTTCATTATGAATACACCGCCTAACCTCATTTTTGTAAGTTGTCAGAATACAAAATTTGGAAAGGAAGAAGGCAAAAGAAACAGAAACCCAGAACAAATTTAGGCAATTGCCTAGAAAGAAACCTGAGTGCTGCTGATGGAATACACCTGAAAATCCAATTCACACTGAATTTGGAGGGATTCATTGCTGTCCATTCTGCAAAAGGGTTACATTACATTTTGCAATACACAAAAAATTATCTTGGTCATGTTACCTGTAGATTTCTAAGCGTGCAACGCCAATTTGTTGTGTTTTTTAGTTCATTATGGATACTCTGCCTAATCTCATTTTTGTATCGTGTGAGAACACAAATTTGGAAAGGAAGAAGGCAAAACAAACAGAAACCCAGAACAAATTTAGGCAATTGCCAATCAAGAGACCTGAATCCTGCTGATTGAATACACCTGAAAATCCGAGTCAAACGCGATTTGGGTGGAATTCAGTGCTGATCCCACGGCAAAAGAGTTATATTTCATTTTTCAAAACACAAAACATTATCTTGGTGGTGTTACCTGTAGATTTCTAAGCATGAAATGCCAATCTTTTGTGTATTTTTAATTCATTATGAATACACAGCCTAACCTTATTTTTGTATGGTGTCAGAATACAAAATTTGGAAAGGAAGAAGGCAAAACATACAGAAACCCAGAACAAATTTAGGCAATTGCCAATCAAGAGACCTGAATGCTGCTGATGAATACACCTGAAAATCCGATTCACACTAGTTTTGTAGGTAATTCAGATCTTTCCCCTCGGCAAAGAGTTATATTTCATTTTCCAAAACAAAAAACCTCATCTAGGTCGTGTTGCCTGTACATTTCTAAGTGTGAAATGGCAATCTTCTGTGTTTTTTAAATTCATTATGAATACACAGCCTAAGCTCATTTTTGAATGGTGTCAGAATACAAAATTTGGACAGGAAGAAGACAAAACATACAGAAACCCAGAACAAATTTAGGCAATTGCCAATCAAGAGACCTGAATGCTGCTGATGAATACACCTGAAAATCCGATTCACACTAGTTTTGGAGGTAATTCAGATCTTTCCCCTCGGCAAAAGAGTTATATTTCATTTTCCAAAACACAAAACCTCATCTGGGTCGTGTTGCCTGTACATTTCTAAGTGTGAAACGGCAATCTTCTGTGTTTTTTAAATTCATTATGAATACACAGCCTAAGCTCATTTTTGAATGGTGTCAGAATACAAAATTTGGAAAGGAAGAAGGCAAAACTAACAGAAACCCAGAACAAATTTAGGCAATAGCCAATCAAGAGACCTGAATGCTGCTGATTGAATACACCTGAAAATGCGAATCATTCTGACTTGGGGGGAATTCAGTGCTGTTCCCTCGGCAAAAGTGTTATATTTCATTTTCCAAAACACAAAACATTATCTAGCTGGTGTTACCTGTAGATTTCTAAGCGTGAAACGCCAACTTGCTGTGTTTTCTATTTCATTATGAATACACTGCCTAACCTCATTTTGTATGATTTCAGCATACAAAATTTGGGAAGGAAGAAGGCAAAACAAACAGAAACCCAGAACAAATTTAGGCAATTGCCAATCAAAAGACCTGAATGCTGCTGATGAATACACCTGAAAATCCGATTCACACTGAATTTGGAGGGATTCATTGCTGTCCATTCTGCAAAAGGGCTACATTACATTTTGCAAAACACAAAAAATCGTCTTGGTCATGTTACCTGTAGATTTCTAAGTGTGCAACGCCAATTTGTTGTGTTTTTTAGTTCATTATGGATACTTTGCCTAACCTCATTTTTGTATCGTGTGAGAACACAAATTTGGAAAGGAAGAAGGCAAAACAAACAGAAACCCAGAACAAATTTAGGCAATTGCCAATCAAGAGACCTGAATCCTGCTGATTGAATACACCTGAAAATCCGAGTCAAACGCGATTTGGGTGGAATTCAGTGCTGATCCTACGGCAAAAGAGTTATATTTCATTTTCCAAAACACAAAACATTATCTTGGTGGTGTTACCTGTAGATTTCTAAGCATGAAATGCCAATCTTCTGTGTATTTTTAATTCATTATGAATACACAGCCTAACCTTATTTTTGTATGGTGTCAGAATACAAAATTTGGAAAGGAAGAAGGCAAAACTAACAGAAACCCAGAACAAATTTAGGCAATTGCCAATCAAGAGACCTGAATGCTGCTGATTGTATACACCTGAAAATGCGAATCATTCTGTTTTGGGGGGAATTCAGTGCTGTTCCCTCGGCAAAAGTGTTATGTTTCATTTTCCAAAACACAAAACATTATCTAGCTGGTGTTACATGTAGATTTCTAAGTGTGAAACGCCAATTTGCTGTGTTTTCTATTTCATTATGAATACACTGCCTAACCTCATTTTGTATGATTTCAGCATACAAAATTTGGGAAGGAAGAAGGCAAAACATACAGAAACCCAGAACAAATTTAGGCAATTGCCAATCAAGAGACCTGAATGCTGCTGATTGAATACACCTGAAAATCCGATCCACACTCGATTTGGAGGGAATTGAGAGCTTTCCCCTGGGCAAAAGTGTTATATTTCATTTTCCAAAACACAAAACCTCATCTTGGTCGTGTTGCCTGTACATTTCTAAGCTTGAAATTTCAATTTGCTGTGTTCTTTTTATTTCATTATGAATACACCGCTGAACCTCATTTTTGAATGGTGTCAGAGTCCAAAATTTGGAAAGGAAAAAGGCAAAACAAACAGAAACCCAGAACAAATTTAGGCAATTGTGCATGAAGAGACCTCTATGCTGCTGATTGAATACACCTGAAAATTCGATTCACACTCGATTTGGAGCTAAATCAGTGCTTTCCCCTCGGCAAAACAGTTATATTTCATTTTCCAAAACAGAAAACCTCATATTGATCATGTTGCCTGTAGATTTCTAAGCGTGAAACGTCAATTTGCTGTGTTTTTTAGTTCATTACGGATACTCTGCCTAACCTCATTTTTGTATGCTGTCAGAATACAAAATTTGGACAGGAAGAAGGCAAAACAAACAGAAACCCAGAACAAATTTAGGCAATTGCCAATCAAGAGACCTGAATGCTGCTGATTGAATACACCTGAAAATCCGATTCACACTCGATTTGGAGGGAATTGAGCTTTCCCCTCGGCAAAAGAGTTATATTTCATTTTCCAAAACACAAAAACTCATCTTGGTCGTGTTGCCTGTACATTTCTCAGCGTGAAACGCCAATTTGCTGTGTTTTTTTTAATTCATTATGAATACAGCGCATAACCTCATTTTTGAGTGGTGTCAGAATACAAAATTTGGACAGGAAGAAGGCAAAACAAACATAAAACCAGAACAAATTTAGGCAATTGCCAATCAAGAGACCTGAATGCTGCTGATGAATACACCTGAAAATCCGATTCACACTAGTTTTGGAGGTACTTCAGATCTTTCCCCTCGGCAAAAGAGTTATATTTCATTTTCCAAAACACAAAAACTCATCTGGGTCGTGTTACCTGTACATTTCTAAGTGTGAAACGGCAATCTTCTGTGTTTTTTAAATTCATTATGAATACACAGCCTAAGCTCATTTTTGAATGGTGTCAGAATACAAAATTTGGAAAGGAAGAAGGCAAAACAAACAGAAACCCAGAACAAATTTAGGCAATTGCCAATCAAGAGACCTGAATCCTGCTGATTGAATACACCTGAAAATCCGAGTCAAACGCGATTTGGGTGGAATTCAGTGCTGATCCTACGGCAAAAGAGTTATATTTCATTTTCCAAAACACAAAACATTATCTTGGTGGTGTTACCTGTAGATTTCTAAGCATGAAATGCCAATCTTCTGTGTATTTTTAATTCATTATGAATACACAGCCTAACCTTATTTTTGTATGGTGTCAGAATACAAAATTTGGAAAGGAAGAAGGCAAAACTAACAGAAACCCAGAACAAATTTAGGCAATTGCCAATCAAGAGACCTGAATGCTGCTGATTGTATACACCTGAAAATGCGAATCATTCTGTTTTGGGGGGAATTCAGTGCTGTTCCCTCGGCAAAAGTGTTATGTTTCATTTTCCAAAACACAAAACATTATCTAGCTGGTGTTACATGTAGATTTCTAAGTGTGAAACGCCAATTTGCTGTGTTTTCTATTTCATTATGAATACACTGCCTAACCTCATTTTGTATGATTTCAGCATACAAAATTTGGGAAGGAAGAAGGCAAAACATACAGAAACCCAGAACAAATTTAGGCAATTGCCAATCAAGAGACCTGAATGCTGCTGATTGAATACACCTGAAAATCCGATGCACACTCGATTTGGAGGGAATTGAGAGCTTTCCCCTGGGCAAAAGTGTTATATTTCATTTTCCAAAACACAAAACCTCATCTTGGTCGTGTTGCCTGTACATTTCTAAGCTTGAAATTTCAATTTGCTGTGTTCTTTTTATTTCATTATGAATACACCGCTGAACCTCATTTTTGAATGGTGTCAGAGTCCAAAATTTGGAAAGGAAAAAGGCAAAACAAACAGAAACCCAGAACAAATTTAGGCAATTGTGCATGAAGAGACCTCTATGCTGCTGATTGAATACACCTGAAAATTCGATTCACACTCGATTTGGAGCTAAATCAGTGCTTTCCCCTCGGCAAAACAGTTATATTTCATTTTCCAAAACAGAAAACCTCATATTGATCATGTTGCCTGTAGATTTCTAAGCGTGAAACGTCAATTTGCTGTGTTTTTTAGTTCATTACGGATACTCTGCCTAACCTCATTTTTGTATGCTGTCAGAATACAAAATTTGGACAGGAAGAAGGCAAAACAAACAGAAACCCAGAACAAATTTAGGCAATTGCCAATCAAGAGACCTGAATGCTGCTGATTGAATACACCTGAAAATCCGATTCACACTCGATTTGGAGGGAATTGAGCTTTCCCCTCGGCAAAAGAGTTATATTTCATTTTCCAAAACACAAAAACTCATCTTGGTCGTGTTGCCTGTACATTTCTCAGCGTGAAACGCCAATTTGCTGTGTTTTTTTTAATTCATTATGAATACAGCGCATAACCTCATTTTTGAGTGGTGTCAGAATACAAAATTTGGACAGGAAGAAGGCAAAACAAACATAAAACCAGAACAAATTTAGGCAATTGCCAATCAAGAGACCTGAATGCTGCTGATGAATACACCTGAAAATCCGATTCACACTAGTTTTGGAGGTACTTCAGATCTTTCCCCTCGGCAAAAGAGTTATATTTCATTTTCCAAAACACAAAAACTCATCTGGGTCGTGTTACCTGTACATTTCTAAGTGTGAAACGGCAATCTTCTGTGTTTTTTAAATTCATTATGAATACACAGCCTAAGCTCATTTTTGAATGGTGTCAGAATACAAAATTTGGAAAGGAAGAAGGCAAAACTAACAGAAACCCAGAACAAATTTAGGCAATAGCCAATCAAGAGACCTGAATGCTGCTGATTGAATACACCTGAAAATGCCAATCATTCTGACTTGGGGGGAATTCAGTGCTGTTCCCTCGGCAAAAGTGTTATATTTCATTTTCCAAAACACAAAACATTATCTAGCTGGTGTTACCTGTAGATTTCTAAGCGTGAAACGCCAACTTGCTGTGTTTTCTATTTCATTATGAATACACTGCCTAACCTCATTTTGTATGATTTCAGCATACAAAATTTGGGAAGGAAGAAGGCAAAACAAACAGAAACCCAGAACAAATTTAGGCAATTGCCAATCAAAAGACCTGAATGCTGCTGATGAATACACCTGAAAATCCGATTCACACTGAATTTGGAGGGATTCATTGCTGTCCATTCTGCAAAAGGGTTACATTACATTTTGCAAAACACAAAAAATCGTCTTGGTCATGTTACCTGTAGATTTCTAAGCGTGCAACGCCAATTTGTTGTGTTTTTTAGTTCATTATGGATACTTTGCCTAACCTCATTTTTGTATCGTGTGAGAACACAAATTTGGAAAGGAAGAAGGCAAAACAAACAGAAACCCAGAACAAATTTAGGCAATTACCAATCAAGAGACCTGAATCCTGCTGATTGAATACACCTGAAAATCCGAGTCAAACGCGATTTGGGTGGAATTCAGTGCTGATCCCACGGCAAAAGAGTTATATTTCATTTTCCAAAACACAAAACATTATCTTGGTGGTGTTACCTGTAGATTTCTAAGCATGAAATGCCAATCTTCTGTGTATTTTTAATTCATTATGAATACACAGCCTAACCTTATTTTTGTATGGTGTCAGAATACAAAATTTGGAAAGGAAGAAGGCAAAACATACAGAAACCCAGAACAAATTTAGGCAATTGCCAATCAAGAGACCTGAATGCTGCTGATTGTATACACCTGAAAATGCGAATCATTCTATTTTGGGGGGAATTCAGTGCTGTTCCCTCGGCAAAAGTGTTATGTTTCATTTTCCAAGACACAAAACATTATCTAGCTGGTGTTACATGTAGATTTCTAAGTGTGAAACGCCAATTTGCTGTGTTTTCTATTTCATTATGAATATACTGCCTAACCTCATTTTGTATGATTTCAGCATACAAAATTTGGGAAGGAAGAAGGCAAAACATACAGAAACCCAGAACAAATTTAGGCAATTGCCAATCAAGAGACCTGAATGCTGCTGATTGAATACACCTGAAAATCCGATGCACACTCGATTTGGAGGGAATTGAGAGCTTTCCCCTGGGCAAAAGTGTTATATTTCATTTTCCAAAACACAAAACCTCATCTTGGTCGTGTTGCCTGTACATTTCTAAGCTTGAAATTTCAATTTGCTGTGTTCTTTTTATTTCATTATGAATACACCGCTGAACCTCATTTTTGAATGGTGTCAGAGTCCAAAATTTGGAAAGGAAAAAGGCAAAACAAACAGAAACCCAGAACAAATTTAGGCAATTGTGCATGAAGAGACCTCTATGCTGCTGATTGAATACACCTGAAAATTCGATTCACACTCGATTTGGAGCTAAATCAGTGCTTTCCCCTCGGCAAAACAGTTATATTTCATTTTCCAAAACAGAAAACCTCATATTGATCATGTTGCCTGTAGATTTCTAAGCGTGAAACGTCAATTTGCTGTGTTTTTTAGTTCATTACGGATACTCTGCCTAACCTCATTTTTGTATGCTGTCAGAATACAAAATTTGGACAGGAAGAAGGCAAAACAAACAGAAACCCAGAACAAATTTAGGCAATTGCCAATCAAGAGACCTGAATGCTGCTGATTGAATACACCTGAAAATCCGATTCACACTCGATTTGGAGGGAATTGAGCTTTCCCCTCGGCAAAAGAGTTATATTTCATTTTCCAAAACACAAAAACTCATCTTGGTCGTGTTGCCTGTACATTTCTCAGCGTGAAACGCCAATTTGCTGTGTTTTTTTTAATTCATTATGAATACAGCGCATAACCTCATTTTTGAGTGGTGTCAGAATACAAAATTTGGACAGGAAGAAGGCAAAACAAACATAAAACCAGAACAAATTTAGGCAATTGCCAATCAAGAGACCTGAATGCTGCTGATGAATACACCTGAAAATCCGATTCACACTAGTTTTGGAGGTAATTCAGATCTTTCCCCTCGGCAAAAGAGTTATATTTCATTTTCCAAAACACAAAAACTCATCTGGGTCGTGTTGCCTGTACATTTCTAAGTGTGAAACGGCAATCTTCTGTGTTTTTTAAATTCATTATGAATACACAGCCTAAGCTCATTTTTGAATGGTGTCAGAATACAAAATTTGGAAAGGAAGAAGGCAAAACTAACAGAAACCCAGAACAAATTTAGGCAATAGCCAATCAAGAGACCTGAATGCTGCTGATTGAATACACCTGAAAATGCGAATCATTCTGTTTTGGGGGGAATTCAGTGCTGTTCCCTCGGCAAAAGTGTTATATTTCATTTTCCAAAACACAAAACATTATCTAGCTGGTGTTACCTGTAGATTTCTAAGCGTGAAACGCCAACTTGCTGTGTTTTCTATTTCATTATGAATACACTGCCTAACCTCATTTTGTATGATTTCAGCATACAAAATTTGGGAAGGAAGAAGGCAAAACAAACAGAAACCCAGAACAAATTTAGGCAATTGCCAATCAAAAGACCTGAATGCTGCTGATGAATACACCTGAAAATCCGATTCACACTGAATTTGGAGGGATTCATTGCTGTCCATTCTGCAAAAGGGTTACATTACATTTTGCAAAACACAAAAAATCATCTTGGTCATGTTACCTGTAGATTTCTAAGCGTGCAACGCCAATTTGTTGTGTTTTTTAGTTCATTATGGATACTTTGCCTAACCTCATTTTTGTATCGTGTGAGAACACAAATTTGGAAAGGAAGAAGGCAAAACAAACAGAAACCCAGAACAAATTTAGGCAATTACCAATCAAGAGACCTGAATCCTGCTGATTGAATACACCTGAAAATCCGAGTCAAACGCGATTTGGGTGGAATTCAGTGCTGATCCCACGGCAAAAGAGTTATATTTCATTTTCCAAAACACAAAACATTATCTTGGTGGTGTTACCTGTAGATTTCTAAGCATGAAATGCCAATCTTCTGTGTATTTTTAATTCATTATGAATACACAGCCTAACCTTATTTTTGTATGGTGTCAGAATACAAAATTTGGAAAGGAAGAAGGCAAAACATACAGAAACCCAGAACAAATTTAGGCAATTGCCAATCAAGAGACCTGAATGCTGCTGATTGTATACACCTGAAAATGCGAATCATTCTATTTTGGGGGGAATTCAGTGCTGTTCCCTCGGCAAAAGTGTTATGTTTCATTTTCCAAGACACAAAACATTATCTAGCTGGTGTTACATGTAGATTTCTAAGTGTGAAACGCCAATTTGCTGTGTTTTCTATTTCATTATGAATATACTGCCTAACCTCATTTTGTATGATTTCAGCATACAAAATTTGGGAAGGAAGAAGGCAAAACATACAGAAACCCAGAACAAATTTAGGCAATTGCCAATCAAGAGACCTGAATGCTGCTGATTGAATACACCTGAAAATCCGATGCACACTCGATTTGGAGGGAATTGAGAGCTTTCCCCTGGGCAAAAGTGTTATATTTCATTTTCCAAAACACAAAACCTCATCTTGGTCGTGTTGCCTGTACATTTCTAAGCTTGAAATGTCAATTTGCTGTGTTCTTTTTATTTCATTATGAATACACCGCCGAACCTCATTTTTGAATGGTGTCAGAGTCCAAAATTTGGAAAGGAAAAAGGCAAAACAAACAGAAACCCAGAACAAATTTAGGCAATTGTGCATGAAGAGACCTCTATGCTGCTGATTGAATACACCTGAAAATTCGATTCACACTCGATTTGGAGCTAAATCAGTGCTTTCCCCTCGGCAAAACAGTTATATTTCATTTTCCAAAACAGAAAACCTCATATTGATCATGTTGCCTGTAGATTTCTAAGCATGAAACGTCAATTTGCTGTGTTTTTTAGTTAATTACGGATACTCTGCCTAACCTCATTTTTGTATGCTGTCAGAATACAAAATTTGGACAGGAAGAAGGCAAAACAAACAGAAACCCAGAACAAATTTAGGCAATTGCCAATCAAGAGACCTGAATGCTGCTGATTGAATACACTTGAAAATCCGATTCACACTCGATTTGGAGGGAATTGTGCTTTCCCCTAAGCAAAAGAGTTATATTTCATTTTCCAAAACACAAAAACTCATCTTGGTCGTGTTGCCTGTACATTTCTCAGCGTGAAACGCCAATTTGCTGTGTTTTTTTTAATTCATTATGAATACAGCGCATAACCTCATTTTTGAGTGGTGTCAGAATACAAAATTTGGACAGGAAGAAGGCAAAACAAACATAAAACCAGAACAAATTTAGGCAATTGCCAATCAAGAGACCTGAATGCTGCTGATGAATACACCTGAAAATCCGATTCACACTAGTTTTGGAGGTAATTCAGATCTTTCCCCTCGGCAAAAGAGTTATATTTCATTTTCCAAAACACAAAACCTCATCTGGGTCGTGTTGCCTGTACATTTCTAAGTGTGAAACGGCAATCTTCTGTGTTTTTTAAATTCATTATGAATACACAGCCTAAGCTCATTTTTGAATGGTGTCAGAATACAAAATTTGGAAAGGAAGAAGGCAAAACTAACAGAAACCCAGAACAAATTTAGGCAATTGCCAATCAAGAGACCTGAATGCTGCTGATTGAATAAACCTGAAAATGCGAGTCAAACGCGATTTGGGTGGAATGCAGTGCTGTCCCTTCGGCAAAAGAGTTATATTTCATTTTCCAATACACAAAACCTCATCTTGCTCGTGTTACCTGTAGATTTCGAAGCGTGAAACGCCAATCTGCTACGTTTTTAATTTCATATGAATACACTGCCTAACCTCATTTTTGTAAGGTGTCAGAATACAAAATTTGGAAAGGAAGAAGGCAAAACAAACACAAACCCAGAACAAATTTAGGCAATTGCCTAGAAAGAAACCTGAATGCTGCTGATGGAATACACCTGAAAATTCCATTCACACTGAATTTGGAGGCAATTCATTGCTGTCCATTCTGCAAAAGGGCTACATTACATTTTGAAAAACACAAAAAATCATCTAGGTCGTGTTGCCTGTAGATTTTCAAGCGTGAAACGTAAATTTCTTGTGTTTTTTAGTTCATTATGGATACTCTGCCTAACCTCATTTTTGTTTCATGTCAGAATACAAAATTTGGAAAGGAAAAAGGCAAAACAAACAGAAAGCCAGAACAAATTTAGGCAATTGCCAATCAAGAGACCTGAATGCTGCTGAATGAATACACCTGAAAATGCGATTCAAACGCGATTTGGGTGGAATTCAGTGCTGTCCCCTGGGCAAAAGTGTTATATTTCATTTTCCAAAACACAAAACCTCATCTGGGTCGTGTTGCCTGTATATTTCTAAGTGTGAAACGGCAATCTTCTGTGTATTTTTAATTCATTATGAATACATCACCTAACCTCATTTTGTAAGGTTTCAGAATACAAAATTTGGACAGGAAGAAGGGAAAACAAACAGAAACCCAGAACAAATTTAGGCAATTGCCAATCAAGAGACCTGAATGCTGCTGATTGAATACACCTGAAAATCTGATTCACACTCGATTTGGAGGGAATTGAGAGCTTTCCCCTCGGCAAAAGAGTTATATTTCATTTTCCAAAACACAAAACATCATCCTGGTCGTGTTGCCTGTACATTTCTAAGCTTGAAATGTCAATTTGCTGTGTTCTTTTAATTTCATTATGAATACACCTCCTAACTTCATTTTTGAATGGTGTCAGAATACAAAATTTGGAAAGGAAAAAGGCAAAACAAACAGAAACCCAGAACAAATTTAGGCAATTGCCTAGAAAGAAACCTGAATGCTGCTGATGGAATACACCTGAAAATCCCATTCACACTGATTTGGAGGCAATTCATTGCTGTCCATTCTGCAAAAGGGCTACATTACATTTTAAAAAAACACAAAAAATCATCTTGGTCGTGTTGCCTGTAGATTTCTAATCGTGAAACGTAAATTTCTTGTGTTTTTTAGTTCATTATGGATACTCTGCATAACCTCATTTTTGTATGATTTCAGAATACAAAATTTGGGAAGGAAGAAGGCAAAACAAACAGAAAACCAGAACAAATTTAGGCAATTGCCAATCAAGAGACCTGAATGCTGCTGATTGAATACACCTGAAAATCCGATTCACACTTGGTTTGGAGGGAATTGAGAGGTTTCCCCTGGGCAAAAGAGTTATATTTCATTTTCCAAAACACAAAACCTCATCTTGGTCGTGTTGCCTGTACATTTCTAAGCTTGAAATGTCAATTTGCTGTGTTCATTTTATTTCATTATGAATACACCGCCTAACCTCATTTTTGAATGGTGTCAGAATACAAAATTTGGAAAGGAAGAAGGCAAAACAAACACAAACCCAGAACAAATTTAGGCAATTGCCTAGAAAGAAACCTGAGTGCTGCTGATGGAATACACCTGAAAATCCCATTCACACTGAATTTGGAGGGAATTCATTATGTCCATTCTGCAAAAGGGCTACATTACATTTTGAAAAACACAAAAAATCATCTTGGTCGTGTTGCCTGTAGATTTCTAAGCGTGAAACATAACTTTCTTGTGTTTTTCAGTTCATTATGGATACTCTGCCTAACCTCATTTTTGTAAAGTGTCAGAATACAAATTTGGCAAGAAAGAAGGCAAAACAAACAACAACCCAGAACAAATTTAGGCAATTGCCAATCAAGAGACCTGAATGCTGCTGATTGAATACACCTGAAAATCTGATTCACACTCGATTTGGAGGGAATTGAGAGAGTTCCCCTCAGCAAAAGATTTATATTTCATTTTCCAAAACACAAAACATCATCCTGGTCGTGTTGCCTGTACATTTCTAAGCTTGAAATGTCAATTTGCTGTGTTCTTTTTATTTCATTATGAATACACCTCCTAACCTCATTTTTGAATGGTGTCAGAATACAAAATTTGGAAAGGAAAAAGGCAAAACAAACAGAAACCCAGAACAAATTTAGGCAATTGCCAATCAAGAGACCTGAATCCTGCTGATTGAATACACCTGAAAATCTGAATCAAACGCAATTTGGGTGGAATTCAGTGCTGTCCCCTCGCAAAAGAGTTATATTTCATTTTCCAAAACACAAAACCTCATCTTTCTCATGTTGCCTGTAGATTTCTAAGCGTGAAATATCAATTTGCTGTATTTTTTACTTCATTACGGATACTCTGCCTAACCTCATTTTTGTATGGTGTCAAAATACAAATTTGGAAAGGAAGAAGGCAAAACAAACAGAAACCCAGAACAAATTTAGGCAATTGCCAATCAAGAGACCTGAATGCTGCTGATTGAATACACCTGAAAATGCGAATCATTCTGTTTTGGGGGGAATTCAGTGCTGTTCCCTCGGCAAAAGTGTTATATTTCATTTTCCAAAACACAAAACATTATCTAGCTGGTGTTACCTGTAGATTTCTAAGTGTGAAACGCCAATTTGCTGTGTTTTCTATTTCATTAAGAATACACTGCCTAACCTCATTTTGTATGATTTCAGCATACAAAATTTGGGAAGGAAGAAGGCAAAACTAACAGAAACCCAGAACAAATTTAGGCAATTGCCAATCAAGAGACCTGAATGCTGCTGATTGAATACACCTGAAAATCCGATGCACACTCGATTTGGAGGGAATTGAGAGCTTTCCCCTGGGCAAAAGTGTTATATTTCATTTTCCAAAACACAAAACCTCATCTTGGTCGTGTTGCCTGTACATTTCTAAGCTTCAAACGTCAATTTGCTGTGTTCTTTTTATTTCATTATGAATACACCGCTGAACCTCATTTTTGAATGGTGTCAGAGTCCAAAATTTGGAAAGGAAAAAGGCAAAACAAACAGAAACCCAGAACAAATTTAGGCAATTGTGCATGAAGAGACCTCTATGCTGCTGATTGAATACACCTGAAAATTCGATTCACACTCGATTTGGAGCTAAATCAGTGCTTTCCCCTCGGCAAAACAGTTATATTTCATTTTCCAAAACAGAAAACCTCATATTGATCATGTTGCCTGTAGATTTCTAAGCGTGAAACGTCAATTTGCTGTGTTTTTTAGTTCATTACGGATACTCTGCCTAACCTCATTTTTGTATGCTGTCAGAATACAAAATTTGGACAGGAAGAAGGCAAAACAAACAGAAACCCAGAACAAATTTAGGCAATTGCCAATCAAGAGACCTGAATGCTGCTGATTGAATACACCTGAAAATCCGATTCACACTCGATTTGGAGGGAATTGAGCTTTCCCCTCGGCAAAAGAGTTATATTTCATTTTCCAAAACACAAAACCTCATCTGGGTCGTGTTGCCTGTACATTTCTCAGCGTGAAACGCCAATTTGCTGTGTTTTTTTTAATTCATTATGAATGCAGCGCATAACCTCATTTTTGAGTGGTGTCAGAATACAAAATTTGGACAGGAAGAAGGCAAAACTAACAGAAACCCAGAACAAATTTAGGCAATTGCCAATCAAGAGACCTGAATGCTGCTGATTGAATAAACCTGAAAATGCGAGTCAAACGCGATTTGTGTGGAATTCAGTGCTGTCCCCTCGGCAAAAGAGTTATATTTCATTTTCCAATACACAAAACCTCATCTTGCTCGTGTTACCTGTAGATTTCGAAGCGTGAAACGCCAATCTGCTACGTTTTCTATTTCATTATGAATACACCGCCTAACCTCATTTTTGTATGGTGTCAGAATACAAAATTTGGACAGGAAGAAGACAAAACAAACAGAAACCCAGAACAAATTTAGGTAATTGCCAATCAAGAGACCTGAATGCTGCTGATGAATACAACTGAAAATCCCATTCACACTCGTTTTGGAGGTAATTCAGAGCTTTCCCCTAGGCGAAAGAGTTATATTTCATTTTCCAAAACACAAAACCTCATCTGGGTCGTGTTGCCTGTACATTTCTAAGTGTGAAACGGCAATCTTCTCTGTTTTTTAAATTCATTATGAATACATCGCCTAACCTCATTTTGTATGGTGTCAGAATACAAAATTTGAAAAGGAAGAAGGCAAAAGAAACAGACCCCAGAACAAATTTAGGCAATTGCCAATCAAGAGACCTGAATGCTGCTGAATGAATACAGCTGAAAATCCGAATCAAACACGATTTGGGTGGAATTCAGTGCTGTCCCCTCGGCAAAAGTGTTATATTTCATTTTCCAAAACACAAAACATTATCTTGGTGGTGTTGCCTGTACATTTCTAATCGTGAAACGCCAATCTGCTACGTTTTTAATTTCATATGAATACACCGCCTAACCTCATTTTTGTAAGGTGTCAGAATACAAAATTTGGAAAAGAAGAAGGCAAAACAAACACAAACCCAGAACAAATTTAGGCAATTGCCTAGAAAGAAACCTGAATGCTGCTGATGGAATACACCTGAAAATTCCATTCACACTGAATTTGGAGGCAATTCATTATGTCCATTCTGCAAAAGGGCTACATTACATTTTGAAAAACACAAAAAATCATCTAGGTCGTGTTGCCTGTAGATTTTCAAGCGTGAAACGTAAATTTCTTGTGTTTTTTAGTTCATTATGGATACTCTGCCTAACCTCATTTTTGTTTCATGTCAGAATACAAAATTTGGAAAGGAAAAAGGCAAAACAAACAGAAACCCAGAACAAATTTAGGCAATTGCCTAGAAAGAAACCTGAATGCTGCTGATGGAATACACCTGAAAATCCCATTCACATTGATTTGGAGGCAATTCATTGCTGTCCATTCTGCAAAAGGGCTACATTACATTTTAAAAAAACACAAAAAATCATCTTGGTCGTGTTGCCTGTAGATTTCTAATCGTGAAACATAAATTTCTTGTGTTTTTTAGTTCATTATGGATACTCTGCATAACCTCATTTTTGTATGATTTCAGAATACAAAATTTGGGAAGGAAGAAGGCAAAACATACAGAAAACCAGAACAAATTTAGGCAATTGCCAATCAAGAGACCTGAATGCTGCTGATTGAATACACCTGAAAATGCGATTCAAACGCGATTTGGGTGGAATTCAGTGCTTTCCCCTGGGCAAAAGTGTTATATTTCATTTTCCAAAACACAAAACCTCATCTGGGTCGTGTTGCCTGTATATTTCTAAGTGTGAAACGGCAATCTTCTGTGTTTTTTTAATTCATTATGAATACATCGCCTAACCTCATTTTGTATGGTTTCAGAATACAAAATTTGGAAAGGAAGAAGGGAAAACAAACAGAAACCCAGAACAAATTTAGGCAATTGCCAATCAAGAGACCTGAATGCTGCTGATTGAATACACCTGAAAATCCGATTCACACTTGGTTTGGAGGGAATTGAGAGGTTTCCCCTGGGCAAAAGAGTTATATTTCATTTTCCAAAACACAAAACCTCATCTTGGTCGTGTTGCCTGTACATTTCTAAGCTTGAAATGTCAATTTGCTGTGTTCATTTTATTTCATTATGAATACACCGCCTAACCTCATTTTTGAATGGTGTCAGAATACAAAATTTGGAAAGGAAGAAGGCAAAACAAACACAAACCCAGAACAAATTTAGGCAATTGCCTAGAAAGAAACCTGAGTGCTGCTGATGGAATACACCTGAAAATCCCATTCACACTGAATTTGGAGGGAATTCATTATGTCCATTCTGCAAAAGGGCTACATTACGTTTTGAAAAACACAAAAAATCATCTTGGTCGTGTTGCCTGTAGATTTCTAAGCGTGAAACATAACTTTCTTGTGTTTTTCAGTTCATTATGGATACTCTGCCTAACCTCATTTTTGTAAAGTGTCAGAATACAAATTTGGCAAGAAAGAAGGCAAAACAAACAACAACCCAGAACAAATTTAGGCAATTGCCAATCAAGAGACCTGAATGCTGCTGATTGAATACACCTGAAAATCTGATTCACACTCGATTTGGAGGGAATTGAGAGAGTTCCCCTCAGCAAAAGATTTATATTTCATTTTCCAAAACACAAAACATCATCCTGGTCGTGTTGCCTGTACATTTCTAAGCTTGAAATGTCAATTTGCTGTGTTCTTTTTATTTCATTATGAATACACCTCCTAACCTCATTTTTGAATGGTGTCAGAATACAAAATTTGGAAAGGAAAAAGGCAAAACAAACAGAAACCCAGAACAAATTTAGGCAATTGCCAATCAAGAGACCTGAATCCTGCTGATTGAATACACCTGAAAATCTGAATCAAACGCAATTTGGGTGGAATTCAGTGCTGTCCCCTCGCAAAAGAGTTATATTTCATTTTCCAAAACACAAAACCTCATCTTTCTCATGTTGCCTGTAGATTTCTAAGCGTGAAATATCAATTTGCTGTATTTTTTACTTCATTACGGATACTCTGCCTAACCTCATTTTTGTATGGTGTCAAAATACAAATTTGGAAAGGAAGAAGGCAAAACAAACAGAAACCCAGAACAAATTTAGGCAATTGCCAATCAAGAGACCTGAATGCTGCTGATTGAATACACCTGAAAATGCGAATCATTCTGTTTTGGGGGCAATTCAGTGCTGTTCCCTCGGCAAAAGAGTTATATTTCATTTTCCAAAACACAAAACATTATCTAGCTGGTGTTACCTGTAGATTTCTAAGTGTGAAACGCCAATTTGCTGTGTTTTCTATTTCATTAAGAATACACTGCCTAACCTCATTTTGTATGATTTCAGCATACAAAATTTGGGAAGGAAGAAGGCAAAACTAACAGAAACCCAGAACAAATTTAGGCAATTGCCAATCAAGAGACCTGAATGCTGCTGATTGAATACACCTGAAAATCCGATGCACACTCGATTTGGAGGGAATTGAGAGCTTTCCCCTGGGCAAAAGTGTTATATTTCATTTTCCAAAACACAAAACCTCATCTTGGTCATGTTGCCTGTACATTTCTAAGCTTCAAACGTCAATTTGCTGTGTTCTTTTTATTTCATTATGAATACACCGCGGAACCTCATTTTTGAATGGTGTCAGAGTCCAAAATTTGGAAAGGAAAAAGGCAAAACAAACAGAAACCCAGAACAAATTTAGGCAATTGTGCATGAAGAGACCTCTATGCTGCTGATTGAATACACCTGAAAATTCGATTCACACTCGATTTGGAGCTAAATCAGTGCTTTCCCCTCGGCAAAACAGTTATATTTCATTTTCCAAAACAGAAAACCTCATATTGATCATGTTGCCTGTAGATTTCTAAGCGTGAAACGTCAATTTGCTGTGTTTTTTAGTTCATTACGGATACTCTGCCTAACCTCATTTTTGTATGCTGTCAGAATACAAAATTTGGACAGGAAGAAGGCAAAACAAACAGAAACCCAGAACAAATTTAGGCAATTGCCAATCAAGAGACCTGAATGCTGCTGATTGAATACACCTGAAAATCCGATTCACACTCGATTTGGAGGGAATTGAGCTTTCCCCTCGGCAAAAGAGTTATATTTCATTTTCCAAAACACAAAAACTCATCTTGGTCGTGTAGCCTGTACATTTCTCAGCGTGAAACGCCAATTTGCTGTGTTTTTTTTAATTCATTATGAATGCAGCGCATAACCTCATTTTTGAGTGGTGTCAGAATACAAAATTTGGACAGGAAGAAGGCAAAACTAACAGAAACCCAGAACAAATTTAGGCAATTGCCAATCAAGAGACCTGAATGCTGCTGATTGAATAAACCTGAAAATGCGAGTCAAACGCGATTTGTGTGGAATTCAGTGCTGTCCCCTCGGCAAAAGAGTTATATTTCATTTTCCAATACACAAAACCTCATCTTGCTCGTGTTACCTGTAGATTTCGAAGCGTGAAACGCCAATCTGCTACGTTTTCTATTTCATTATGAATACACCGCCTAACCTCATTTTTGTATGGTGTCAGAATACAAAATTTGGACAGGAAGAAGACAAAACAAACAGAAACCCAGAACAAATTTAGGTAATTGCCAATCAAGAGACCTGAATGCTGCTGATGAATACAACTGAAAATCCAATTCACACTCGTTTTGGAGGTAATTCAGAGCTTTCCCCTAGGCAAAAGAGTTATATTTCATTTTCCAAAACACAAAACCTCACCTGGGTCGTGTTGCCTGTACATTTCTAAGTGTGAAACGGCAATCTTCTGTGTTTTTTAAATTCATTATGAATACATCGCATAACCTCATTTTGTATGGTGTCAGAATACAAAATTTGAAAAGGAAGAAGGCAAAAGAAACAGACCCCAGAACAAATTTAGGCAATTGCCAATCAAGAGACCTGAATGCTGCTGATTGAATACACCTGAAAATGCGATTCAAACGCGATTTGGGTGGAATTCAGAGCTATCCCCTCTGCAAATCAGTTATATTTCATTTTCCAAAACACAAAACCTCATCTGGGTCGTGTTGCCTGTATATTTCTAAGTGTGAAACGGCAATCTGCTGTGTATTTTTAATTCATTATGAATACATCGCCTAACCTCATTTTGTATGGTTTCAGTATACAAAATTTGGAAAGGAAGAAGGCAAAACTAACAGAAACCCAGAACAAATTTAGGCAATTGCCAATCAAGAGACCTGAATGCTGCTGATTGAATACACCTGAAAATGCGATACAAACGCGATTTGGGTGGAATTCAGTGCTTTCCCCTGGGCAAAAGAGTTATATTTCATTTTCCAAAACACAAAACCTCATCTGGGTCGTGTTGCCTGTATATTTCTAAGTGTGAAACGGCAATCTTCTGTGTTTTTTTAATTCATTATGAATACATCGCCTAACCTCATTTTGTATGGTTTCAGAATACAAAATTTGGACAGGAAGCAGGCAAAACAAACAGAAACCCAGAACAAATTTAGGCAATTGCCAATCAAGAGACCTGAATGCTGCTGATTGAATACACCTGAAAATCCAATTCACACTCGATTTGGAGGGAATTGAGAGCTTTCCCCTCGGCAAAAGAGTTATATTTCATTTTCCAAAACACAAAACATCATCCTTTTCGTGTTGCCTGTACATTTCTAAGCTTGAAATGTCAATTTGCTGTGTTCTTTTTATTTCATTATGAATACACCTCCTAACTTCATTTTTGAATGGTGTCAGAATACAAAATTTGGAAAGGAAAAAGGCAAAACAAACAGAAACCCAGAACAAATTTAGGCAATTGCCTAGAAAGAAACCTGAATGCTGCTGATGGAATACACCTGAAAATCCCATTCACACTGAATTTGGAGGGAATTCATTATGTCCATTCTGCAAAAGGGCTACATTACGTTTTGAAAAACACAAAAAATCATCTTGGTCGTGTTGCCTGTAGATTTCTAAGCGTGAAACATAACTTTCTTGTGTTTTTTAGTTCATTATGGATACTCTGCCTAACCTCATTTTTGTAAAGTGTCAGAATACAAATTTGGCAAGAAAGAAGGCAAAACAAACAGCAACCCAGAACAAATTTAGGCAATTGCCAATCAAGAGACCTGAATGCTGCTGATTGAATACACCTGAAAATCTGATTCACACTCGATTTGGAGGGAATTGAGAGAGTTCCCCTCAGCAAAAGATTTATATTTCATTTTCCAAAACACAAAACATCATCCTGGTCGTGTTGCCTGTACATTTCTAAGCTTGAAATGTCAATTTGCTGTGTTCTTTTTATTTCATTATGAATACACCTCCTAACCTCATTTTTGAATGGTGTCAGAATACAAAATTTGGAAAGGAAAAAGGCAAAACAAACAGAAACCCAGAACAAATTTAGGCAATTGTGCATGAAGAGACCTGTATGTTGCTGATTGAATACACCTGAAAATCTGAATCAAACGCGATTTGGGTGGAATTCAGTGCTGTCCCCTCGCAAAAGAGTTATATTTCATTTTCCAAAACACAAAACCTCATCTTTCTCATGTTGCCTGTAGATTTCTAAGCGTGAAATATCAATTTGCTGTATTTTTTACTCAATTACGGATACTCTGCCTAACCTCATTTTTGTATGGTGTCAAAATACAAATTTGGAAAGGAAGAAGGCAAAACAAACAGAAACCCAGAACAAATTTAGGCAATTGCCAATCAAGAGACCAGAATGCTGCTGATTGAATACACCTGATAATGCGAATCATTCTGTTTTGGGGGGAATTCAGTGCTGTTCCCTCGGAAAAAGTGTTATATTTCATTTTCCAAAACACAAAACATTATCTAGCTGGTGTTACCTGTAGATTTCTAAGTGTGAAACGCCAACTTGCTGTGTTTTCTATTTCATTAAGAATACACTGCCTAACCTCATTTTGTATGATTTCAGCATACAAAATTTGGGAAGGAAGAAGGCAAAACAAACAGAAACCCAGAACAAATTTAGGCAATTGCCAATCAAAAGACCTGAATGCTGCTGATGAATACACCTGAAAATCCGATTCACACTGAATTTGGAGGGATTCATTGCTGTCCATTCTGCAAAAGGGTTACATTACATTTTGCAAAACACAAAAAATCGTCTTGGTCATGTTACCTGTAGATTTCTAAGCGTGCAACGCCAATTTGTTGTGTTTTTTAGTTCATTATGGATACTTTGCCTAACCTCATTTTTGTATCATGTGAGAACACAAATTTGGAAAGGAAGAAGGCAAAACAAACAGAAACCCAGAACAAATTTAGGCAATTACCAATCAAGAGACCTGAATCCTGCTGATTGAATACACCTGAAAATCCGAGTCAAACGCGATTTGGGTGGAATTCAGTGCTGATCCCACGGCAAAAGAGTTATATTTCATTTTCCAAAACACAAAACATTATCTTGGTGGTGTTACCTGTAGATTTCTAAGCATGAAATGCCAATCTTCTGTGTATTTTTAATTCATTATGAATACACAGCCTAACCTTATTTTTGTATGGTGTCAGAATACAAAATTTGGAAAGGAAGAAGGCAAAACATACAGAAACCCAGAACAAATTTAGGCAATTGCCAATCAAGAGACCTGAATGCTGCTGATTGTATACACCTGAAAATGCGAATCATTCTATTTTGGGGGGAATTCAGTGCTGTTCCCTCGGCAAAAGTGTTATGTTTCATTTTCCAAGACACAAAACATTATCTAGCTGGTGTTACATGTAGATTTCTAAGTGTGAAACGCCAATTTGCTGTGTTTTCTATTTCATTATGAATACACTGCCTAACCTCATTTTGTATGATTTCAGCATACAAAATTTGGGAAGGAAGAAGGCAAAACATACAGAAACCCAGAACAAATTTAGGCAATTGCCAATCAAGAGACCTGAATGCTGCTGATTGAATACACCTGAAAATCCGATGCACACTCGATTTGGAGGGAATTGAGAGCTTTCCCCTGGGCAAAAGTGTTATATTTCATTTTCCAAAACACAAAACCTCATCTTGGTCGTGTTGCCTGTACATTTCTAAGCTTCAAACGTCAATTTGCTGTGTTCTTTTTATTTCATTATGAATACACCGCGGAACCTCATTTTTGAATGGTGTCAGAGTCCAAAATTTGGAAAGGAAAAAGGCAAAACAAACAGAAACCCAGAACAAATTTAGGCAATTGTGCATGAAGAGACCTCTATGCTGCTGATTGAATACACCTGAAAATTCGATTCACACTCGATTTGGAGCTAAATCAGTGCTTTCCCCTCGGCAAAACAGTTATATTTCATTTTCCAAAACAGAAAACCTCATATTGATCATGTTGCCTGTAGATTTCTAAGCGTGAAACGTCAATTTGCTGTGTTTTTTAGTTCATTACGGATACTCTGCCTAACCTCATTTTTGTATGCTGTCAGAATACAAAATTTGGACAGGAAGAAGGCAAAACAAACAGAAACCCAGAACAAATTTAGGCAATTGCCAATCAAGAGACCTGAATGCTGCTGATTGAATACACCTGAAAATCCGATTCACACTCGATTTGGAGGGAATTGAGCTTTCCCCTCGGCAAAAGAGTTATATTTCATTTTCCAAAACACAAAAACTCATCTTGGTCGTGTTGCCTGTACATTTCTCAGCGTGAAACGCCAATTTGCTGTGTTTTTTTTAATTCATTATGAATACAGCGCATAACCTCATTTTTGAGTGGTGTCAGAATACAAAATTTGGACAGGAAGAAGGCAAAACAAACATAAAACCAGAACAAATTTAGGCAATTGCCAATCAAGAGACCTGAATGCTGCTGATGAATACACCTGAAAATCCAATTCACACTAGTTTTGGAGGTAATTCAGATCTTTCCCCTCGGCAAAGAGTTATATTTCATTTTCCAAAACACAAAACCTCATCTGGGTCGTGTTGCCTGTACATTTCTAAGTGTGAAACGGCAATCTTCTGTGTTTTTTAAATTCATTATGAATACACAGCCTAAGCTCATTTTTGAATGGTGTCAGAATACAAAATTTGGAAAGGAAGAAGGCAAAACTAACAGAAACCCAGAACAAATTTAGGCAATTGCCAATCAAGAGACCTGAATGCTGCTGATTGAATAAACCTGAAAATGCGAGTCAAACGCGATTTGGGTGGAATGCAGTGCTGTCCCCTCGGCAAAAGAGTTATATTTCATTTTCCAATACACAAAACCTCATCTTGCTCGTGTTACCTGTAGATTTCGAAGCGTGAAACGCCAATCTGCTACGTTTTCTATTTCATTATGAATACACCGCCTAACCTCATTTTTGTATGGTGTCAGAATACAAAATTTGGACAGGAAGAAGACAAAACAAACAGAAACCCAGAACAAATTTAGGTAATTGCCAATCAAGAGACCTGAATGCTGCTGATGAATACAACTGAAAATCCCATTCACACTCATTTTGGAGGTAATTCAGAGCTTTCCCCTAGGCAAAAGAGTTATATTTCATTTTCCAAAACACAAAACCTCATCTGGGTCGTGTTGCCTGTACATTTCTAAGTGTGAAACGGAAATCTTCTGTGTTTTTTAAATTCATTATGAATACATCGCCTAACCTCATTTTGTATGGTGTCAGAATACAAAATTTGAAAAGGAAGAAGGCAAAAGAAACAGACCCCAGAACAAATTTAGGCAATTGCCAATCAAGAGACCTGAATGTTGCTGAATGAATACAGCTGAAAATCCGAATCAAACACGATTTGGGTGGAATTCAGTGCTGTCCCCTCGGCAAAAGTGTTATATTTCATTTTCCAAAACACAAAACATTATCTTGGTGGTGTTGCCTGTACATTTCTAATCGTGAAACGCCAATCTGCTACGTTTTTAATTTCATATGAATACACCACCTAACCTCATTTTTGTAAGGTGTCAGAATACAAAATTTGGAAAGGAAGAAGGCAAAACAAACACAAACCCAGAACAAATTTAGGCAATTGCCTAGAAAGAAACCTGAATGCTGCTGATGGAATACACCTGAAAATTCCATTCACACTGAATTTGGAGGCAATTCATTGCTGTCCATTCTGCAAAAGGGCTACATTACATTTTGAAAAACACAAAAAATCATCTAGGTCGTGTTGCCTGTAGATTTTCAAGTGTGAAACGTAAATTTCTTGTGTTTTTTAGTTCATTATGGATACTCTGCCTAACCTCATTTTTGTTTCATGTCAGAATACAAATTTGGACAGAAGAAGGCAAAACAAACAGAAAGCCAGAACAAATTTAGGCAATTGCCAATCAAGAGACCTGAATGCTGCTGATTGAATACACCTGAAAATGCGATTCAAACGCGATTTGGGTGGAATTCAGTGCTGTCCCCTCGGCAAAAGAGTTATATTTCATTTTCCAAAACACAAAACCTCATCTGGGTCGTGTTGCCTGTATATTTCTAAGTGTGAAACGGCAATCTTCTGTGTATTTTTAATTCATTATGAATACATCGCCTAACCTCATTTTGTAAGGTTTCAGAATACAAAATTTGGACAGGAAGAAGGCAAAACAAACAGAAACCCAGAACAAATTTAGGCAATTGCCAATCAAGAGACCTGAATGCTGCTGATTGAATACACCTGAAAATCCGATTCACACTCGATTTGGAGGGAATTGAGAGCTTTCCCCTCGGCAAAAGAGTTATATTTCATTTTCCAAAACACAAAACATCATCCTGGTCATGTTACCTGTACATTTCTAAGCTTGAAATGTCAATTTGCTTTGTTCTTTTAATTTCATTATGAATACACCTCCTAACTTCATTTTTGAATGGTGTCAGAATACAAAATTTGGAAAGGAAAAAGGCAAAACAAACAGAAACCCAGAACAAATTTAGGCAATTGCCTAGAAAGAAACCTGAATGCTGCTGATGGAATACACCTGAAAATCCCATTCACACTGATTTGGAGGCAATTCATTGCTGTCCATTCTGCAAAAGGGCTACATTACATTTTAAAAAAACACAAAAAATCATCTTGGTCGTGTTGCCTGTAGATTTCTAATCGTGAAACGTAAATTTCTTGTGTTTTTTAGTTCATTATGGATACTCTGCATAACCTCATTTTTGTATGATTTCAGAATACAAAATTTGGGAAGGAAGAAGGCAAAACATACAGAAAACCAGAACAAATTTAGGCAATTGCCAATCAAGAGACCTGAATGCTGCTGATTGAATACACCTGAAAATGCGAGTCAAACGCGATTTGGGTGGAATTCAGTGCTTTCCCCTGGGCAAAAGTGTTGTGTTTCATTTTCCAAAACACAAAACCTCATCTGGGTCGTGTTGCCTGTATATTTCTAAGTGTGAAACGGCAATCTTCTGTGTTTTTTTAATTCATTATGAATACATCGCCTAACCTCATTTTGTATGGTTTCAGAATACAAAATTTGGAAAGGAAGAAGGGAAAACAAACAGAAACCCAGAACAAATTTAGGCAATTGCCAATCAAGAGACCTGAATGCTGCTGATTGAATACACCTGAAAATCCGATTCACACTTGATTTGGAGGGAATTGAGAGCTTTCCCCTCAGCAAAAGAGTTATATTTCATTTTCCAAAACACAAAACCTCATCTTGTTCGTGTTGCCTGTACATTTCTAAGCTTGAAATTTCAATTTGCTGTGTTCTTTTTATTTCATTATGAATACACCGCCTAACCTCATTTTTGAATGGTGTCAGAATACAAAATTTGGAAAGGAAGAAGGCAAAACAAACGCAAACCCAGAACAAATTTAGGCAATTGCCTAGAAAGAACCCTGAGTGCTGCTGATGGAATACACCTGAAAATCCCATTCACACTGAATTTGGAGGGAATTCATTATGTCCATTCTGCAAAAGGGCTACATTACGTTTTGAAAAACACAAAAAATCATCTTGGTCGTGTTGCCTGTAGATTTCTAAGCGTGAAACATAACTTTCTTGTGTTTTTTAGTTCATTATGGATACTCTGCCTAACCTCATTTTTGTAAAGTGTCAGAATACAAATTTGGCAAGAAAGAAGGCAAAACAAACAGCAACCCAGAACAAATTTAGGCAATTGCCAATCAAGAGACCTGAATGCTGCTGATTGAATACACCTGAAAATCTGTTTCACACTCGATTTGGAGGGAATTGAGAGAGTTCCCCTCAGCAAAAGATTTATATTTCATTTTCCAAAAAACAAAACATCATCCTGGTCGTGTTACCTGTACATTTCTAAGCATGAAATGTCAATTTGCTGTGTTCTTTTTATTTCATTATGAATACTCCTCCTAACCTCATTTTTGAATGGTGTCAGAATACAAAATTTGGAAAGGAAAAAGGCAAAACAAACAGAAACCCAGAACAAATTTAGGCAATTGCCAATCAAGAGACCTGAATCCTGCTGATTGAATACACCTGAAAATCTGAATCAAACGCGATTTGGGTGGAATTCAGTGCTGTCCCCTCGCAAAAGAGTTATATTTCATTTTCCAAAACACAAAACCTCATCTTTCTCATGTTGCCTGTAAATTTCTAAGCGTGAAATATCAATTTGCTGTATTTTTTACTTCATTACGGATACTCTGCCTAACCTCATTTTTGTATGGTGTCAAAATACAAATTTGGAAAGGAAGAAGGCAAAACAAACAGAAACCCAGAACAAATTTAGGCAATTGCCAATCAAGAGACCTGAATGCTGCTGATTGAATACACCTGAAAATGCGAATCATTCTGTTTTGGGGGGAATTCAGTGCTGTTCCCTCGGCAAAAGTGTTATATTTCATTTTCCAAAACACAAAACATTATCTAGCTGGTGTTACCTGTAGATTTCTAAGTGTGAAACGCCAATTTGCTGTGTTTTCTATTTCATTAAGAATACACTGCCTAACCTCATTTTGTATGATTTCAGCATACAAAATTTGGGAAGGAAGAAGGCAAAACATACAGAAACCCAGAACAAATTTAGGCAATTGCCAATCAAGAGACCTGAATGCTGCTGATTGAATACACCTGAAAATCCGATGCACACTCGATTTGGAGGGAATTGAGAGCTTTCCCCTGGGCAAAAGTGTTATATTTCATTTTCCAAAACACAAAACCTCATCTTGGTCGTGTTGCCTGTACATTTCTAAGCTTCAAACGTCAATTTGCTGTGTTCTTTTTATTTCATTATGAATACACCGCGGAACCTCATTTTTGAATGGTGTCAGAGTCCAAAATTTGGAAAGGAAAAAGGCAAAACAAACAGAAACCCAGAACAAATTTAGGCAATTGTGCATGAAGAGACCTCTATGCTGCTGATTGAATACACCTGAAAATTCGATTCACACTCGATTTGGAGCTAAATCAGTGCTTTCCCCTCGGCAAAACAGTTATATTTCATTTTCCAAAACAGAAAACCTCATATTGATCATGTTGCCTGTAGATTTCTAAGCGTGAAACGTCAATTTGCTGTGTTTTTTAGTTCATTACGGATACTCTGCCTAACCTCATTTTTCTATGCTGTCAGAATACAAAATTTGGACAGGAAGAAGGCAAAACAAACAGAAACCCAGAACAAATTTAGGCAATTGCCAATCAAGAGACCTGAATGCTGCTGATTGAATACACCTGAAAATCCGATTCACACTCGATTTGGAGGGAATTGAGCTTTCCCCTCGGCAAAAGAGTTATATTTCATTTTCCAAAACACAAAAACTCATCTTGGTCGTGTTGCCTGTACATTTCTCAGCGTGAAACGCCAATTTGCTGTGTTTTTTTTAATTCATTATGAATACAGCGCATAACCTCATTTTTGAGTGGTGTCAGAATACAAAATTTGGACAGGAAGAAGGCAAAACAAACATAAAACCAGAACAAATTTAGGCAATTGCCAATCAAGAGACCTGAATGCTGCTGATGAATACACCTGAAAATCCGATTCACACTAGTTTTGGAGGTAATTCAGATCTTTCCCCTCGGCAAAGAGTTATATTTCATTTTCCAAAACACAAAACCTCATCTGGGTCGTGTTGCCTGTACATTTCTAAGTGTGAAACGGCAATCTTCTGTGTTTTTTAAATTCATTATGAATACACAGCCTAAGCTCATTTTTGAATGGTGTCAGAATACAAAATTTGGAAAGGAAGAAGGCAAAACTAACAGAAACCCAGAACAAATTTAGGCAATTGCCAATCAAGAGACCTGAATGCTGCTGATTGAATACACCTGAAAATGCGAGTCAAACGCGATTTGGAGGGAATTCAGTGCTGTCCCCTCGGCAAAAGAGTTATATTTCATTTTCCAATACACAAAACCTCATCTTGCTCGTGTTACCTGTAGATTTCGAAGCGTGAAACGCCAATCTGCTACGTTTTCTATTTCATTATGAATACACCGCCTAACCTCATTTTTGTATGGTGTCAGAATACAAAATTTGGACAGGAAGAAGACAAAACAAACAGAAACCCAGAACAAATTTAGGTAATTGCCAATCAAGAGACCTGAATGCTGCTGATGAATACAACTGAAAATCCAATTCACACTCGTTTTGGAGGTAATTCAGAGCTTTCCCCTAGGCAAAAGAGTTATATTTCATTTTCCAAAACACAAAACCTCATCTGGGTCGTGTTGCCTGTACATTTCTAAGTGTGAAACGGCAATCTTCTGTGTTTTTTAAATTCATTATGAATACATCGCCTAACCTCATTTTGTATGGTGTCAGAATACAAAATTTGAAAAGGAAGAAGGCAAAAGAAACAGACCCCAGAACAAATTTAGGCAATTGCCAATCAAGAGACCTGAATGCTGCTGAATGAATACAGCTGAAAATCCGAATCAAACACGATTTGGGTGGAATTCAGTGCTGTCCCCTCGGCAAAAGTGTTATATTTCATTTTCCAAAACACAAAACCTCATCTTGGTCGTGTTGCCTGTACATTTCTAAGCTTGAAATTTCAATTTGCTGTGTTTTTTTATTTCATTATGAATACACCGCCTAACCTCATGTTTGAATGGTGTCAGAATACAAAATTTGGAAAGGAAGAAGGCAAAACAAACACAAACCCAGAACAAATTTAGGCAATTGCCTAGAAATAAACCTGAGTGCTGCTGATGGAATACACCTGAAAATCCCATTCACACTGAATTTGGAGGGAATTCATTATGTCCATTCTGCAAAAGGGCTACATTACGTTTTGAAAAACACAAAAAATCATCTTGGTCGTGTTGCCTGTAGATTTCTAAGCGTGAAACATAACTTTCTTGTGTTTTTCAGTTCATTCTGGATACTCTGCCTAACCTCATTTTTGTAAAGTGTCAGAATACAAATTTGGACAGGAAGAAGGCAAAACAAACAGAAACCCAGAACAAATTTAGGCAATTGCCAATCAAGAGACCTGAATGCTGCTGATTGAATACACCTGAAAATCTGATTCACACTCAATTTGGAGGGAATTGAGAGCTTTCCCCTCGGCAAAAAAGTTATATTTCATTTTCCAAAACACAAAACATCATCCTGGTCGTGTTGCCTGTACATTTCTAAGCTTGAAATGTCAATTTGCTGTGTTCTTTTTATTTCATTATGAATACACCTCCTAACCTCATTTTTGAATGGTGTCAGAGTCCAAAATTTGGAAAGGAAAAAGGCAAAACAAACAGAAACCCAGAACAAATTTAGGCAATTGTGCATGAAGAGACCTGTATGTTGCTGATTGAATACACCTGAAAATCTGAATCAAACGCGATTTGGGTGGAATTCAGTGCTGTCCCCTCGGCAAAAGAGTTATATTTCATTTTCCAAAACACAAAACCTCATCTTTCTCATGTTGCCTGTAGATTTCTAAGTGTGAAATATCAATTTGCTGTATTTTTTACTTCATTACGGATACTCTGCCTAACCTCATTTTTGTATGGTGTCAAAATACAAATTAGGAAAGGAAGAAGACAAAACAAACAGAAACCCAGAACAAATTTAGGCAATTGCCAATCAAGAGACCTGAATGCTGCTGATTGAATACACCTGAAAATCCTATTCACACTCGATTTGGAGGGAATTGAGCTTTCCCCTCGGCAAAAGAGTTATATTTCATTTTCCAAAACACAAAAACTCATCTTGGTCGTGTTGCGTGTACATTTCTCAGCGTGAAACGCCAATTTGCTGTGTTTTTTTTAATTCATTATGAATACAGCGCATAACCTCATTTTTGAGTGGTGTCAGAATACAAAATTTGGACAGGAAGAAGGCAAAACAAAAATAAAACCAGAACAAATTTAGGCAGTTGCCAATCAAGAGACCTGAATGCTGCTGATGAATACACCTGAAAATCCGATTCACACTAGTTTTGGAGGTAATTCAGATCTTTCCCCTCGGCAAAGAGTTATATTTCATTTTCCAAAACACAAAACCTCATCTGGGTCGTGTTGCCTGTACATTTCTAAGTGTGAAACGGCAATCTTCTGTGTATTTTTAATTCATTATGAATACACAGCCTAAGCTCATTTTTGAATGGTGTCAGAATACAAAATTTGGAAAGGAAGAAGGCAAAACTAACAGAAACCCAGAACAAATTTAGGCAATTGCCAATCAAGAGACCTGAATGCTGCTGATTGAATAAACCTGAAAATGCGAGTCAAACGCGATTTGGGTGGAATTCAGTGCTGTCCCCTCGGCAAAAGAGTTATATTTCATTTTCCAATACACAAAACCTCATCTTGCTTGTGTTAACTGTAGATTTCGAAGCATGAAACGCCAATCTGCTACGTTTTCTGTTTCATTATGAATACACCGCCTAACCTCATTTTTGTATGGTGTCAGAATACAAAATTTGGACAGGAAGAAGACAAAACAAACAGAAACCCAGAACAAATTTAGGTAATTGCCAATCAAGAGACCTGAATGCTGCTGATGAATACAACTGAAAATCCAATTCACACTCGTTTTGGAGGTAATTCAGAGATTTCCCCTAGGCAAAAGAGTTATATTTCATTTTCCAAAACACAAAACCTCATCTGGGTCGTGTTGCCTGTACATTTCTAAGTGTGAAACGGCAATCTTCTGTGTTTTTTAAATTCATTATGAATACATCGCCTAACCTCATTTTGTATGGTGTCAGAATACAAAATTTGAAAAGGAAGAAGGCAAAAGAAACAGACCCCAGAACAAATTTAGGCAATTGCCAATCAAGAGACCTGAATGCTGCTGAATGAATACAGCTGAAAATCCGAATCAAACACGATTTGGGTGGAATTCAGTGCTGTCCCCTCGGCAAAAGTGTTATATTTCATTTTCCAAAACACAAAACCTCATCTTGGTCGTGTTGCCTGTACATTTCTAAGCTTGAAATTTCAATTTGCTGTGTTTTTTTATTTCATTATGAATACACCGCCTAACCTCATGTTTGAATGGTGACAGAATACAAAATTTGGAAAGGAAGAAGGCAAAACAAACACAAACCCAGAACAAATTTAGGCAATTGCCTAGAAATAAACCTGAGTGCTGCTGATGGAATACACCTGAAAATCCCATTCACACTGAATTTGGAGGGAATTCATTATGTCCATTCTGCAAAAGGGCTACATTACGTTTTGAAAAACACAAAAAATCATCTTGGTCGTGTTGCCTGTAGATTTCTAAGCGTGAAACATAACTTTCTTGTGTTTTTCAGTTCATTATGGATACTCTGCCTAACCTCATTTTTGTAAAGTGTCAGAATACAAATTTGGCAAGAAAGAAGGCAAAACAAACAGAAACCCAGAACAAATTTAGGCAATTGCCAATCAAGAGACCTGAATGCTGCTGATTGAATACACGTGAAAATCCTATTCACACTCGATTTGGAGGGAATTGAGAGCTTTCCCCTCGGCAAAAGAGTTATATTTCATTTTCCAAAACACAAAACATCATCCTGGTCGTGTTGCCTGTACATTTCTAAGCTTGAAATGTCAATTTGCTGTGTTCTTTTTATTTCATTATGAATACACCTCCTAACCTCATTTTTGAATGGTGTCAGAGTCCAAAATTTGGAAAGGAAAAAGGCAAAACAAACAGAAACCCAGAACAAATTTAGGCAATTGTGCATGAAGAGACCTGTATGTTGCTGATTGAATACACCTGAAAATCTGAATCAAACGCGATTTGGGTGGAATTCAGTGCTGTCCCCTCGGCAAAAGAGTTATATTTCATTTTCCAAAACACAAAACCTCATCTTTCTCATGTTGCCTGTAGATTTCTAAGTGTGAAATATCAATTTGCTGTATTTTTTACTTCATTACGGATACTCTGCCTAACCTCATTTTTGTATGGTGTCAAAATACAAAATTTGGAAAGGAAGAAGACAAAACAAACAGAAACCCAGAACAAATTTAGGCAATTGCCAATCAAGAGACCTGAATGCTGCTGATTGAATACACCTGAAAATCCGATTCACACTCGATTTGGAGGGAATTGAGAGCTTTCCCCTCGGCAAAAGAGTTATATTTCATTTTCCAAAACACAAAACATCATCCTGGTCGTGTTGCCTGTATATTTCTAATTGTGAAACTTCAATCATCTGTGTATTTTTAATTCATTATGAATACATCGCCTAACCTCATTTTGTATGGTTTCAGAATACAAAATTTGGACAGGAAGAAGGCAAAACAAAAATAAAACCAGAACAAATTTAGGCAGTTGCCAATCAAGAGACCTGAATGCTGCTGATTGAATACACCTGAAAATGCGAGTCAAACGCGATTTGGAGGGAATTCAGTGCTGTCCCCTCGGCAAAAGAGTTATATTTCATTTTCCAATACACAAAACCTCATCTTGCTCGTGTTACCTGTAGATTTCGAAGCGTGAAACGCCAATCTGCTACGTTTTCTATTTCATTATGAATACACCGCCTAACCTCATTTTTGTATGGTGTCAGAATACAAAATTTGGACAGGAAGAAGACAAAACAAACAGAAACCCAGAACAAATTTAGGTAATTGCCAATCAAGAGACCTGAATGCTGCTGATGAATACAACTGAAAATCCCATTCACACTCGTTTTGGAGGTAATTCAGAGCTTTCCCCTAGGCGAAAGAGTTATATTTCATTTTCCAAAACACAAAACCTCATCTGGGTCGTGTTGCCTGTACATTTCTAAGTGTGAAACGGCAATCTTCTGTGTTTTTTAAATTCATTATGAATACATCGCCTAACCTCATTTTGTATGGTGTCAGAATACAAAATTTGAAAAGGAAGAAGGCAAAAGAAACAGACCCCAGAACAAATTTAGGCAATTGCCAATCAAGAGACCTGAATGCTGCTGAATGAATACAGCTGAAAATCCGAATCAAACACGATTTGGGTGGAATTCAGTGCTGTCCCCTCGGCAAAAGTGTTATATTTCATTTTCCAAAACACAAAACCTCATCTTGGTCGTGTTGCCTGTACATTTCTAAGCTTGAAATTTCAATTTGCTGTGTTTTTTTATTTCATTATGAATACACCGCCTAACCTCATGTTTGAATGGTGTCAGAATACAAAATTTGGAAAGGAAGAAGGCAAAACAAACACAAACCCAGAACAAATTTAGGCAATTGCCTAGAAATAAACCTGAGTGCTGCTGATGGAATACACCTGAAAATCCCATTCACACTGAATTTGGAGGGAATTCATTATGTCCATTCTGCAAAAGGGCTACATTACGTTTTGAAAAACACAAAAAATCATCTTGGTCGTGTTGCCTGTAGATTTCTAAGCGTGAAACATAACTTTCTTGTGTTTTTCAGTTCATTATGGATACTCTGCCTAACCTCATTTTTGTAAAGTGTCAGAATACAAATTTGGCAAGAAAGAAGGCAAAACAAACAGAAACCCAGAACAAATTTAGGCAATTGCCAATCAAGAGACCTGAATGCTGCTGATTGAATACACCTGAAAATCTGATGCACACTCGATTTGGAGGGAATTGAGAGCTTTCCCCTCGGCAAAAGAGTTATATTTCATTTTCCAAAACACAAAACATCATCCTGGTCGTGTTGCCTGTACATTTCTAAGCTTGAAATGTCAATTTGCTGTGTTCTTTTTATTTCATTATGAATACACCTCCTAACCTCATTTTTGAATGGTGTCAGAGTCCAAAATTTGGAAAGGAAAAAGGCAAAACAAACAGAAACCCAGAACAAATTTAGGCAATTGTGCATGAAGAGACCTGTATGTTGCTGATTGAATACACCTGAAAATCTGAATCAAACGCGATTTGGGTGGAATTCAGTGCTGTCCCCTCGCAAAAGAGTTATATTTCATTTTCCAAAACACAAAACCTCATCTTTCTCATGTTGCCTGTAGATTTCTAAGTGTGAAATATCAATTTGCTGTATTTTTTACTTCATTACGGATACTCTGCCTAACCTCATTTTTGTATGGTGTCAAAATACAAATTTGGAAAGGAAGAAGACAAAACAAACAGAAACCCAGAACAAATTTAGGCAATTGCCAATCAAGAGACCTGAATGCTGCTGATTGAATACACGTGAAAATCCTATTCACACTCGATTTGGAGGGAATTGAGCTTTCCCCTCGGCAAAAGAGTTATATTTCATTTTCCAAAACACAAAAACTCATCTTGGTCGTGTTGCATGTACATTTCTCAGCGTGAAACGCCAATTTGCTGTGTTTTTTTTAATTCATTATGAATACAGCGCATAACCTCATTTTTGAGTGGTGTCAGAATACAAAATTTGGACAGGAAGAAGGCAAAACAAACATAAAACCAGAACAAATTTAGGCAGTTGCCAATCAAGAGACCTGAATGCTGCTGATGAATACACCTGAAAATCCGATTCACACTAGTTTTGGAGGTAATTCAGATCTTTCCCCTCGGCAAAGAGTTATATTTCATTTTCCAAAACACAAAACCTCATCTGGGTCGTGTTGCCTGTACATTTCTAAGTGTGAAACGGCAATCTTCTGTGTTTTTTAAATTCATTATGAATACACAGCCTAAGCTCATTTTTGAATGGTGTCAGAATACAAAATTTGGAAAGGAAGAAGGCAAAACTAACAGAAACCCAGAACAAATTTAGGCAATTGCCAATCAAGAGACCTGAATGCTGCTGATTGAATAAACCTGAAAATGCGAGTCAAACGCGATTTGGGTGGAATTCAGTGCTGTCCCCTCGGCAAAAGAGTTATATTTCATTTTCCAATACACAAAACCTCATCTTGCTTGTGTTAACTGTAGATTTCGAAGCGTGAAACGCCAATTTGCTGTGTTTTTTTTAATTCATTATGAATACAGCGCATAACCTCATTTTTGTATGGTGTCAGAATACAAAATTTGGACAGGAAGAAGACAAAACAAACAGAAACCCAGAACAAATTTAGGTAATTGCCAATCAAGAGACCTGAATGCTGCTGATGAATACAACTGAAAATCCAATTCACACTCGTTTTGGAGGTAATTCAGAGATTTCCCCTAGGCAAAAGAGTTATATTTCATTTTCCAAAACACAAAACCTCATCTGGGTCGTGTTGCCTGTACATTTCTAAGTGTGAAACGGCAATCTTCTGTGTTTTTTAAATTCATTATGAATACATCGCCTAACCTCATTTTGTATGGTGTCAGAATACAAAATTTGAAAAGGAAGAAGGCAAAAGAAACAGACCCCAGAACAAATTTAGGCAATTGCCAATCAAGAGACCTGAATGCTGCTGAATGAATACAGCTGAAAATCCGAATCAAACACGATTTGGGTGGAATTCAGTGCTGTCCCCTCGGCAAAAGTGTTATATTTCATTTTCCAAAACACAAAACCTCATCTTGGTCGTGTTGCCTGTACATTTCTAAGCTTGAAATTTCAATTTGCTGTGTTTTTTTATTTCATTATGAATACACCACCTAACCTCATGTTTGAATGGTGACAGAATACAAAATTTGGAAAGGAAGAAGGCAAAACAAACACAAACCCAGAACAAATTTAGGCAATTGCCTAGAAATAAACCTGAGTGCTGCTGATGGAATACACCTGAAAATCCCATTCACACTGAATTTGGAGGGAATTCATTATGTCCATTCTGCAAAAGGGCTACATTACGTTTTGAAAAACACAAAAAATCATCTTGGTCGTGTTGCCTGTAGATTTCTAAGCGTGAAACATAACTTTCTTGTGTTTTTCAGTTCATTATGGATACTCTGCCTAACCTCATTTTTGTAAAGTGTCAGAATACAAATTTGGCAAGAAAGAAGGCAAAACAAACAGAAACCCAGAACAAATTTAGGCAATTGCCAATCAAGAGACCTGAATGCTGCTGATTGAATACACGTGAAAATCCTATTCACACTCGATTTGGAGGGAATTGAGAGCTTTGCCCTCGGCAAAAGAGTTATATTTCATTTTCCAAAACACAAAACATCATCCTGGTCGTGTTGCCTGTACATTTCTAAGCTTGAAATGTCAATTTGCTGTGTTCTATTTATTTCATTATGAATACACCTCCTAACCTCATTTTTGAATGGTGTCAGAGTCCAAAATTTGGAAAGGAAAAAGGCAAAACAAACAGAAACCCAGAACAAATTTAGGCAATTGTGCATGAAGAAACCTGTATGTTGCTGATTGAATACACCTGAAAATCTGAATCAAACGCGATTTGGGTGGAATTCAGTGCTGTCCCCTCGGCAAAAGAGTTATATTTCATTTTCCAAAACACAAAACCTCATCTTTCTCATGTTGCCTGTAGATTTCTAAGTGTGAAATATCAATTTGCTGTATTTTTTACTTCATTACGGATACTCTGCCTAACCTCATTTTTGTATGGTGTCAAAATACAAATTTGGAAAGGAAGAAGACAAAACAAACAGAAACCCAGAACAAATTTAGGCAATTGCCAATCAAGAGACCTGAATGCTGCTGATTGAATACACCTGAAAATCCGATTCACACTCGATTTGGAGGGAATTGAGAGCTTTCCCCTCGGCAAAAGAGTTATATTTCATTTTCCAAAACACAAAACATCATCCTGGTCGTGTTGCCTGTATATTTCTAATTGTGAAACTTCAATCATCTGTGTATTTTTAATTCATTATGAATACATCGCCTAACCTCATTTTGTATGGTTTCAGAATACAAAATTTGGAAAGGAAGAAGGCAAAACTAACAGAAACCCAGAACAAATTTAGGCAATTGCCAATCAAGAGACCTGAATGCTGCTGATTGAATACACCTGAAAATGCGAGTCAAACGCGATTTGGAGGGAATTCAGTGCTGTCCCCTCGGCAAAAGAGTTATATTTCATTTTCCAATACACAAAACCTCATCTTGCTCGTGTTACCTGTAGATTTCGAAGCGTGAAACGCCAATCTGCTACGTTTTCTATTTCATTATGAATACACCGCCTAACCTCATTTTTGTATGGTGTCAGAATACAAAATTTGGACAGGAAGAAGACAAAACAAACAGAAACCCAGAACAAATTTAGGTAATTGCCAATCAAGAGACCTGAATGCTGCTGATGAATACAACTGAAAATCCAATTCACACTCGTTTTGGAGGTAATTCAGAGCTTTCCCCTAGGCAAAAGAGTTATATTTCATTTTCCAAAACACAAAACCTCATCTGGGTCGTGTTGCCTGTACATTTCTAAGTGTGAAACGGCAATCTTCTGTGTTTTTTAAATTCATTATGAATACATCGCCTAACCTCATTTTGTATGGTGTCAGAATACAAAATTTGAAAAGGAAGAAGGCAAAAGAAACAGACCCCAGAACAAATTTAGGCAATTGCCAATCAAGAGACCTGAATGCTGCTGAATGAATACAGCTGAAAATCCGAATCAAACACGATTTGGGTGGAATTCAGTGCTGTCCCCTCGGCAAAAGTGTTATATTTCATTTTCCAAAACACAAAACCTCATCTTGGTCGTGTTGCCTGTACATTTCTAAGCTTGAAATTTCAATTTGCTGTGTTTTTTTATTTCATTATGAATACACCGCCTAACCTCATGTTTGAATGGTGTCAGAATACAAAATTTGGAAAGGAAGAAGGCAAAACAAACACAAACCCAGAACAAATTTAGGCAATTGCCTAGAAATAAACCTGAGTGCTGCTGATGGAATACACCTGAAAATCCCATTCACACTGAATTTGGAGGGAATTCATTATGTCCATTCTGCAAAAGGGCTACATTACATTTTGAAAAACACAAAAAATCATCTTGGTCGTGTTGCCTGTAGATTTCTAAGCGTGAAACATAACTTTCTTGTGTTTTTCAGTTCATTATGGATACTCTGCCTAACCTCATTTTTGTAAAGTGTCAGAATACAAATTTGGCAAGAAAGAAGGCAAAACAAACAGAAACCCAGAACAAATTTAGGCAATTGCCAATCAAGAGACCTGAATGCTGCTGATTGAATACACCTGAAAATCTGATGCACACTCGATTTGGAGGGAATTGAGAGCTTTCCCCTCGGCAAAAGAGTTATATTTCATTTTCCAAAACACAAAACATCATCCTGGTCGTGTTGCCTGTACATTTCTAAGCTTGAAATGTCAATTTGCTGTGTTCTTTTTATTTCATTATGAATACACCTCCTAACCTCATTTTTGAATGGTGTCAGAGTCCAAAATTTGGAAAGGAAAAAGGCAAAACAAACAGAAACCCAGAACAAATTTAGGCAATTGTGCATGAAGAGACCTGTATGTTGCTGATTGAATACACCTGAAAATCTGAATCAAACGCGATTTGGGTGGAATTCAGTGCTGTCCCCTCGCAAAAGAGTTATATTTCATTTTCCAAAACACAAAACCTCATCTTTCTCATGTTGCCTGTAGATTTCTAAGTGTGAAATATCAATTTGCTGTATTTTTTACTTCATTACGGATACTCTGCCTAACCTCATTTTTGTATGGTGTCAAAATACAAATTTGGAAAGGAAGAAGACAAAACAAACAGAAACCCAGAACAAATTTAGGCAATTGCCAATCAAGAGACCTGAATGCTGCTGATTGAATACACCTGAAAATCCTATTCACACTCGATTTGGAGGGAATTGAGCTTTCCCCTCGGCAAAAGAGTTATATTTCATTTTCCAAAACACAAAAACTCATCTTGGTCGTGTTGCATGTACATTTCTCAGCGTGAAACGCCAATTTGCTGTGTTTTTTTTAATTCATTACGAATACAGCGCATAACCTCATTTTTGAGTGGTGTCAGAATACAAAATTTGGACAGGAAGAAGGCAAAACAAACATAAAACCAGAACAAATTTAGGCAATTGCCAATCAAGAGACCTGAATGCTGCTGATTGAATACACCTGAAAATGCGAGTCAAACGCGATTTGGGTGGAATTCAGTACTGTCCCCTGGGCAAAAGTGTTATATTTCATTTTCCAAAACACAAAACATTATCTTGGTGGTGTTTCCTGTACATTTCTAAGCATGAAACGCCAATCTGCTACGTTTTTTATTTCATATGAATTCACCGCCTAACCTCATTTTTGTAAGGTGTCAGAATACAAAATTTGGAAAGGAAGAAGGCAAAACAAACACAAACCCAGAACAAATTTAGGCAATTACCTAGAAAGAAACCTGAATGCTGCTGATGGAATACACCTGAAAATCCCCTTCACACTGATTTGGAGGCAATTCATTGCTGTCCATTCTGCAAAAGGGCTACATTACATTTTAAAAAAACACAAAAAATCATCTTGGTCGTGTTGCCTGTGGATTTCTAATCGTGAAACGTAAATTTCTTGTGTTTTTTAGTTCATTATGGATACTCTGCATAACCTCATTTTTGTATGATTTCAGAATACAAAATTTGGGAAGGAAGAAGGCAAAACTAACAGAAACCCAGAACAAATTTAGGCAATTGCCAATCAAGAGACCTGAATGCTGCTGATTGAATACACCTGAAAATGCGAGTCAAACGCGATTTGGGTGGAATTCAGTGCTGTCCCCTGGGCAAAAGTGTTGTATTTCATTTTCCAAAACACAAAACCTCATCTGGGTCGTGTTGCCTGTATATTTCTAAGTGTGAAACGGCAATCTTCTGTGTTTTTTTAATTCATTATGAATACATCGCCTAACCTCATTTTGTATGGTTTCAGAATACAAAATTTGGAAATGAAGAAGGGTAAACAAACAGAAACCCAGAACAAATTTAGGCAATTGCCAATCAAGAGACCTGAATGCTGCTGATTGAATACAGCTGAAAATCCGATTCACACTTGATTTGGAGGGAATTGAGAGCTTTCCCCTCAGCAAAAGAGTTATATTTCATTTTCCAACACACAAAACCTCATCTTGGTCGTGTTGCCTGTACATTTCTAAGCTTGAAATTTCAATTTGCTGTGTTTTTTTATTTCATTATGAATACACCGCCTAACCTCATGTTTGAATGGTGTCAGAATACAAAATTTGGAAAGGAAGAAGGCAAAACAAACACAAACCCAGAACAAATTTAGGCAATTGCCTAGAAATAAACCTGAGTGCTGCTGATGGAATACACCTGAAAATCCCATTCACACTGAATTTGGAGGGAATTCATTATGTCCATTCTGCAAAAGGGCTACATTACGTTTTGAAAAACACAAAAAATCATCTTGGTCGTGTTGCCTGTAGATTTCTAAGCGTGAAACATAACGTTCTTGTTTTTTTTAGTTCATTATGGATACTCTGCCTAACCTCATTTTTGTAAAGTGTCAGAATACAAATTTGGCAAGAAAGAAGGCAAAACAAACAGAAAGCCAGAACAAATTTAGGCAATTGCCAATCAAGAGACCTGAATGCTGCTGAATGAATACACCTGAAAATCTGATTCACACTCGATTTGGAGGGAATTGAGAGCTTTCCCCTCGGCAAAAGAGTTATATTTCATTTTCCAAAACACAAAACATCATCCTGGTCGTGTTGCCTGTACATTTTTAGGCTTGAAATGTCAATTTGCTGTGTTCTTTTTATTTCATTATGAATACACCTCCTAACCTCATTTTTGAATGGTGTCAGAATACAAAATTTGGAAAGGAAAAAGGCAAAACAAACACAAACCCAGTACAAATTTAGGCAAGAGCCAATCAAGAGAAATGAATGCTGCTGATGAATACACATGAAAATCCGATTCACACTCGATTTGGAGGGAATTCAGAGCTTTACCCGCTGCAAAAGAGTTATATTTCATTTTCCAAAACACAAAACATTATCTTGGTCGTGTTGCCTGCACATTTCTAAGCGTGAAACGTCAATTTGCTGTGTTCTTTTTATTTCATTTTAAATACACTGCCTAAGCTCATTTTTGTATGGTGTCAGAGTACAAAATTTGGACAGGAAGAAGGCAAAACAAACAGAAACCCAGAACAAATTTAGGCAATTGCCAATCTAGAGACCTGAATGCTGCTGACTGAATACTCCTGAAAATCTGATTCACACTCGATTTGGAGGGAATTGAGAGGTTTCCCCTCAGCAAAAGTGTTATATTTCATTTTCCAAAACACAAAACCTCATCTGGGTCGTTTGGCCTGTACATTTCTAAGCGAGAAACGGGAATCTTCTGTGTTTTTTTAATTCATTATGAAAACACCGCCTAACCTCATTTTTGTATGGTGTCAGAATACAAAATTTGGAAAGGAAGAAGGCAAAACAAACAGAAACCCAGAACAAATTTAGACAATTGTGCATGAATAGACCTATAAGCTGTTGATTGAATACACCTGAAAATGCGTGTCAAACGCAATTTGGTTGGAATTCAGTGCTGTCCCCTCGGCAAAAGAGTTATATTTCATTTTCCAAAACACAAAACCTCATCTTGATCATGGTGCCTGTAGATTTCTAAGCGTGAAACGTCAATTTGCTGTGTTTTTTAGTTCATTACGGATACTCTGCCTAACCTCACTTATGTATGGTGTCAGAATACAAAATTTGGACAGGAAGAAGGCCAAACATACAGAAAACCAGAACAAATTTAGGCAATTGCCAATCAAGAGACTTGAATGCTGCTCTTTGAATACACCTGAAAATCCGATTCACACTCGATTTGGAGGGAATTCAGAGCTTTCCCCTCGGTAAAACAGTTATATTTCATTTTCCAAAACACAAAACCTCATCTTGGTCGTGTTGCCTGTGCATTTCTAAGCTTGAAACGTCAATTTGATGTGTTCTTTTTATTTCATTATAAATAAACTGCCTAAGCTCATTTTTGTATGCTGTCAGAATACAAAATTTGGAAAGGAAGAAGGAAAAACAAACAGAAACCCAGAACAAATTTAGGCAATTGCCAATTAAGAGACCTGAATGCTGCTGATTGAATACACCTGAAAATCTGATTCACACTCGATTTGGAGGGAATTGAGAGGTTTCCCCTCGGCAAAAGAGTTATATTTCATTTTCCAAAACACAAAACCTCATCTGGGTCGTGTGGCCTGTACATTTCTAAGCGTGAAACGGGAATCTTCTCTGTTTTATTAATTCATTATGAAAACACCGCCTAACCTCAATTTTGCATAGTGTCAGAATACAAAATTTGGACAGGAAGAAAGCAATACAAACAGAAACCCAGAACAAATTTAGACAATTGTGCATGAAGAGACCTATAAGCTGTTGATTGAATACACCTGAAAATGCGAGTCAAACGCGATTTGGGTGGAATTCAGTGCTGTCCCCTCGGCAAAAGAGTTATATTTCATTTTCCAAAACACAAAACATTATCTTGGTGGTGTTGCCTGTACATTTCTAAGCGTGAAATGCCAATAGGCTACGTTTTTTATTTCATATGAATACACTGCCTAAGCTCATTTTTGTATGGTGTCAGAGTACAAAATTTGGACAGGAAGAAGGCAAAACAAACAGAAACCCAGAACAAATTTAGGCAATTGCCAATCTAGAGACCTGAATGCTGCTGAATGAATACCCCTGAAAATCTGATTCACACTCGATTTGGAGGGAATTGAGAGGGTTCCCCTCAGCAAAAGTGTTATATTTCATTTTCCAAAACACAAAACCTCATCTGGGTCGTTTGGCCTGTACATTTCTAAGTGAGAAACGGGAATCTTCTGTGTTTTTTTAATTCATTATGAAAACACCGCCTAACCTCATTTTTGTATGGTGTCAGAATACAAAATTTGGAAAGGAAGAAGGCAAAACAAACAGAAACCCAGAACAAATTTAGACAATTGTGCATGAATAGACCTATAAGCTGTTGATTGAATACACCTGAAAATGCGAGTCAAACGCAATTTGGTTGGAATTCAGTGCTGTCCCCTCGGCAAAAGAGTTATATTTCATTTTCCAAAACACAAAACCTCATCTTGATCATGGTGCCTGTAGATTTCTAAGCGTGAAACGTCAATTTGCTGTGTTTTTTAGTTCATTACGGATATTCTGCCTAACCTCACTTATGTATGGTGTCAGAATACAAAATTTGGACAGGAAGAAGGCCAAACATACAGAAAACCAGAACAAATTTAGGCAATTGCCAATCAAGAGACTTGAATGCTTCTCTTTGAATACACCTGAAAATCCGATTCACACCCGATTTGGAGGGAATTCAGAGCTTTCCCCTCGGTAAAACAGTTATATTTCATTTTCCAAAACACAAAACCTCATCTTGGTCGTGTTGCCTGTGCATTTCTAAGCTTGAAACGTCAATTTGATGTGTTCTTTTTATTTCATTATAAATAAACTGCCTAAGCTCATTTTTGTATGCTGTCAGAATACAAAATTTGGAAAGGAAGAAGGAAAAACAAACAGAAACCCAGAACAAATTTAGGCAATTGCCAATTAAGAGACCTGAATGCTGCTGATTGAATACACCTGAAAATCTGATTCACACTCGATTTGGAGGGAATTGAGAGGTTTCCCCTCGGCAAAAGAGTTATATTTCATTTTCCAAAACACAAAACCTCATCTGGGTCGTGTGGCCTGTACATTTCTAAGCGTGAAACGGGAATCTTCTGTGTTTTTTTAATTCATTATGAAATCACCGCCTAACCTCAATTTTGAATGGTGTCAGAATACAAAATTTGGACAGGAAGAAAGCAATACAAACAGAAACCCAGAACAAATTTAGACAATTGTGCATGAAGAGACCTATAAGCTGTTGATTGAATACACCTGAAAATGCGAGTCAAACGCGATTTGGGTGGAATTCAGTGCTGTCCCCTCGGCAAAAGAGTTATATTTCATTTTCCAAAACACAAAACATTATCTTGGTGGTGTTGCCTGTACATTTCTAAGCGTGAAATGCCAATCGGCTACGTTTTTTATTTCATATGAATACACTGCCTAACCTCATTTTTGTATGGTGTCAGAATACAAAATTTGGACAGGAAGAAGGCAAAACAAACACAAACCCAGAACAAATTTAGGCAATTGCCTAGAAAGAAACCTGAGTGCTGCTGATGGAATACACCTGAAAATCCCAGCCACACTGAATTTGGAGGGAATTCATTGCAGTCCATTCTGCAAAAGGTCTACATTATATTTTGAAAAACACAAAAAATCATCTTGGTCGTGTTGCCTGTAGATTTCTAAGCGTGAAACGTAAATTTCTTGTGTTTTTTAGTTCATTATGGATACTCTGCCTAACCTCATTTTTGAAAGTGTCAGAATACAAATTTGGACAGGAAGAAGGCAAAACAAACAGAAACCCAGAACAATTTTAGGCAATTGCCAATCAAGAGACCTGAATGCTGCTGATTGAATACACCTGAAAATGCGAGTCAAACGCGTTTTGGCTGGAATTCAGTGCTGTCCCCTCGGCAAAAGTGTTATATTTCATTTTCCTAAACACAAAACCTAATCTTGCTCGTGTTACCTGTAGATTTCTAAGCATGCAAAGCCAACTTGCTGTGTTTTCTATTTCATTATGAATACACCGCCTAACCTCATTTTTGTATGATTTCTGAATACAAAATTTGGGAAGGAAGAAGGCCAAGCATAAAGAAAACCAGAACAAATTTAGGCAATTGCCAATCAAGAGACTTGAATGCTGCTGATTGAATACACCCGAAAATCCGATGCACACTCGATTTGGAGGGAATTGAGACCTTTCCCCTAGGCAAAAGAGTTATATTTCATTTTCCAAAACACAAAAACACATCTTGGTTGTGTTGCCTGTACATTTCTAAGCTTGAAACATCAATTTGCTGTTTTCTTTTTATTTCATTATAAATACACTGCCTAAGCTCATTTTTGTATGGTGTCAGAATACAAAATTTGGACAGGAAGAAGGCAAAACAAACAGAAACCCAGAACAAATTTAGGCAATTGCCAATCAAGAGACCTGAATGCTGCTGATTGAATGTACCTGAAAATCCGATTCACACTCGATTTGGAGGGAATTGAGAGCTTTCCTATCGGCAAAAGAGTTATATTTCATTTTCCAAAACACAAAACCTCATCTTGGTCGTTTTGCCTGTATATTTCTAAGCGTGAAATGCCAACCTGCTGTGTTTTTTTAATTCATTATGAATACACCGCCTAACCTCATTTTTGTATGGTGTCAGAATACAAAATTTGGAAAGGAAGAAGGCAAAACATACAAAAACACAGAACAAATTTAGGCAATTGCCAATCAAGAGACCTGAATGCTGCTGATTGAATACACCTGAAAATCTGATTCACACTCGATTTGGAGGGAATTGAGAGGTTTCCCCTCAGCAAAAGAGTTATATTTCATTTTCCAAAACACAAAACCTCATCTTGGTCGTGTTGCCTGTACATTTCTAAGCGTGAAACGTCAATTTGCTGTGTTCTTTTTATTTCATTATAAATACACTGCCTAAGCTCATTTTTGTATGGTGTCAGAATACAAAATTTGGACAGGAAGAAGGCAAAACAAACAGAACCCAGAACAAATTTAGGCAATTGTGCATGAATAGACCTATAAGGTGTTGATTGAATACACCTGAAAATGCAAGTCAAACGCGATTTGGTTGGAATTCAGTGCTGTCCCCTCGGCAAAAGATTTATATTTCATTTTCCAAAACACAAAATATTATCTTGGTGGTGTTGCCTGTACATTTCTACGTGTGAAATGCCAATCGGCTACGTTTTTTATTACATATGAATACACCGCCTAACCTCATTTTGTATGGTGTCAGAATACAAAATTTGGACAGGAAGAAGGCAAAAGAAACAGAAACCCAGAACAAATTTAGGCAATTGCCTAGAAAGACACCTGAGTGCTGCTGATGGAATACACCTGAAAATCCCAGTCACACTGAATTTGGAGGGAATTCATTGCAGTCCATTCTGCAAAAGGGCTACATTATATGTTTGAAAAACACAAAAAATCATCTTGGTCGTGTTGCCTGTAGATTTCTAATCGTGAAACGTAAATTTCTTGTGTTTTTTAGTTCATTATGGACACTCTGCCTAACCTCATTTTTGTATGGTGTCAGAATACAAAATTTGGAAAGGAAGAAGGCCAAACATACAGAAACCCAGAACAAATTTAGGCAATTGCCAATCAAGAGACCTGAATGCTGCTGATTGAATACACCTGAAAATGAGAGTCAAATGCGATTTGGGTGGAATTCAGTGCTGTCCCCTCGGCAAAAGAGATATATTTCATTTTCCAAAACACAAAACCTCATCTTGCTCGTGTTACCTGTAGATTTCTAAGCATTCAATGCCAACTTGCTGTGTTTTCTATTTCATTATGAATACACCACCTAACCTCATTTTTGAATGGTGTCAGAATACAAAATTTGGAAAGGAAGAAGGCAAAACTAACAGAAACCCAGAACAAATTTAGACAATTGTGCATGAATAGACCTATAAGCTCTTGATTGAATACACCTGAAAATCCGATTCACACTCGATTTGGAGGGAAATCAGTGCTTTCCCCTCGGCAAAAGAGTTATATTTCATTTTCCAAAACACAAAACCTCATCTTGGTCGTGTGGCCATTAGATTTCTAAGCGTGAAACATCAATTTGCTGTGTTTTTTAGTTCATTATGGATACTCTGCCTAACCTCACTTATGTATGGTGTCAGAATACAAAATTTGGACAGGAAGAAGGCCAAACATACAGAAAACCAGAACAAATTTAGGCAATTGCCAATCAAGAGACTTGAATGCTGCTCTTTGAATACACCTGAAAATCCGATGCACACTCGATTTGGAGGGAACTGAGACCTTTCCCCTCGGCAAAAGAGTTATATTTCATTTTCCAAAACACAAAACCTCATCTGGGTCGTGTGGCCTGTACATTTCTAAGCGTGAAACGGGAATCTTCTGTGTTTTTTTTAATTCATTATGAAAACACCGCCTAACCTCAATTTTGAATGGTGTCAGAATACAAAATTTGGACAGGAAGAAGGAAAAACAAACAGAAACCCAGAACAAATTTAGACAATTGTGCATGAATAGACCTATAAGCTCTTGATTGAATACACCTGAAAATGCGAGTCAAACGCGATTTGGGTGGAATTCAGTGCTGTCCCCTCGGCAAAAGAGTTATATTTCATTTTCCAAAACACAAAACATTATCTTGGTGATGTTGCCTGTACATTTCTAAGCGTGAAATGTCAATTTGCTGTGTTCTTTTTATTTCATTATAAATACACTGCCTAAGCTCATTTTTGTATGGTGTCAGAATACAAAATTTGGACAGGAAGGAGGCAAAACAAACAGAAACCCAGAACAAATTTAGGCAATTGCCAATCAAGAGATCTGAATGCTGCTGATGAATACCCCTGAAAAACCGATTCACACTCGATTTGGAGGGAATTGAGAGCTTTCCCCTCAGCAAAAGGGTTATATTTCATTTTCCAAAACACAAAACCTCATCTTGGTCGTTAGGCCTCTACACTTCTAAGCGTGAAACTGGAATCTTCTGTGTTTTTTTAATTCATTATGAATACACCGCCTAACCTCATTTTTGTATGGTGTCAGAATACAAAATTTGGAAAGGAAGCAGGCAAAACAAACAGAAACCCAGAACAAATTTAGACAATTGTGCATGAATAGACCTATAAGCTGTTGATTGAATGTACCTGAAAATCCGATTCACACTCAATTTGGAGGGAAATCAGTGCTTTCCCCTCAGCAAAAAAGTTATATTTCATTTTCCAAAACACAAAACCTCATCTTGGTCGTGTTGCCTGTACATTTCTAAGCGTGAAACGTCAATTTTCTGTGTTCTTTTTATTTCATTATAAATACACTGTGTAAGCTCATTTTTGTATGGTGTCAGAATACAAAATTTGGACAGGAAGAAGGCAAAACAAACAGAAACCCAGAACAAATTTAGACAATTGTGCATGAATAGACCTATAAGCTGTTGATTGAATACTCCTGCAAATGTGAGTCAAACGCGATTTGGTTGGAATTCAGTGCTGTCCCCTCGGCAAAAGAATTATATTTCATTTTCCAAAACACAAAACATTATCTTGGTGGTGTTGCCTGTGCATTTCTAAGCGTGAAATGCCAATCGGCTACGTTTTTTATTTCATATGAATACACCGCCTAAGCTCATTTTTGTATGGTGTCAGAATACAAAATTTGGAAAGGAAGAAGGCAAAACAAACACAAACCCAGAACAAATTTAGGCAATTGCCTAGAAAGAAACCTGAGTGCTGCTGATGGAATACACCTGAAAATCCCAGCCACACTGAATTTTGGAGGGAATTCATTGCAGTCCATTCTGCAAAAGGTCTACATTATATTTTGAAAAACACAAAAAATCATCTTTGTTGTGTTGCCTGTAGATTTCTAAGCGTGAAACGTAAATTTCTTGTGTTTTTTAGTTCATTATGGATACTGTGCCTAACCTCATTTTTGTAAAGTGTCAGAATACAAATTTGGACAGGAAGAAGGCAAAACAAACAGAAACCCAGAACAAATTTAGGCAATTGCCAATCAAGAGACCTGAATGCTGCTGATTGAATACACCTGAAAATGCGAGTCAAACGCATTTTGGCTGGAATTCAGTGCTGTCCCTTCGGCAAAAGAGTTATATTCCATTTTCCTAAACACAAAACCTAATCTTGCTCGTGTTACCTGTAGATTTCTAAGCATGCAAAGCCAACTTGCTGTGTTTTCTATTTCATTATGAATACACCGCCTAACCTCATTTTTGTATGATTTCTGAATACAAAATTTGGGAAGGAAGAAGGCCAAACATACAGAAAACCAGAACAAATTTAGGCAATTGCCAATCAAGAGACTTGAATGCTGCTGATTGAATACACCTGAAAATCCGATGCACACTCGATTTGGAGGGTATTGAGACCTTTCCCCTAGGCAAAAGAGTTATATTTCATTTTCCAAAATACAAAAACACATCTTGGTTGTGTTGCCTGTACATTTCTAAGCTTGAAACGTCAATTTGCTGTGTTCTTTTTATTTCATTAAAAATACACTGCCTAAGCTCATTTTTGTATGGTGTCAGAATACAAAATTTGGACAGGAAGAAGGCAAAACAAACAGAACCCAGAACAAATTTAGGCAATTGTGCATGAATAGACCTATAAGGTGTTGATTGAATACACCTGAAAATGCGAGTCAAACGCGATTTGGTTGGAATTCAGTGCTGTCCCCTCGGCAAAAGATTTATATTTCATTTTCCAAAACACAAAATATTATCTTGGTGGTGTTGCCTGTACATTTCTACGTGTGAAATGCCAATCGGCTACGTTTTTTATTACATATGAATACACCGCCTAACCTCATTTTGTATGGTGTCAGAATACAAAATTTGGACAGGAAGAAGGCAAAAGAAACAGAAACCCAGAACAAATTTAGGCAATTGCCTAGAAAGACACCTGAGTGCTGCTGATGGAATACACCTGAAAATCCCAGTCACACTGAATTTGGAGGGAATTCATTGCAGTCCATTCTGCAAAAGGGCTACATTATATGTTTGAAAAACACAAAAAATCATCTTGGTCGTGTTGCCTGTAGATTTCTAATCGTGAAACGTAAATTTCTTGTGTTTTTTAGTTCATTATGGACACTCTGCCTAACCTCATTTTTGTATGGTGTCAGAATACAAAATTTGGAAAGGAAGAAGGCCAAACATACAGAAACCCAGAACAAATTTAGGCAATTGCCAATCAAGAGACCTGAATGCTGCTGATTGAATACACCTGAAAATGAGAGTCAAATGCGATTTGGGTGGAATTCAGTGCTGTCCCCTCGGCAAAAGAGATATATTTCATTTTCCAAAACACAAAACCTCATCTTGCTCGTGTTACCTGTAGATTTCTAAGCATTCAATGCCAACTTGCTGTGTTTTCTATTTCATTATGAATACACCACCTAACCTCATTTTTGAATGGTGTCAGAATACAAAATTTGGAAAGGAAGAAGGCAAAACTAACAGAAACCCAGAACAACTTTAGACAATTGTGCATGAATAGACCTATAAGCTCTTGATTAAATACACCTGAAAATCCGATTCACACTCGATTTGGAGGGAAATCAGTGCTTTCCCCTCGGCAAAAGAGTTATATTTCATTTTCCAAAACACAAAACCTCATCTTGGTCGTGTGGCCATTAGATTTCTAAGCGTGAAACATCAATTTGCTGTGTTTTTTAGTTCATTATGGATACTCTGCCTAACCTCACTTATGTATGGTGTCAGAATACAAAATTTGGACAGGAAGAAGGCAAAACATACAGAAAACCAGAACAAATTTAGGCAATTGCCAATCAAGAGACTTGAATGCTGCTCTTTGAATACACCTGAAAATCCGATGCACACTCGATTTGGAGGGAATTGAGACCTTTCCCCTCGGCAAAAGAGTTATATTTCATTTTCCAAAACACAAAACCTCATCTGGGTCGTGTGGCCTGTACATTTCTAAGCGTGAAACGGGAATCTTCTGTGTTTTTTTTAATTCATTATGAAAACACCGCCTAACCTCAATTTTGAATGGTGTCAGAATACAAAATTTGGACAGGAAGAAGGAAAAACAAACAGAAACCCAGAACAAATTTAGACAATTGTGCATGAATAGACCTATAAGCTCTTGATTGAATACACCTGAAAATGCGAGTCAAACGCGATTTGGGTGGAATTCAGTGCTGTCCCCTCGGCAAAAGAGTTATATTTCATTTTCCAAAACACAAAACATTATCTTGGTGATGTTGCCTGTACATTTCTAAGCGTGAAACGTCAATTTGCTGTGTTCTTTTTATTTCATTATAAATACACTGCCTAAGCTCATTTTTGTATGGTGTCAGAATACAAAATTTGGACAGGAAGGAGGCAAAACAAACAGAAACCCAGAACAAATTTAGGCAATTGCCAATCAAGAGATCTGAATGCTGCTGATGAATACCCCTGAAAAACCGATTCACACTCGATTTGGAGGGAATTGAGAGCTTTCCCCTCAGCAAAAGAGTTATATTTCATTTTCGAAAACACAAAACCTCATCTTGGTCGTTAGGCCTCTACACTTCTAAGCGTGAAACTGGAATCTTCTGTGTTTTTTTAATTCATTATGAATACACCGCCTAACCTCATTTTTGTATGGTGTCAGAATACAAAATTTGGAAAGGAAGCAGGCAAAACAAACAGAAACCCAGAATAAATTTAGACAATTGTGCATGAATAGACCTATAAGCTGTTGATTGAATGTACCTGAAAATCCGATTCACACTCAATTTGGAGGGAAATCAGTGCTTTCCCCTCGGCAAAAAAGTTATATTTCATTTTCCAAAACACAAAACCTCATCTTGGTCGTGTTGCCTGTACATTTCTAAGCGTGAAACGTCAATTTGCTGTGTTCTTTTTATTTCATTATAAATACATTGTGTAAGCTCATTTTTGTATGGTGTCAGAATACAAAATTTGGACAGGAAGAAGGCAAAACAAACAGAAACCCAGAACAAATTTAGACAATTGTGCATGAATAGACCTATAAGCTGTTGATTGAATACTCCTGCAAATGCGAGTCAAACGCGATTTGGTTGGAATTCAGTGCTGTCCCCTCGGCAAAAGAATTATATTTCATTTTCCAAAACACAAAACATTATCTTGGTGGTGTTGCCTGTGCATTTCTAAGCGTGAAATGCCAATCGGCTACGTTTTTTATTTCATATGAATACACCGCCTAAGCTCATTTTTGTATGGTGTCAGAATACAAAATTTGGAAAGGAAGAAGGCAAAACAAACACAAACCCAGAACAAATTTAGGCAATTGCCTAGAAAGAAACCTGAGTGCTGCTGATGGAATACACCTGAAAATCCCAGCCACACTGAATTTTGGAGGGAATTCATTGCAGTCCATTCTGCAAAAGGTCTACATTATATTTTGAAAAACACAAAAAATCATCTTTGTTGTGTTGCCTGTAGATTTCTAAGCGTGAAACGTAAATTTCTTGTGTTTTTTAGTTCATTATGGATACTGTGCCTAACCTCATTTTTGTAAAGTGTCAGAATACAAATTTGGACAGGAAGAAGGAAAAACAAACAGAAACCCAGAACAAATTTAGGCAATTGCCAATCAAGAGACCTGAATGCTGCTGATTGAATACACCTGAAAATGCGAGTCAAACGCGTTTTGGCTGGAATTCAGTGCTGTCCCCTCGGCAAAAGAGTTATATTTCATTTTCCAAAACACAAAACATTATCTTGGTGATGTTGCCTGTACATTTCTAAGCGTGAAACGTCAATTTGCTGTGTTCTTTTTATTTCATTATAAATACACTGCCTAAGCTCATTTTTGTATGGTGTCAGAATACAAAATTTGGACAGGAAGGAGGCAAAACAAACAGAAACCCAGAACAAATTTAGGCAATTGCCAATCAAGAGATCTGAATGCTGCTGATGAATACCCCTGAAAAACCGATTCACACTCGATTTGGAGGGAATTGAGAGCTTTCCCCTCAGCAAAAGAGTTATATTTCATTTTCCAAAACACAAAACCTCATCTTGGTCGTTAGGCCTCTACACTTCTAAGCGTGAAACTGGAATCTTCTGTGTTTTTTTAATTCATTATGAATACACCGCCTAACCTCATTTTTGTATGGTGTCAGAATACAAAATTTGGAAAGGAAGCAGGCAAAACAAACAGAAACCCAGAACAAATTTAGACAATTGTGCATGAATAGACCTATAAGCTGTTGATTGAATGTACCTGAAAATCCGATTCACACTCAATTTGGAGGGAAATCAGTGCTTTCCCCTCGGCAAAAAAGTTATATTTCATTTTCCAAAACACAAAACCTCATCTTGGTCGTGTTGCCTGTACATTTCTAAGCGTGAAACGTCAATTTGCTGTGTTCTTTTTATTTCATTATAAATACATTGTGTAAGCTCATTTTTGTATGGTGTCAGAATACAAAATTTGGACAGGAAGAAGGCAAAACAAACAGAAACCCAGAACAAATTTAGACAATTGTGCATGAATAGACCTATAAGCTGTTGATTGAATACTCCTGCAAATGCGAGTCAAACGCGATTTGGTTGGAATTCAGTGCTGTCCCCTCGGCAAAAGAATTATATTTCATTTTCCAAAACACAAAACATTATCTTGGTGGTGTTGCCTGTGCATTTCTAAGCGTGAAATGCCAATCGGCTACGTTTTTTATTTCATATGAATACACCGCCTAAGCACATTTTTGTATGGTGTCAGAATACAAAATTTGGAAAGGAAGAAGGCAAAACAAACACAAACCCAGAACAAATTTAGGCAATTGCCTAGAAAGAAACCTGAGTGCTGCTGATGGAATACACCTGAAAATCCCAGCCACACTGAATTTTGGAGGGAATTCATTGCAGTCCATTCTGCAAAAGGTCTACATTATATTTTGAAAAACACAAAAAATCATCTTTGTTGTGTTGCCTGTAGATTTCTAAGCGTGAAACGTAAATTTCTTGTGTTTTTTAGTTCATTATGGATACTGTGCCTAACCTCATTTTTGTAAAGTGTCAGAATACAAATTTGGACAGGAAGAAGGAAAAACAAACAGAAACCCAGAACAAATTTAGGCAATTGCCAATCAAGAGACCTGAATGCTGCTGATTGAATACACCTGAAAATGCGAGTCAAACGCGTTTTGGCTGGAATTCAGTGCTGTCCCCTCGGCAAAAGAGTTATATTTCATTTTCCAAAACACAAAACATTATCTTGGTGGTGTTGCCTGTGCATTTCTAAGCGTGAAATGCCAATCGGCTACGTTTTTTATTTCATATGAATACACCGCCTAAGCTCATTTTTGTATGGTGTCAGAATACAAAATTTGGAAAGGAAGAAGGCAAAACAAACACAAACCCAGAACAAATTTAGGCAATTGCCTAGAAAGAAACCTGAGTGCTGCTGATGGAATACACCTGAAAATCCCAGCCACACTGAATTTTGGAGGGAATTCATTGCAGTCCATTCTGCAAAAGGTCTACATTATATTTTGAAAAACACAAAAAATCATCTTTGTTGTGTTGCCTGTAGATTTCTAAGCGTGAAACGTAAATTTCTTGTGTTTTTTAGTTCATTATGGATACTGTGCCTAACCTCATTTTTGTAAAGTGTCAGAATACAAATTTGGACAGGAAGAAGGCAAAACAAACAGAAACCCAGAACAAATTTAGGCAATTGCCAATCAAGAGACCTGAATGCTGCTGATTGAATACACCTGAAAATGCGAGTCAAATGCGTTTTGGCTGGAATTCAGTGCTGTCCCTTCGGCAAAAGAGTTATATTCCATTTTCCTAAACACAAAACCTAATCTTGCTCGTGTTACCTGTAGATTTCTAAGCATGCAAAGCCGACTTGCTGTGTTTTCTATTTCATTATGAATACACCGCCTAACCTCATTTTTGTATGATTTCTGAATACAAAATTTGGGAAGGAAGAAGGCCAAACATACAGAAAACCAGAACAAATTTAGGCAATTGCCAATCAAGAGACTTGAATGCTGCTGATTGAATACACCTGAAAATCCGATGCACACTCGATTTGGAGGGTATTGAGACCTTTCCCCTAGGCAAAAGAGTTATATTTCATTTTCCAAAATACAAAAACACATCTTGGTTGTGTTGCCTGTACATTTCTAAGCTTGAAACGTCAATTTGCTGTGTTATTTTTATTTCATTATAAATACACTGTGTAAGCTCATTTTTGTATGGTGTCAGAATACAAAATTTGGACAGGAAGAAGGCAAAACAAACAGAAACCCAGAACAAATTTAGGCAATTGCCAATCAAGAGACCTGAATGCTGCTGATTGAATGTACCTGAAAATCCGATTCACACTCGATTTGGAGGGAATTGAGAGCTTTCCTATCGGCAAAAGAGTTATATTTCATTTTCCAAAACACAAAACCTCATCTTGGTCGTTTTGCCTGTATATTTCTAAGCGTGAAATGCCAACCTGCTGTGTTTTTTTGATTCATTATGAATACACCGCCTAACCTCATTTTTGTATGGTGTCAGAATACAAAATTTGGAAAGGAAGAAGGCAAAACAAACAGAAACCCAGAACAAATTTAGGCAATTGCCAATCAAGAGACCTGAATGCTGCTGATTGAATACACCTGAAAATCTGATTCACACTCGATTTGGAGGGAATTGAGAGCTTTCCCCTCGGCAAAAGAGTTATATTTCATTTTCCAAAACACAAAACCTCATCTTGGTCGTGTTGCCTGTACATTTCTAAGCGTGAAACATCAATTTGCTGTGTTCTTTTTATTTCATTATAAATACACTGCCTATGCTCATTTTTGTATGGTGTCAGAATACAAAATTTGGACAGGAAGAAGGCAAAACAAACAGAACCCAGAACAAATTTAGGCAATTGTGCATGGATAGACCTATAAGGTGTTGATTGAATACACCTGAAAATGCGAGTCAAACGCGATTTGGTTGGAATTCAGTGCTGTCCCCTCGGCAAAAGAGTTATATTTCATTTTCCAAAACACAAAACATTATCTTGGTGGTGTTGCCTGTACATTTCTACGTGTGAAATGCCAATCGGCTACGTTTTTTATTTCATATGAATACACCGCCTAACCTCATTTTGTATGGTGTCAGAATACAAAATTTGGACAGGAAGAAGGCAAAAGAAACAGAAACCCAGAACAAATGTAGGCAATTGCCTAGAAAGAAACCTGAGTGCTGCTGATGGAATACACCTGAAAATCCCAGTCACACTGAATTTGGAGGGAATTCATTGCAGTCCATTCTGCAAAAGGGCTACATTATATTTTTGAAAAACACAAAAAATCATCTTGGTCGTGTTGCCTGTAGATTTCTAATCGTGAAACGTAAATTTCTTGTGTTTTTTAGTTCATTATGGACACTCTGGCTAACCTCATTTTTGTATGGTGTCAGAATACAAAATTTGGAAAGGAAGAAGGCCAAACATACAGAAACCCAGAACAAATTTAGGCAATTGCCAATCAAGAGACCTGAATGCTGCTGATTGAATACACCTGAAAATGAGAGTCAAATGCGATTTGGGTGGAATTCAGTGCTGTCCACTCGGCAAAAGAGATATATTTCATTTTCCAAAACACAAAACCTCATCTTGCTCGTGTTACCTGTAGATTTCTAAGCATTCAACGCCAACTTGCTGTGTTTTCTATTTCATTATGAATACACCACCTAACCTCATTTTTGAATGGTGTCAGAATACAAAATTTGGAAAGGAAGTTGAAAAACAAACAGAAACCCAGAACAAATTTAGACAATTGTGCATGAATAGACCTATAAGCTGTTGATTGAATACACCTGAAAATCTGATTCACATTCGATTTGGAGGGAAATCAGTGGTTTAGCCTCGGCAAAAGTGTTGTATTTCATTTTCCAAAACACAAAACCTCATCTTGGTCGTGTGGCCATTAGATTTCTAAGCGTGAAACATCAATTTGCTGTGTTTTTTAGTTCATTACGGATACTCTGCCTAACCTCACTTATGTATGGTGTCAGAATACAAAATTTGGACAGGAAGAAGGCCAAACATACAGAAAACCAGAACAAATTTAGGCAATTGCCAATCAAGAGACTTGAATGCTGCTCTTTGAATACACCTGAAAATCCGATGCACACTCGATTTGGAGGGAACTGAGACCTTTCCCCTCGGCAAAAGAGTTATATTTCATTTTCCAAAACACAAAACCTGATCTGGGTCATGTGGCCTGTACATTTCTAAGCGTGAAACGGGAATCTTCTGTGTTTTTTAATTCATTATGAAAACACCGCCGCCTAACCTCAATTTTGAATGGTGTCAGAATACAAAATTTGGACAGGAAGAAGGAAAAACAAACAGAAACCCAGAACAAATTTAGACAATTGTGCATGAATAGACCTATAAGCTCTTGATTGAATACACCTGAAAATGCGAGTCAAACGCGATTTGGGTGGAATTCAGTGCTGTCCCCTCGGCAAAAGAGTTATATTTCATTTTCCAAAACACAAAAACACATCTTGGCCGTGTTGCCTGTACATTTCTAAGCTTGAAACGTCAATTTGCTCTGTTCTTTTTATTTCATTATATATACACTGCCTTAGCTCATTTTTGTATGGTGTCAGAATACAAAATTTGGACAGGAAGAAGGCAAAACAAACAGAAACCCAGAACAAATTTAGGCAATTGCCAATCAAGAGACCTGAATGCTGCTGATTGAATACACCTGCAATTCCCATTCATACAAGATTTGGAGGGAATTCAGAGCTGTCCCCTCGGCAAAAGAGTTATATTTCATTTTCCAAAACATATAACCTTATCTTTGTCGTGTTGCCTGTAGATTTCTAAGCAGGAAACGCCAATTTGCTTTGTTTTTTATTTCATTATGAATACACTGCCTAAACTCTTGGTCATGTTGCCTATAGATTTCTAAGCATGAATTGCAAGTTTACTCTATTTACTATTTCATTATGTATACTCTGACTAAACTGGTTTTTGTATACTCTCAGAATGCAAAATTCAGAAAAGAACAAGGCAAAACTAAAACAAACCCAGAACAAATTGAGGCAATTGCCTAGCAGGAGACCTGAATGCTCTCGATTGAATACACCTGAAATTCCCATTCACACTCGATTTGAAGGGAATTCAGAGCTGTCCCCTCGGCAAAAGTGTTATATTTCATTTTCCAAAACACATAACCTTATCTTGGTCTTGTTGCCTGTAGATTTCTAAGCATGAAACGCCAATTTCCTTTGCTTTTTATTTCATTATGAATACACTGCCTAAATTCATTTTTGTACGTTGTCAGAATTCAAAATTCAGAAAGGAAGAAGTCAAAACAAACAAAAACACAGAACAAATTTAGCCTATTGCCTAGCAGGAGACCTGAATGCTGCCGATTGAATACACATGAAAATCCCTTTGACACATGATTTGGAGGGAATTCAGAGCTGTCCCCTCTGGTAAAGGGTTACATTGCATTTTCCAAAACAGAAAAACTCATCTTGGTCCTGTTGACTGTAGATTTCTAAGAATGAAACGCCATTTCCTGTGTTATTTATTGCTTTGTGGAATCTGCCTAACCTCATTTTTGTATGGTGTCAGAATACAAAATTTGGAAAGGAAGAAGGGAAAACAAACACAAACCCAGAACAAATTTAGGCGATTGCCAATCAAGAGACCTGAATGCTACCGATTGAATACACCTGAAAATATCATTCACACTGGATTTGGAGGGGATTCAGAGCTGTCCCCTCGGCAAAAGTGTTATATTTCATTTTCCAAAACACATAACCTTATCTTGGTCGTGTTGCCTGTAGATTTCTAAGCAAAAATGCCAATTTACTGTGTTTTGTATTTTATTATGAATACTTTGCCTAAACTCGTTTTTGTATGTTGTCAGAATAACAAATTCAGAAAGGAAGAAGGCAAAACAAACACAACCCCAGAACAAATTGAGGCAATTGCCTAGCAGGAGACCAGAATGCTACCGATTGAATACACGTGAAAATCTCATTCACACTCAATTTGGAGGGGATTCAGAGCTGTCCCCTCAGGAAAAGGGTTACATTTCATTTTCCAAAACATATAACCTTATCTTACTCGTGTTGCCTGTAGATTTATAAGCATGAAATGCCAATTTCCTTTGTTTTTTATTTCATTATGAATACTCTTCCTAAACTCATTTTTGTATGGTTACAGAATACAAAATTTGGAAAGGAAGAAGGCAAGACAAACACAAACCCAGAACTAATTTAGGCAATTGCCAATCAAGAGACCTAAATGCTGACAATTGAATACACCTGAAAATCCCATTCACAATGGATTTGGAGGGAATTCAGAGCTGTCCCCTCGGCAAAAGCATTATATTTCATTTTCCAAAACACATAACCTTATCTTGGTCGTGTTGCCTGTAGATATATAAGCATGAAACGCCAATTTACTTTGTTTTTTATTTCACTATGAATACTCTGCCTAAACTCGTTTTTGTATGGTGTCAGAATACCAAATTCAGAAAGGAAGAAGGCAAAACAAACACAAACCCAGAACAAATTTAGGCAATTGCCTAGCAGGAGACCTGAATGCTGCCGATTGAATACACCTGAAAATCCCATTCACACTCGATTTGGAGGGAATTCAGAGTTGTCCCCTCTGGAAAAGGGTTACATTTCATTTTTCAAAATACAAAAAATCATCTTGGTCGTGTTGCCTGTAGATTTCTAAGCATGAAACGCCATTTCCTGTGTTATTTATTGCTTTGTGGACTCTGCAAAACCTCATTTTTGTATGGTGTTAGAATACAAAATTTGGAAAGGAAGAAGGGAAAACAAACACAAACCCATAACAAATTTAGGCGATTGACTAGCAGGAGACCTGAATGCTACCGATTGAATACACCTGACAATCTCATTCACACTCAATTTGGAGGGGATTCAGAGCTGTCCCCTCTTGACAAGTGTTACATTTCATTTTCCGAACACATTACCTTACCTTGGTCATGTTGCTTGTAGATTTCTAAGCATGAAATGCCAATTTATTGTGTTTTGTATTTTATTATGAATACTTAGCCCAAACTCGTTTTGTGTGGTGTCAGAATAGAACATTCAGAAAGGAAGAAGGCAAAACAAACACAAACCCAGAACTAATTTAGGCAATTGCCTACCAGGAGACCTGAATGCTCTCGATTGAATACACCTGAAATTCCCATTCACACTCAATTAAGAGGGGATTCAGAGCTGCCCCCTCAGCAAAAGTGTTATATTTCATTTTCCAAAACACATAACATTATCTTGGTCGTGTTGCCCGTAGATTTCTAAGCATGAAATGCCAATTTCCTTTGTTTTTTATTTCATTATGAATACTCTGCCTAAACTCGTTTTTGTATGGTGTCAGAATGCAAAATTCAGAAAGGAAGAAGGCAAAACAAACACAAACCCAGAACAAATTTAGGCAATTGCCTAGCAGGAGTCCTGAATGCTGCGGATTGAATACACATGAAATTCCCATTCACACACGATTTGGAGGGTATTCAGAGCTGTCGCCTCTGGAAATGGGTTACATTTCATTTTCCAAAACACATAACCTTATCTTGGTTGTGTTGTCTGTAGAATTATAAGGATAAAATGCCAGTTTCCTGAGTTTTGTATTTCATTATGAATACTCTGCCTAAACTCATTTTTGTATGGTGTCAGAATACAAAATTCAGAAAGGAGGAAAGTAAAACAAACACAAACCCAGAACACGTTTAGGCAATTGCCAATCAAGAGACCTGAATGCTGACGATTTTATACACCTGAAAATCCAAATGACACTCGATTTAGAGGAAAATCAGAGCTGTCCCGTCTGGAAAAGTGTTATATTTCATTTTTCAAAATACAAAAAAATCATCTTGGTCGTGTTGCCTGTAGATTTCTAAGCATGAATTGCAAGTTTACTGTGTTTTGTGTTTTATTATGAATTCTTTGCCTAAACTCGTTTTGTGTGGGGTCAGAATACAACATTCAGAAAGGAAGAAGGCAAAACAAACACAAACCAGAACAAATTGAGGCAATTGCCAATCAGGAGACCTGAATGCTCTCGTGTGAATACACCTGAAATTCCCATTCACACATGATTTGGAGGAAATTCAGAGCATTCCCCTCATCAAAAGTGTTACATATATTTTTCCAAAACACATAACCTTATCTTGGTCATATTGCCTATAGATTTGTAAGCATGAAATGACAATTTCCTTTGTTTTTTATTACATTATGAATACTCTGCCTAAACTTGTTTTTGTATGGTGTCAGAATACAAAATTCAGAAAGGAAGAAGGCAAAACAAACACAAACCCAGAACAAATTGAGGCAATTGCCAATCAAGAGACCTGAATGCTGCCGATTGAATACAGATGAAAATCCCATTCACACTCGATTTGGAGGGAATTCAGAGCGGTAGCCTCTGGAAAAGGCGTACATTTCATTTTCCAAAACACATAACCTTATCTTGGGTGTGTTGCCTCTAGATTTCTACACATGAAAAGCCAATTTGCTTTGTTTTTTATTTCATTATGAATAATCTCCATAAACTCATTTTTGTATGGTGTCAGAATACAAAATTCAGAAAGGAAGAAACTAAAACAAACACAAACCCAGAACAAATTTAGGCAATTGCCAATCAAGAGACCTGAATGCTGCTGATTGAATACTCTTGAAAATCTCATTCGCACTTGATTTGGAGCAAATTCAGAGCTGTCCCCTCTTGAAAAGTGTTACACTTCATTTTCGAAAACACATAACCTTATCTTGGTTGTGTTGTCTGTAAATTTCTAAGCTTGAAATGCCAATTTATTGTGCTTTGTATTTTATTATGAATACTTTGGCCAAACTCGTTTTGTGTGGTGTCAGAATAGAACATTCAGAAAGGAAGAAGGCAAAACAAACACAAACCCAGAACTAATTTAGGCAATTGCCAATCAAGACACCTAAATGCTGAAGATTGAATACACCTGAAAATCCCATTCACAATGGATTTGGAGGGAATTCAGAGCTGTCCCCTCGGCAAAAGCATTATATTTCATTTTCCAAAACACATAACCTTATCTTGGTCGTGTTGCCTGTAGATATATAAGCATGAAACGCCAATTTACTTTGTTTTTTATTTCACTATGAATACTCTGCCTAAACTCGTTTTTGTATGGTGTCAGAATACCAAATTCAGAAAGGAAGAAGGCAAAACAAACACAAACCCAGAACAAATTTAGGCAATTGCCTAGCAGGAGACCTGAATGCTGCCGATTGAATACACCTGAAAATCCCATTCACACTCGATTTGAAGGCAATTCAGAGCTGTCCCCTCTGAAAAAGGGTTACATTTCATTTTCAAAAACACATAACCTTATCTTGGTTGTGTTGCCTGTAGATTTCTAAGCATGAGAAGCCAATTTGCTTTGTTTTTTTTTTTCATTATGAATACTCTCCCTAAACTCATTTTTGTTTGGAGTCAGAATACAAAATTTGGAAAGGAAGAAGGCAAAACAAACACAGACCCAGAACAAATTGAGGCAATTGTCTAGCAGGAGACCTGAACGCTGCCGATTGAATACACCTGAAAATCCCAATCACACTCGATTTGGAGGGAATTCAGAGTTGTCCCCTCTGGAAAAGGGTTACATTTCATTTTTCAAAATACAAAAAATCATCTTGGTCGTGTTGCCTGTAGATTTCTAAGCATGAAACGCCATTTCCTGTGTTATTTATTGCTTTGTGGACTCTGCAAAACCTCATTTTTGTATGGTGTTAGAATACAAAATTTGGAAAGGAAGAAGGGAAAACAAACACAAACCCATAACAAATTTAGGCGATTGACTAGCAGGAGACCTGAATGCTACCGATTGAATACACCTGACAATCTCATTCACACTCAATTTGGAGGGGATTCAGAGCTGTCCCCTCTTGACAAGTGTTACATTTCATTTTCCGAACACATTACCTTACCTTGGTCATGTTGCTTGTAGATTTCTAAGCATGAAATGCCAATTTATTGTGTTTTGTATTTTATTATGAATACTTAGCCCAAACTCGTTTTGTGTGGTGTCAGAATAGAACATTCAGAAAGGAAGAAGGCAAAACAAACACAAACCCAGAACTAATTTAGGCAATTGCCTACCAGGAGACCTGAATGCTCTCGATTGAATACACCTGAAATTCCCATTCACACTCAATTAAGAGGGGATTCAGAGCTGCCCCCTCAGCAAAAGTGTTATATTTCATTTTCCAAAACACATAACATTATCTTGGTCGTGTTGCCCGTAGATTTCTAAGCATGAAATGCCAATTTCCTTTGTTTTTTATTTCATTATGAATACTCTGCCTAAACTCGTTTTTGTATGGTGTCAGAATGCAAAATTCAGAAAGGAAGAAGGCAAAACAAACACAAACCCAGAACAAATTTAGGCAATTGCCTAGCAGGAGTCCTGAATGCTGCGGATTGAATACACATGAAATTCCCATTCACACACGATTTGGAGGGTATTCAGAGCTGTCGCCTCTGGAAATGGGTTACATTTCATTTTCCAAAACACATAACCTTATCTTGGTTGTGTTGTCTGTAGATTTATAAGGATAAAATGCCAGTTTCCTGAGTTTTGTATTTCATTATGAATACTCTGCCTAAACTCATTTTTGTATGGTGTCAGAATACAAAATTCAGAAAGGAGGAAAGTAAAACAAACACAAACCCAGAACACGTTTAGGCAATTGCCAATCAAGAGACCTGAATGCTGACGATTTTATACACCTGAAAATCCAAATGACACTCGATTTAGAGGAAAATCAGAGCTGTCCCGTCTGGAAAAGTGTTATATTTCATTTTTCAAAATACAAAAAAATCATCTTGGTCGTGTTGCCTGTAGATTTCTAAGCATGAATTGCAAGTTTACTGTGTTTTGTGTTTTATTATGAATTCTTTGCCTAAACTCGTTTTGTGTGGGGTCAGAATACAACATTCAGAAAGGAAGAAGGCAAAACAAACACAAACCAGAACAAATTGAGGCAATTGCCAATCAGGAGACCTGAATGCTCTCGTGTGAATACACCTGAAATTCCCATTCACACATGATTTGGAGGAAATTCAGAGCATTCCCCTCATCAAAAGTGTTACATATATTTTTCCAAAACACATAACCTTATCTTGGTCATATTGCCTATAGATTTGTAAGCATGAAATGACAATTTCCTTTGTTTTTTATTACATTATGAATACTCTGCCTAAACTTGTTTTTGTATGGTGTCAGAATACAAAATTCAGAAAGGAAGAAGGCAAAACAAACACAAACCCAGAACAAATTGAGGCAATTGCCAATCAAGAGACCTGAATGCTGCCGATTGAATACAGATGAAAATCCCATTCACACTCGATTTGGAGGGAATTCAGAGCGGTAGCCTCTGGAAAAGGCGTACATTTCATTTTCCAAAACACATAACCTTATCTTGGGTGTGTTGCCTCTAGATTTCTACACATGAAAAGCCAATTTGCTTTGTTTTTTATTTCATTATGAATAATCTCCATAAACTCATTTTTGTATGGTGTCAGAATACAAAATTCAGAAAGGAAGAAACTAAAACAAACACAAACCCAGAACAAATTTAGGCAATTGCCAATCAAGAGACCTGAATGCTGCTGATTGAATACTCTTGAAAATCTCATTCGCACTTGATTTGGAGCAAATTCAGAGCTGTCCCCTCTTGAAAAGTGTTACACTTCATTTTCGAAAACACATAACCTTATCTTGGTTGTGTTGTCTGTAAATTTCTAAGCTTGAAATGCCAATTTATTGTGCTTTGTATTTTATTATGAATACTTTGCCCAAACTCGTTTTGTGTGGTGTCAGAATAGAACATTCAGAAAGGAAGAAGGCAAAACAAACACAAACCCAGAACTAATTTAGGCAATTGCCTACCAGGAGACCTGAATGCTCTCGATTGAATACACCTGAAATTCCCATTCACACTCAATTAAGAGGGGATTCAGAGCTGCCCCCTCAGCAAAAGTGTTATATTTCATTTTCCAAAACACATAACATTATCTTGGTCGTGTTGCCCGTAGATTTCTAAGCATGAAATGCCAATTTCCTTTGTTTTTTATTTCATTATGAATACTCTGCCTAAACTCGTTTTTGTATGGTGTCAGAATGCAAAATTCAGAAAGGAAGAAGGCAAAACAAACACAAACCCAGAACAAATTTAGGCAATTGCCTAGCAGGAGTCCTGAATGCTGCGGATTGAATACACATGAAATTCCCATTCACACACGATTTGGAGGGTATTCAGAGCTGTCGCCTCTGGAAATGGGTTACATTTCATTTTCCAAAACACATAACCTTATCTTGGTTGTGTTGTCTGTAGATTTATAAGGATAAAATGCCAGTTTCCTGAGTTTTGTATTTCATTATGAATACTCTGCCTAAACTCATTTTTGTATGGTGTCAGAATACAAAATTCAGAAAGGAGGAAAGTAAAACAAACACAAACCCAGAACACGTTTAGGCAATTGCCAATCAAGAGACCTGAATGCTGACGATTTTATACACCTGAAAATCCAAATGACACTCGATTTAGAGGAAAATCAGAGCTGTCCCGTCTGGAAAAGTGTTATATTTCATTTTTCAAAATACAAAAAAATCATCTTGGTCGTGTTGCCTGTAGATTTCTAAGCATGAATTGCAAGTTTACTGTGTTTTGTGTTTTATTATGAATTCTTTGCCTAAACTCGTTTTGTGTGGGGTCAGAATACAACATTCAGAAAGGAAGAAGGCAAAACAAACACAAACCAGAACAAATTGAGGCAATTGCCAATCAGGAGACCTGAATGCTCTCGTGTGAATACACCTGAAATTCCCATTCACACATGATTTGGAGGAAATTCAGAGCATTCCCCTCATCAAAAGTGTTACATATATTTTTCCAAAACACATAACCTTATCTTGGTCGTATTGCTTATAGATTTGTAAGCATGAAATGACAATTTCCTTTGTTTTTTATTACATTATGAATACTCTGCCTAAACTTGTTTTTGTATGGTGTCAGAATACAAAATTCAGAAAGGAAGAAGGCAAAACAAACACAAACCCAGAACAAATTGAGGCAATTGCCAATCAAGAGACCTGAATGCTGCCGATTGAATACAGATGAAAATCCCATTCACACTCGATTTGGAGGGAATTCAGAGCGGTAGCCTCTGGAAAAGGCGTACATTTCATTTTCCAAAACACATAACCTTATATTGGGTGTGTTGCCTCTAGATTTCTACACATGAAAAGCCAATTTGCTTTGTTTTTTATTTCATTATGAATAATCTCCATAAACTCATTTTTGTATGGTGTCAGAATACAAAATTCAGAAAGGAAGAAACTAAAACAAACACAAACCCAGAACAAATTTAGGCAATTGCCAATCAAGAGACCTGAATGCTGCTGATTGAATACTCTTGAAAATCTCATTCGCACTTGATTTGGAGCAAATTCAGAGCTGTCCCCTCTTGAAAAGTGTTACACTTCATTTTCGAAAACACATAACCTTATCTTGGTTGTGTTGTCTGTAAATTTCTAAGGTTGAAATGCCAATTTATTGTGCTTTGTATTTTATTATGAATACTTTGCCTAAACTCGTTTTGTGTGGTGTCAGAATACAACATTCAGAAAGGAAGAAGGCAAAACAAACACAAACCCAGAACAAATTGAGGCAATTACCTAGCAGGAGACCTGAATGCTGCCAATAAATACACCTGAAAATCCCATTCACACTGGATTTGGAGGAATTCAGAGCTGTCCCCTCGGCAAAAGGGTTACATTTCATTTTCCAAAATACAAAAAATCATATTGGTCGTGTTGCCTGTAGATTTCAAACATGAAATGCAAGTTTACTGTGTTTCTATTTCATTATGAATACTCTTCCTAAACTCTTTTTTGTATGGTGTCAGAATGCAAAATTCAGAATGGAAGAAGGAAAAACAAACACAAACCCAGAGCAAAATTAGCCAATTGCCTAGCAGGAGACCTGAATCCTGCGGATTGTATACACTTGAAATTCCCATTCACACATGATTTGGAGGGAATTCAGAGCTGTCCCTTCGGCAAAAGTGTTATATTTCATTCTCCAAAACACATAACATTATCTTGGTCGTGTTGCCTGTAGATTTCTAAGCATGAAACGCCATTTCCTGTGTTATTTATTGCTTCGTGGACTCTGCCTAACCTCATTTTTGTATGGTGTCAGAATACAAAATTTGGAAAGAAGGTAAAACAAACACAACCCCAGAACAAATTGAGGCAATTGCCAATCAAGAGACCTGAATGCTGCTGATTGAATTCACCTGAAAATATCATTCACACTCGATTTTGGAGTGGATTCAGAATTGTCCCCTCTTGACAAGTGTTACATTTCATTTTCCAAAACACATAACATTATCTTGGTTGTGTTGCCTGTAGATTTCTACGCATGAGAAGCCAATTTGCTTTGTTTTTTAATTCATTATGAATACTCTCCCTAAACTCATTTTTGTTTGGTGTCAGAATGCAAAATTCAGAAAGGAAGAAACTAAAACTAACACAAACCCAGAACAAATTTAGGCAATTGCCAATCAAGAGACCTGAATGCTGCCGATTGAATACTCCTGAAAATCTCATTCACACTTGATTTGGAGCAAATTCAGAGCTGTCCCCTCTTGACAAGTGTTGCATTTCATTTTCAAAAACACATAACCTTATCTTGGTCGTGTTGCCTGTAGATTTCTAAGCATGAAATGCCAATTTATTGTGTTTAGTATTTTATTATGAATACTTTGCCCAATCTCGTTTTGTGTGGTGTCAGAATACAACATTCAGAAAGGAAGAAGGCAAAACAAACACAAACACAGAACAAATTGAGGCAATTCCCAATCAAGAGACCTGAATGCTGACAATTGAATACACATGAAAATCCCATTCGCACATGATGTGGAGGGAATTCAGAGCTGTCCCCTCGGCAAAAGTGTTACATTTCATTTTCCAAAACACATAACCTTATGTTGGTTGTGTTGCCTGTAGATTTCTAAGCATGAAATGCCAATTTTCTTTGCTTTTTATTTCATTATGAATACTCTGCCTAAACTCGTTTTTGTATGGTGTCAGAATGCAAAATTCAGAAAGGAAGAAGGCAAAACAAACACAAACCCAGAACACGTTTAGGCAATTGCCAATCAAGAGACCTGAATGCGGACAATTTTATACACCTTAAAATCCCATTGACACTCGATATAGAGGGAAATCAGAGCTGTCCCCTCTGGAAAAGGGTTACATTTCATTTTCAAAATACAAAAAATCATCTTGGTCGTGTTGCCTGTAGATTTCTAAGCATGAATTGCAAGTTTACTGTGTTTTGTATTTTATTATGAATACTCTGCCTTAACAGGTTTTTGTATACTGTCAGAATGCAAAATTCAGAAAGGAAGAAGGCAAAACAAACACAACCCCAGAACAAATTGAGGCAATTGCCTAGCAGGAGACCTGAATGCTCTCGATTGAATACACCTGAAATTCCCATTCACACTCGATTTGGAGGGAATTCAGAGCTGTACTTTGGCAAAAGTGTTATATTTCATTGGCAAAAACAGAAAACCTCATCTTGGTCGTGTTGCCTGTAGATTTCTAAGCATGAAACGCCATTTCCTGTGTTATTTATTGCTTTATGGACTACACCTACCTCATTTTTGTATGGTGTCAGAATACAAAATTTGGAAAGGGAGAAGGCAAAACAAACACAAACCCAGAACAAATTGAGGCAATTCCCAATCAAGAGACCTAAATGCTGCTGATTGAATACACGTGAAAATCTCATTCACATTTGATTTGAAGGGGATTCAGATCTGTCCCCTCTGGAAAAGGGTTACATTGCATTTTCCAAAACACATAACCTTATCTTGGTCGTGTTGCCTGTAGATTTCTAAGCATGAAACGCCAATTTGCTTTGTTTTTTATTTCATTATGAATACTCTCCCTAAACACATTTTTGTATGGTGTCAGAATATAACATTCAGAAAGGAAGAAGGCAAAACAAACACAAACCCAGAACAAATTTAGGCAATTGCCAATCAAGAGACGTGAATGCTGACAATTGAATACTCCTGAAAATCTCATTCACACTCGATTTGGAGCAAATTCTGAGCTGTCCCCTCTTGACAAGTGTTACATTTCATTTTCCAAAACACATAACCTTGTCTTGGTTGGGTTGTCTGTAAATTTGTAAGCATGAAATGCCAATAAATTGTGTTTTGCATTTTATTATGAATACTTTGCCTAAACTCGTTTTGTGTGGTGTCAAAATACAACATTCAGAAAGGAATAAGGCAAAACAAACACAAACCCAGAACAAATTGACCCATTTACCAATCAACAGACCTGAATGCTGCCAATTGAATACACCTGAAAATCCCATTCACACTGGATTTGGAGGGAATTCAGAGTTGTCCCCTCTGGAAAAGGGTTACATTTCATTTTCCAAAATACAAAAAATCATATTGGTCGTGTTCCCTGTAGATTTCTAAGCATGAAATGCAAGTTTACTGTGTTTCTATTTTATTATGAATACTCTGCCTAAACTCATTTTTGTTTGGTGTCCGAATGCAAAATTCAGAATGGAAGAAGGCAAAACAAACACAAACCCAGAAAAAATTTAGGCAATTGCCTAGCAGGAGACCTGAATGCTGCCAATTGTATACACCTGAAATTCCCATTCACACTCGATTTGGAGGGAATTCAGAGCATTCCCCTCAGGAAAAGTGTTACATTTCATTTTCCAAAACACATAACCTTATCTTGGTCAGGTTGCCTGTAGATTTCTAAGCATGAAACGCCAATTTGCTTTGTCTTTTATTTCATTATGAATACTGCCTAAACTCGTTTTTGTATGGTGTCAGAATACAAAATTCAGAAAGATGAAGGCAAAACAAACATAAACCCAAAACAAATTTAGGCAATTGCCTAGCAGGAGACCTGAATGCTGCCAATTGAATACTCATGAAAATCCCATTCACACTCGATCTGAAGGGAATTCAGATCTGTCCCCTCTGGAAAAGTGTTACATTTCATTTTCCAAAACACATAACATTATCTTGGTCGTGTTGTCTGTAGATTTATAAGCATAAAATGCCAATTTCCTGAATTTAGATTTTATTATGAATACTCTGCCTAAACTCATTTTTGTATGGTGTCAGAATACAAAATTCAGAAAGGAAGAAGGCAAAACAAACACAAACCCAGAACACGTTTAGGCAATTGGCAATCAAGAGACCTGAATGCTGACAATTTTATACACCTGAAAATCCCATTGACACTCGATTTAGAGGGAAATCAGAGCTGTCCCTTCTGGAAAAGGGTTACATTTTGTGTGGAACCACAGGCTGGCCACCTGTGGGGACCTCCTCATTGCACTGCCTCATCCTGCTGAGCATAGCAAAGTCAAGAACGTACTGACCGCAAGACATGCAAGAGATACACCTTCAACCTGAGGATATGCATGCCCTTTGATCTGATCAATGGACTACTCGCCCTAGCCCTGGGGGACTGGGAATTGATAAAAGACCATGTTAGGGGCTGGAACTTGGAGCAGCCTCTTCAGTCTTTCTCTTTCTTTCTTTCTCTCTGCTGCTTCCCTCTCTTTCTCTCCTTTCCTTCTTCTATCACTATAAATAAAAGTTCTTTGAGAACCGATCAAACAGCGGTCGTGTCGTGCGTGAATCCATGGGTCGGACCCTTGCTGGCGAGGGTTCCCGATAACATTTCATTTTCAAAATAAAAAAAAATCATCTTGGTCGTGTTGCCTGTAGATTTCTAAGCATGAATTGCAAGTTTACTGTGTTTTGATTTTAATATGAATACTCTACCTAAACTTGTTTTTGTATACTGTCAGAATGCAAAATTCAGAAAGGAAGAAGGCAAAACAAACACAAACCCAGAACAAATTGAGGCAATTGCCTAGCAGGAGACCAGAATGCTGCTGATGGAATACACCTGAAAATCCCATTCACACTCGAATTGAAGGGAATTCAGAGCTGTCCCCTCTGGGAAAGGGTTACATTTATTTTCCAAAGCACATAACGTTATGTTGGTCGTGTTGCCTGTAGATTTCTAAGCATGAAACGCCAATTTCCTTTGTTTTTTATTTCATTATGAATACTCTGTCTTAAGTCGATTTTGTATACTGTCAGAATGCAAAATTCAGAAAGGAAGAAGGCTAAACAAACACAAACCCAGAACAAATTTAGGCAATTGCCTACCAGGAGACCTAAATGCAGCTGATTGAATACACCTGAAAATCCCATTCACACATGATTTGGAGGGAATTCAGAGCTGTCCCCTCGGCAAAAGTGTTATATTTCATTTTCCAAAACACATAACCTTATGTTGGTCGTGTTGCCTGTAGATTTCTAAGCATGAAACGCCAATTTCCTTTGTTTTTTATTTCATTATGAATACTCTGCCTAAACTCGTTTTTGTATGGTGACAGAATACAAAATTCAGAAAGGAAGAAGGCAAAACAAACACAAACCCAGAACAAATTTAGGCGATTTCCAATCAAGAGACCTGAATGCTGCCGATTGAATACACCTGAAAATCTCATTCACAATCCATTTGGAGGGGATTCAGAGCTGTCCCCTCGGCAAAAGGGTTACATTTCATTTTCCAAAACATATAACCTTATCTTGCTCGTGTTGCCTGTAGATTTCTAAGCATGAAATGCCAATTTATTGTGTTTTGTATTTTATTATGAATACTTTGCCTAAACTCGTTTTGTGTGCTGTCAGAATACAACATTCAGAAAGGAAGAATGCAAAACAAACACAAACCCAGAACAAATTGAGGCAATTCCCAATCAAGAGACCTGAATGCTGCCAATTGAATACACCTGAAAATCCCATTCACAATGGATTTGGAGGGAATTCAGAGCTGTCCCTTCGGCAAAAGTGTTATATTTCATTTTCCAAAACACATAACCTTTTGTTGGTTGTGTTGGCGGTAGATGTATAAGCATGAAACGCCAATTTGCTTTGTTTTTTATTTTATTATGAATACTCTGCCTAAACTCGTATTTGTATGGTGTCAGAATACAAAATTCAGAAAGGAAGAAGGCAAAACAAACACAAACCCAAAACAAATTGAGGCAATTGCCTAGCAGGAGACCTGAATGCTGCTGATGGAATACACCTGAAAATCCCATTGACACTCGAATTGAAGGGAATTCAGAGCTGTCCCCTCTGGGAAAGGGTTACATTTATTTTCCAAAGCACATAACTTTATCTTGGTTGTGTTCTCTGTAGATTAATAAGGATAAAATGCCAATTTCATGAGTTTTGATTTTATTATGAATACTCTGTCTTAAGTCATTTTTGTATACTATCAGAATGCAAAATTCAGAAAGGAAGAAGGCTAAACAAACACAAACCCAGAACAAATTTAGGCAATTGCCTACCAGGAGACCTGAATGCTCTCGATTGAATACACCTGATATTCCCATTCACACATGATTTGGAGGGAATTCAGAGCATTCCTCTCGGCAAAAGTGTTATATTTCATTTTCCAAAACACATAACCTTATCTTGGTTGTGTTGCCTGTAGATTTCTAAGCAGGAAAAGCCGTTTCCTGTGTTATTCATTACTTTGTGGACTCTGCCTAACCTCATTTTTGTGTGGTGTCAGAATACAAAATTTGGAAAGGAAGAAGGTATAACAAACACAAACCCAAAACAAATTTAGGCGATTGCCAATCAAGAGACCTGAATACTGCTGATTGAATACACCTGAAAATCTCATTCACACTCGATTTGGAGGGGATTCAGACCTGACCCCTCTTGACAAGTGTCACATTTCATTTTCCAAAACACATAACCTTATCTTGCTCGTGTTGCCTGTAGATTTCTAAGCATGAAATGCCAATTTATTGTGTTTTGTATTTTATTAGGAATACTTTGCCTAAACTCGTTTTGTGTGCTGTCAGAATACAACATTCAGAAAGGAAGAAGGCAAAACAAACACAAACCCAGAACAAATTGAGGCAATTACCAATCAAGAGACCTGAATGCTGACAATTGAATACACCTGAAAATCCGATTCACACTGGATTTGGAGGGAATTCAGAGCTGTCCCTTCGGCAAAAGTGTTATATTTCATTTTCCAAAACACATAACCTTCTGTTGGTTGTCTTGCCGGTAGATTTCTAAGCATGAATCGCCAATTTGCTTTGATTTTTATTTCATTATGAATACTCTGCCTAAACTCGTATTTGTATGGTGTCAGAATGGAAAATTCAGAAAGGAAGACGGCAAAACAAACACAAACCCAGAACAAATTTAGGCAATTGCCTAGCAGGAGACCTGAATGCTCTCGATTGAATACACCTGAAATTCCCATTCACACTCGATTTGGAGGGAATTCAGAGCTGTCCCATCTGGAAAAGTGTTACACTTCATTTTCCAAAACACATAACCTTATCTTGGTCGGGTTGCCTGTAGATTTGTAAGCATGAAACGCCAATTTACTTTGTTTTTTATTTCATTATGAATACTCTGCTTAAACTCATTTTTGTATGGTGTCAGAATACAAAATTCAGAAAGGAAGAAGGCAAAACAAACACAAACCCAGAACAAATTTAGGCAATTGCCTAGTAGGAGACCTGAATGCTGCTGATGGAATACATGGGAAAATCCCATTCACACTCGATTTGAAGGGAATTCAGAGCTGTCCCCTCTGGAAAAGGGTTACATTTATTTTCCAAAACACATAACCTTATCTTGGTCGTGTTGTCTGTAGATTTGTAAGGATTAAATGCCAATTTCCTGAGTTCTGATTTTATTATGAATACTCTGCCTAAACTCGTTTTTGTATGGTGTCAGAATACAAAATTCAGAAAGGAAGAAGGCAAAACAAACACAAACCAAGAACACGTTTAGGCAATTGCCAATCAAGAGACCTGAATGCTGACGATTTTATGCACCTGAAAATCCCATTGACACTCGATTTAGAGGGAAATCAGAGCTGGAAAAAGGTTACATTTCATTTTCATAATACAAAAAATCATCTTGGTCCTTTTGCCTGTAGATTTCTAAGCATGAATTGCAAGCTTACTGTGTTTTGTATTTTAATATGAATACTCTGCCTAAACTCGTTTTTGTATACTGTCAGAATGCAAAATTCAGAAAGGAAGAAGGCAAAACAAAAAAAACTCAGAACAAATTTAGGAAATTGCCTAGCAGGAGACTTGAATGCTGCCGATTGTATACACCTGAAATTCCCATTCACACATGATTTGGAGGGAATTCAGAGCATTCTCCTCAGCAAAAGTGTTACATTTCATTTTCCAAAAAATATAACCTTATCTTGGTCGTGTTGCCTGTAGATTTCTAAGCATGAAACACCAATTTCCTTTGTTTATTATTTCATTATGAATACTCTGGCTAAACTCGGTATTGTATGATGTTAGAATACAAACTTCAGAAAGGAAGAAGGCAAAACAAACACAAACCCAGAGCAAATTTAGGCGATTTCCAATCAAGAGACCTGAATGCTGCCGATTGAATACACCTGAAAATCTCATTCACACTCGATTTGGAGGGGATTCAGACCTGACCCCTCTTGACAAGTGTCACATTTCATTTTCCAAAACACATAACCTTATCTTGCTCGTGTTGCCTGTAGATTTCTAAGCATGAAATGCCAATTGATTGTGTTTTGTATTTTATTAGGAATACTTTGCCTAAACTCGTTTTGTGTGCTGTCAGAATACAACATTCAGAAAGGAAGAAGGCAAAACAAACACAAACCCAGAACAAATTGAGGCAATTACCAATCAAGAGACCTGAATGCTGACAATTGAATACACCTGAAAATCCGATTCACACTGGATTTGGAGGGAATTCAGAGCTGTCCCTTCGGCAAAAGTGTTATATTTCATTTTCCAAAACACATAACCTTCTGTTGGTTGTCTTGCCGGTAGATTTCTAAGCATGAATCGCCAATTTGCTTTGATTTTTATTTCATTATGAATACTCTGCCTAAACTCGTATTTGTATGGTGTCAGAATGGAAAATTCAGAAAGGAAGACGGCAAAACAAACACAAACCCAGAACAAATTTAGGCAATTGCCTAGCAGGAGACCTGAATGCTCTCGATTGAATACACCTGAAATTCCCATTCACACTCGATTTGGAGGGAATTCAGAGCTGTCCCATCTGGAAAAGTGTTACACTTCATTTTCCAAAACACATAACCTTATCTTGGTCGGGTTGCCTGTAGATTTGTAAGCATGAAACGCCAATTTACTTTGTTTTTTATTTCATTATGAATACTCTGCTTAAACTCATTTTTGTATGGTGTCAGAATACAAAATTCAGAAAGGAAGAAGGCAAAACAAACACAAACCCAGAACAAATTTAGGCAATTGCCTAGTAGGAGACCTGAATGCTGCTGATGGAATACATGGGAAAATCCCATTCACACTCGATTTGAAGGGAATTCAGAGCTGTCCCCTCTGGAAAAGGGTTACATTTATTTTCCAAAACACATAACCTTATCTTGGTCGTGTTGTCTGTAGATTTGTAAGGATTAAATGCCAATTTCCTGAGTTCTGATTTTATTATGAATACTCTGCCTAAACTCGTTTTTGTATGGTGTCAGAATACAAAATTCAGAAAGGAAGAAGGCAAAACAAACACAAACCAAGAACACGTTTAGGCAATTGCCAATCAAGAGACCTGAATGCTGACGATTTTATGCACCTGAAAATCCCATTGACACTCGATTTAGAGGGAAATCAGAGCTGTCCCCTCTGGAAAAGGGTTACATTTCATTTTCATAATACAAAAAATCATCTTGGTCATTTTGCCTGTAGATTTCTAAGCATGAATTGCAAGCTTACTGTGTTTTGTATTTTAATATGAATACTCTGCCTAAACTCGTTTTTGTATACTGTCAGAATGCAAAATTCAGAAAGGAAGAAGGCAAAACAAAAAAAACTCAGAACAAATTTAGGAAATTGCCTAGCAGGAGACTTGAATGCTGCCGATTGTATACACCTGAAATTCCCATTCACACATGATTTGGAGGGAATTCAGAGCATTCTCCTCAGCAAAAGTGTTACATTTCATTTTCCAAAAAATATAACCTTATCTTGGTCGTGTTGCCTGTAGATTTCTAAGCATGAAACACCAATTTCCTTTGTTTATTATTTCATTATGAATACTCTGGCTAAACTCGGTATTGTATGATGTTAGAATACAAACTTCAGAAAGGAAGAAGGCAAAACAAACACAAACCCAGAGCAAATTTAGGCGATTTCCAATCAAGAGACCTGAATGCTGCCGATTGAATACACCTGAAAATCTCATTCACACTCGATTTGGAGGGGATTCAGACCTGACCCCTCTTGACAAGTGTCACATTTCATTTTCCAAAACACATAACCTTATCTTGCTCGTGTTGCCTGTAGATTTCTAAGCATGAAATGCCAATTTATTGTGTTTTGTATTTTATTAGGAATACTTTGCCTAAACTCGTTTTGTGTGCTGTCAGAATACAACATTCAGAAAGGAAGAAGGCAAAACAAACACAAACCCAGAACAAATTGAGGCAATTACCAATCAAGAGACCTGAATGCTGACAATTGAATACACCTGAAAATCCGATTCACACTGGATTTGGAGGGAATTCAGAGCTGTCCCTTCGGCAAAAGTGTTATATTTCATTTTCCAAAACACATAACCTTCTGTTGGTTGTCTTGCCGGTAGATTTCTAAGCATGAATCGCAAATTTGCTTTGATTTTTATTTCATTATGAATACTCTGCCTAAACTCGTATTTGTATGGTGTCAGAATGGAAAATTCAGAAAGGAAGACGGCAAAACAAACACAAACCCAGAACAAATTTAGGCAATTGCCTAGCAGGAGACCTGAATGCTCTCGATTGAATACACCTGAAATTCCCATTCACACTCGATTTGGAGGGAATTCAGAGCTGTCCCATCTGGAAAAGTGTTACACTTCATTTTCCAAAACACATAACCTTATCTTGGTCGGGTTGCCTGTAGATTTGTAAGCATGAAACGCCAATTTACTTTGTTTTTTATTTCATTATGAATACTCTGCTTAAACTCATTTTTGTATGGTGTCAGAATACAAAATTCAGAAAGGAAGAAGGCAAAACAAACACAAACCCAGAACAAATTTAGGCAATTGCCTAGTAGGAGACCTGAATGCTGCTGATGGAATACATGGGAAAATCCCATTCACACTCGATTTGAAGGGAATTCAGAGCTGTCCCCTCTGGAAAAGGGTTACATTTATTTTCCAAAACACATAACCTTATCTTGGTCGTGTTGTCTGTAGATTTGTAAGGATTAAATGCCAATTTCCTGAGTTCTGATTTTATTATGAATACTCTGCCTAAACTCGTTTTTGTATGGTGTCAGAATACAAAATTCAGAAAGGAAGAAGGCAAAACAAACACAAACCAAGAACACGTTTAGGCAATTGCCAATCAAGAGACCTGAATGCTGACGATTTTATGCACCTGAAAATCCCATTGACACTCGATTTAGAGGGAAATCAGAGCTGTCCCCTCTGGAAAAGTGTTACATTTCATTTTCATAATACAAAAAATCATCTTGGTCATTTTGCCTGTAGATTTCTAAGCATGAATTGCAAGCTTACTGTGTTTTGTATTTTAATATGAATACTCTGCCTAAACTCGTTTTTGTATACTGTCAGAATGCAAAATTCAGAAAGGAAGAAGGCAAAACAAAAAAAACTCAGAACAAATTTAGGAAATTGCCTAGCAGGAGACTTGAATGCTGCCGATTGTATACACCTGAAATTCCCATTCACACATGATTTGGAGGGAATTCAGAGCATTCTCCTCAGCAAAAGTGTTACATTTCATTTTCCAAAAAATATAACCTTATCTTGGTCGTGTTGCCTGTAGATTTCTAAGCATGAAACACCAATTTCCTTTGTTTATTATTTCATTATGAATACTCTGGCTAAACTCGGTATTGTATGATGTTAGAATACAAACTTCAGAAAGGAAGAAGGCAAAACAAACACAAACCCAGAGCAAATTTAGGCGATTTCCAATCAAGAGACCTGAATGCTGCCGATTGAATACACCTGAAAATCTCATTCACACTCGATTTGGAGGGGATTCAGACCTGACCCCTCTTGACAAGTGTCACATTTCATTTTCCAAAACACATAACCTTATCTTGCTCGTGTTGCCTGTAGATTTCTAAGCATGAAATGCCAATTTATTGTGTTTTGTATTTTATTAGGAATACTTTGCCTAAACTCGTTTTGTGTGCTGTCAGAATACAACATTCAGAAAGGAAGAAGGCAAAACAAACACAAACCCAGAACAAATTGAGGCAATTACCAATCAAGAGACCTGAATGCTGACAATTGAATACACCTGAAAATCCGATTCACACTGGATTTGGAGGGAATTCAGAGCTGTCCCTTCGGCAAAAGTGTTATATTTCATTTTCCAAAACACATAACCTTCTGTTGGTTGTCTTGCCGGTAGATTTCTAAGCATGAATCGCCAATTTGCTTTGATTTTTATTTCATTATGAATACTCTGCCTAAACTCGTATTTGTATGGTGTCAGAATGGAAAATTCAGAAAGGAAGACGGCAAAACAAACACAAACCCAGAACAAATTTAGGCAATTGCCTAGCAGGAGACCTGAATGCTCTCGATTGAATACACCTGAAATTCCCATTCACACTCGATTTGGAGGGAATTCAGAGCTGTCCCATCTGGAAAAGTGTTACACTTCATTTTCCAAAACACATAACCTTATCTTGGTCGGGTTGCCTGTAGATTTGTAAGCATGAAACGCCAATTTACTTTGTTTTTTATTTCATTATGAATACTCTGCTTAAACTCATTTTTGTATGGTGTCAGAATACAAAATTCAGAAAGGAAGAAGGCAAAACAAACACAAACCCAGAACAAATTTAGGCAATTGCCTAGTAGGAGACCTGAATGCTGCTGATGGAATACATGGGAAAATCCCATTCACACTCGATTTGAAGGGAATTCAGAGCTGTCCCCTCTGGAAAAGGGTTACATTTATTTTCCAAAACACATAACCTTATCTTGGTCGTGTTGTCTGTAGATTTGTAAGGATTAAATGCCAATTTCCTGAGTTCTGATTTTATTATGAATACTCTGCCTAAACTCGTTTTTGTATGGTGTCAGAATACAAAATTCAGAAAGGAAGAAGGCAAAACAAACACAAACCAAGAACACGTTTAGGCAATTGCCAATCAAGAGACCTGAATGCTGACGATTTTATGCACCTGAAAATCCCATTGACACTCGATTTAGAGGGAAATCAGAGCTGTCCCCTCTGGAAAAGTGTTACATTTCATTTTCATAATACAAAAAATCATCTTGGTCATTTTGCCTGTAGATTTCTAAGCATGAATTGCAAGCTTACTGTGTTTTGTATTTTAATATGAATACTCTGCCTAAACTCGTTTTTGTATACTGTCAGAATACAAAATTCAGAAAGGAAGAAGGCAAAACAAAAAAAACTCAGAACAAATTTAGGAAATTGCCTAGCAGGAGACTTGAATGCTGCCGATTGTATACACCTGAAATTCCCATTCACACATGATTTGGAGGGAATTCAGAGCATTCTCCTCAGCAAAAGTGTTACATTTCATTTTCCAAAAAATATAACCTTATCTTGGTCGTGTTGCCTGTAGATTTCTAAGCATGAAACACCAATTTCCTTTGTTTATTATTTCATTATGAATACTCTGGCTAAACTCGGTATTGTATGATGTTAGAATACAAACTTCAGAAAGGAAGAAGGCAAAACAAACACAAACCCAGAGCAAATTTAGGCGATTTCCAATCAAGAGACCTGAATGCTGCCGATTGAATACACCTGAAAATCTCATTCACACTCGATTTGGAGGGGATTCAGACCTGACCCCTCTTGACAAGTGTCACATTTCATTTTCCAAAACACATAACCTTATCTTGCTCGTGTTGCCTGTAGATTTCTAAGCATGAAATGCCAATTTATTGTGTTTTGTATTTTATTAGGAATACTTTGCCTAAACTCGTTTTGTGTGCTGTCAGAATACAACATTCAGAAAGGAAGAAGGCAAAACAAACACAAACCCAGAACAAATTGAGGCAATTACCAATCAAGAGACCTGAATGCTGACAATTGAATACACCTGAAAATCCGATTCACACTGGATTTGGAGGGAATTCAGAGCTGTCCCTTCGGCAAAAGTGTTATATTTCATTTTCCAAAACACATAACCTTCTGTTGGTTGTCTTGCCGGTAGATTTCTAAGCATGAATCGCCAATTTGCTTTGATTTTTATTTCATTATGAATACTCTGCCTAAACTCGTATTTGTATGGTGTCAGAATGGAAAATTCAGAAAGGAAGACGGCAAAACAAACACAAACCCAGAACAAATTTAGGCAATTGCCTAGCAGGAGACCTGAATGCTCTCGATTGAATACACCTGAAATTCCCATTCACACTCGATTTGGAGGGAATTCAGAGCTGTCCCATCTGGAAAAGTGTTACACTTCATTTTCCAAAACACATAACCTTATCTTGGTCGGGTTGCCTGTAGATTTGTAAGCATGAAACGCCAATTTACTTTGTTTTTTATTTCATTATGAATACTCTGCTTAAACTCATTTTTGTATGGTGTCAGAATACAAAATTCAGAAAGGAAGAAGGCAAAACAAACACAAACCCAGAACAAATTTAGGCAATTGCCTAGTAGGAGACCTGAATGCTGCTGATGGAATACATGGGAAAATCCCATTCACACTCGATTTGAAGGGAATTCAGAGCTGTCCCCTCTGGAAAAGGGTTACATTTATTTTCCAAAACACATAACCTTATCTTGGTCGTGTTGTCTGTAGATTTGTAAGGATTAAATGCCAATTTCCTGAGTTCTGATTTTATTATGAATACTCTGCCTAAACTCGTTTTTGTATGGTGTCAGAATACAAAATTCAGAAAGGAAGAAGGCAAAACAAACACAAACCAAGAACACGTTTAGGCAATTGCCAATCAAGAGACCTGAATGCTGACGATTTTATGCACCTGAAAATCCCATTGACACTCGATTTAGAGGGAAATCAGAGCTGTCCCCTCTGGAAAAGTGTTACATTTCATTTTCATAATACAAAAAATCATCTTGGTCATTTTGCCTGTAGATTTCTAAGCATGAATTGCAAGCTTACTGTGTTTTGTATTTTAATATGAATACTCTGCCTAAACTCGTTTTTGTATACTGTCAGAATACAAAATTCAGAAAGGAAGAAGGCAAAACAAAAAAAACTCAGAACAAATTTAGGAAATTGCCTAGCAGGAGACTTGAATGCTGCCGATTGTATACACCTGAAATTCCCATTCACACATGATTTGGAGGGAATTCAGAGCATTCTCCTCAGCAAAAGTGTTACATTTCATTTTCCAAAAAATATAACCTTATCTTGGTCGTGTTGCCTGTAGATTTCTAAGCATGAAACACCAATTTCCTTTGTTTATTATTTCATTATGAATACTCTGGCTAAACTCGGTATTGTATGATGTTAGAATACAAACTTCAGAAAGGAAGAAGGCAAAACAAACACAAACCCAGAGCAAATTTAGGCGATTTCCAATCAAGAGACCTGAATGCTGCCGATTGAATACACCTGAAAATCTCATTCACACTCGATTTGGAGGGGATTCAGACCTGACCCCTCTTGACAAGTGTCACATTTCATTTTCCAAAACACATAACCTTATCTTGCTCGTGTTGCCTGTAGATTTCTAAGCATGAAATGCCAATTTATTGTGTTTTGTATTTTATTAGGAATACTTTGCCTAAACTCGTTTTGTGTGCTGTCAGAATACAACATTCAGAAAGGAAGAAGGCAAAACAAACACAAACCCAGAACAAATTGAGGCAATTACCAATCAAGAGACCTGAATGCTGACAATTGAATACACCTGAAAATCCGATTCACACTGGATTTGGAGGGAATTCAGAGCTGTCCCTTCGGCAAAAGTGTTATATTTCATTTTCCAAAACACATAACCTTCTGTTGGTTGTCTTGCCGGTAGATTTCTAAGCATGAATCGCCAATTTGCTTTGATTTTTATTTCATTATGAATACTCTGCCTAAACTCGTATTTGTATGGTGTCAGAATGGAAAATTCAGAAAGGAAGACGGCAAAACAAACACAAACCCAGAACAAATTTAGGCAATTGCCTAGCAGGAGACCTGAATGCTCTCGATTGAATACACCTGAAATTCCCATTCACACTCGATTTGGAGGGAATTCAGAGCTGTCCCATCTGGAAAAGTGTTACACTTCATTTTCCAAAACACATAACCTTATCTTGGTCGGGTTGCCTGTAGATTTGTAAGCATGAAACGCCAATTTACTTTGTTTTTTATTTCATTATGAATACTCTGCTTAAACTCATTTTTGTATGGTGTCAGAATACAAAATTCAGAAAGGAAGAAGGCAAAACAAACACAAACCCAGAACAAATTTAGGCAATTGCCTAGTAGGAGACCTGAATGCTGCTGATGGAATACATGGGAAAATCCCATTCACACTCGATTTGAAGGGAATTCAGAGCTGTCCCCTCTGGAAAAGGGTTACATTTATTTTCCAAAACACATAACCTTATCTTGGTCGTGTTGTCTGTAGATTTGTAAGGATTAAATGCCAATTTCCTGAGTTCTGATTTTATTATGAATACTCTGCCTAAACTCGTTTTTGTATGGTGTCAGAATACAAAATTCAGAAAGGAAGAAGGCAAAACAAACACAAACCAAGAACACGTTTAGGCAATTGCCAATCAAGAGACCTGAATGCTGACGATTTTATGCACCTGAAAATCCCATTGACACTCGATTTAGAGGGAAATCAGAGCTGGAAAAGGGTTACATTTCATTTTCATAATACAAAAAATCATCTTGGTCATTTTGCCTGTAGATTTCTAAGCATGAATTGCAAGCTTACTGTGTTTTGTATTTTAATATGAATACTCTGCCTAAACTCGTTTTTGTATACTGTCAGAATGCAAAATTCAGAAAGGAAGAAGGCAAAACAAAAAAAACTCAGAACAAATTTAGGAAATTGCCTAGCAGGAGACTTGAATGCTGCCGATTGTATACACCTGAAATTCCCATTCACACATGATTTGGAGGGAATTCAGAGCATTCTCCTCAGCAAAAGTGTTACATTTCATTTTCCAAAAAATATAACCTTATCTTGGTCGTGTTGCCTGTAGATTTCTAAGCATGAAACACCAATTTCCTTTGTTTATTATTTCATTATGAATACTCTGGCTAAACTCGGTATTGTATGATGTTAGAATACAAACTTCAGAAAGGAAGAAGGCAAAACAAACACAAACCCAGAGCAAATTTAGGCGATTTCCAATCAAGAGACCTGAATGCTGCCGATTGAATACACCTGAAAATCTCATTCACACTCGATTTGGAGGGGATTCAGACCTGACCCCTCTTGACAAGTGTCACATTTCATTTTCCAAAACACATAACCTTATCTTGCTCGTGTTGCCTGTAGATTTCTAAGCATGAAATGCCAATTTATTGTGTTTTGTATTTTATTAGGAATACTTTGCCTAAACTCGTTTTGTGTGCTGTCAGAATACAACATTCAGAAAGGAAGAAGGCAAAACAAACACAAACCCAGAACAAATTGAGGCAATTACCAATCAAGAGACCTGAATGCTGACAATTGAATACACCTGAAAATCCGATTCACACTGGATTTGGAGGGAATTCAGAGCTGTCCCTTCGGCAAAAGTGTTATATTTCATTTTCCAAAACACATAACCTTCTGTTGGTTGTCTTGCCGGTAGATTTCTAAGCATGAATCGCCAATTTGCTTTGATTTTTATTTCATTATGAATACTCTGCCTAAACTCGTATTTGTATGGTGTCAGAATGGAAAATTCAGAAAGGAAGACGGCAAAACAAACACAAACCCAGAACAAATTTAGGCAATTGCCTAGCAGGAGACCTGAATGCTCTCGATTGAATACACCTGAAATTCCCATTCACACTCGATTTGGAGGGAATTCAGAGCTGTCCCATCTGGAAAAGTGTTACACTTCATTTTCCAAAACACATAACCTTATCTTGGTCGGGTTGCCTGTAGATTTGTAAGCATGAAACGCCAATTTACTTTGTTTTTTATTTCATTATGAATACTCTGCTTAAACTCATTTTTGTATGGTGTCAGAATACAAAATTCAGAAAGGAAGAAGGCAAAACAAACACAAACCCAGAACAAATTTAGGCAATTGCCTAGTAGGAGACCTGAATGCTGCTGATGGAATACATGGGAAAATCCCATTCACACTCGATTTGAAGGGAATTCAGAGCTGTCCCCTCTGGAAAAGGGTTACATTTATTTTCCAAAACACATAACCTTATCTTGGTCGTGTTGTCTGTAGATTTGTAAGGATTAAATGCCAATTTCCTGAGTTCTGATTTTATTATGAATACTCTGCCTAAACTCGTTTTTGTATGGTGTCAGAATACAAAATTCAGAAAGGAAGAAGGCAAAACAAACACAAACCAAGAACACGTTTAGGCAATTGCCAATCAAGAGACCTGAATGCTGACGATTTTATGCACCTGAAAATCCCATTGACACTCGATTTAGAGGGAAATCAGAGCTGGAAAAGGGTTACATTTCATTTTCATAATACAAAAAATCATCTTGGTCATTTTGCCTGTAGATTTCTAAGCATGAATTGCAAGCTTACTGTGTTTTGTATTTTAATATGAATACTCTGCCTAAACTCGTTTTTGTATACTGTCAGAATGCAAAATTCAGAAAGGAAGAAGGCAAAACAAAAAAAACTCAGAACAAATTTAGGAAATTGCCTAGCAGGAGACTTGAATGCTGCCGATTGTATACACCTGAAATTCCCATTCACACATGATTTGGAGGGAATTCAGAGCATTCTCCTCAGCAAAAGTGTTACATTTCATTTTCCAAAAAATATAACCTTATCTTGGTCGTGTTGCCTGTAGATTTCTAAGCATGAAACACCAATTTCCTTTGTTTATTATTTCATTATGAATACTCTGGCTAAACTCGGTATTGTATGATGTTAGAATACAAACTTCAGAAAGGAAGAAGGCAAAACAAACACAAACCCAGAGCAAATTTAGGCGATTTCCAATCAAGAGACCTGAATGCTGCCGATTGAATACACCTGAAAATCTCATTCACACTCGATTTGGAGGGGATTCAGACCTGACCCCTCTTGACAAGTGTCACATTTCATTTTCCAAAACACATAACCTTATCTTGCTCGTGTTGCCTGTAGATTTCTAAGCATGAAATGCCAATTTATTGTGTTTTGTATTTTATTAGGAATACTTTGCCTAAACTCGTTTTGTGTGCTGTCAGAATACAACATTCAGAAAGGAAGAAGGCAAAACAAACACAAACCCAGAACAAATTGAGGCAATTACCAATCAAGAGACCTGAATGCTGACAATTGAATACACCTGAAAATCCGATTCACACTGGATTTGGAGGGAATTCAGAGCTGTCCCTTCGGCAAAAGTGTTATATTTCATTTTCCAAAACACATAACCTTCTGTTGGTTGTCTTGCCGGTAGATTTCTAAGCATGAATCGCCAATTTGCTTTGATTTTTATTTCATTATGAATACTCTGCCTAAACTCGTATTTGTATGGTGTCAGAATGGAAAATTCAGAAAGGAAGACGGCAAAACAAACACAAACCCAGAACAAATTTAGGCAATTGCCTAGCAGGAGACCTGAATGCTCTCGATTGAATACACCTGAAATTCCCATTCACACTCGATTTGGAGGGAATTCAGAGCTGTCCCATCTGGAAAAGTGTTACACTTCATTTTCCAAAACACATAACCTTATCTTGGTCGGGTTGCCTGTAGATTTGTAAGCATGAAACGCCAATTTACTTTGTTTTTTATTTCATTATGAATACTCTGCTTAAACTCATTTTTGTATGGTGTCAGAATACAAAATTCAGAAAGGAAGAAGGCAAAACAAACACAAACCCAGAACAAATTTAGGCAATTGCCTAGTAGGAGACCTGAATGCTGCTGATGGAATACATGGGAAAATCCCATTCACACTCGATTTGAAGGGAATTCAGAGCTGTCCCCTCTGGAAAAGGGTTACATTTATTTTCCAAAACACATAACCTTATCTTGGTCGTGTTGTCTGTAGATTTGTAAGGATTAAATGCCAATTTCCTGAGTTCTGATTTTATTATGAATACTCTGCCTAAACTCGTTTTTGTATGGTGTCAGAATACAAAATTCAGAAAGGAAGAAGGCAAAACAAACACAAACCAAGAACACGTTTAGGCAATTGCCAATCAAGAGACCTGAATGCTGACGATTTTATGCACCTGAAAATCCCATTGACACTCGATTTAGAGGGAAATCAGAGCTGTCCCCTCTGGAAAAGTGTTACATTTCATTTTCATAATACAAAAAATCATCTTGGTCATTTTGCCTGTAGATTTCTAAGCATGAATTGCAAGCTTACTGTGTTTTGTATTTTAATATGAATACTCTGCCTAAACTCGTTTTTGTATACTGTCAGAATGCAAAATTCAGAAAGGAAGAAGGCAAAACAAAAAAAACTCAGAACAAATTTAGGAAATTGCCTAGCAGGAGACTTGAATGCTGCCGATTGTATACACCTGAAATTCCCATTCACACATGATTTGGAGGGAATTCAGAGCATTCTCCTCAGCAAAAGTGTTACATTTCATTTTCCAAAAAATATAACCTTATCTTGGTCGTGTTGCCTGTAGATTTCTAAGCATGAAACACCAATTTCCTTTGTTTATTATTTCATTATGAATACTCTGGCTAAACTCGGTATTGTATGATGTTAGAATACAAACTTCAGAAAGGAAGAAGGCAAAACAAACACAAACCCAGAGCAAATTTAGGCGATTTCCAATCAAGAGACCTGAATGCTGCCGATTGAATACACCTGAAAATCTCATTCACACTCGATTTGGAGGGGATTCAGACCTGACCCCTCTTGACAAGTGTCACATTTCATTTTCCAAAACACATAACCTTATCTTGCTCGTGTTGCCTGTAGATTTCTAAGCATGAAATGCCAATTGATTGTGTTTTGTATTTTATTAGGAATACTTTGCCTAAACTCGTTTTGTGTGCTGTCAGAATACAACATTCAGAAAGGAAGAAGGCAAAACAAACACAAACCCAGAACAAATTGAGGCAATTACCAATCAAGAGACCTGAATGCTGACAATTGAATACACCTGAAAATCCGATTCACACTGGATTTGGAGGGAATTCAGAGCTGTCCCTTCGGCAAAAGTGTTATATTTCATTTTCCAAAACACATAACCTTCTGTTGGTTGTCTTGCCGGTAGATTTCTAAGCATGAATCGCCAATTTGCTTTGATTTTTATTTCATTATGAATACTCTGCCTAAACTCGTATTTGTATGGTGTCAGAATGGAAAATTCAGAAAGGAAGACGGCAAAACAAACACAAACCCAGAACAAATTTAGGCAATTGCCTAGCAGGAGACCTGAATGCTCTCGATTGAATACACCTGAAATTCCCATTCACACTCGATTTGGAGGGAATTCAGAGCTGTCCCATCTGGAAAAGTGTTACACTTCATTTTCCAAAACACATAACCTTATCTTGGTCGGGTTGCCTGTAGATTTGTAAGCATGAAACGCCAATTTACTTTGTTTTTTATTTCATTATGAATACTCTGCTTAAACTCATTTTTGTATGGTGTCAGAATACAAAATTCAGAAAGGAAGAAGGCAAAACAAACACAAACCCAGAACAAATTTAGGCAATTGCCTAGTAGGAGACCTGAATGCTGCTGATGGAATACATGGGAAAATCCCATTCACACTCGATTTGAAGGGAATTCAGAGCTGTCCCCTCTGGAAAAGGGTTACATTTATTTTCCAAAACACATAACCTTATCTTGGTCGTGTTGTCTGTAGATTTGTAAGGATTAAATGCCAATTTCCTGAGTTCTGATTTTATTATGAATACTCTGCCTAAACTCGTTTTTGTATGGTGTCAGAATACAAAATTCAGAAAGGAAGAAGGCAAAACAAACACAAACCAAGAACACGTTTAGGCAATTGCCAATCAAGAGACCTGAATGCTGACGATTTTATGCACCTGAAAATCCCATTGACACTCGATTTAGAGGGAAATCAGAGCTGTCCCCTCTGGAAAAGTGTTACATTTCATTTTCATAATACAAAAAATCATCTTGGTCATTTTGCCTGTAGATTTCTAAGCATGAATTGCAAGCTTACTGTGTTTTGTATTTTAATATGAATACTCTGCCTAAACTCGTTTTTGTATACTGTCAGAATGCAAAATTCAGAAAGGAAGAAGGCAAAACAAAAAAAACTCAGAACAAATTTAGGAAATTGCCTAGCAGGAGACTTGAATGCTGCCGATTGTATACACCTGAAATTCCCATTCACACATGATTTGGAGGGAATTCAGAGCATTCTCCTCAGCAAAAGTGTTACATTTCATTTTCCAAAAAATATAACCTTATCTTGGTCGTGTTGCTGTAGATTTCTAAGCATGAAACACCAATTTCCTTTGTTTATTATTTCATTATGAATACTCTGGCTAAACTCGGTATTGTATGATGTTAGAATACAAACTTCAGAAAGGAAGAAGGCAAAACAAACACAAACCCAGAGCAAATTTAGGCGATTTCCAATCAAGAGACCTGAATGCTGCCGATTGAATACACCTGAAAATCTCATTCACACTCGATTTGGAGGGGATTCAGACCTGACCCCTCTTGACAAGTGTCACATTTCATTTTCCAAAACACATAACCTTATCTTGCTCGTGTTGCCTGTAGATTTCTAAGCATGAAATGCCAATTGATTGTGTTTTGTATTTTATTAGGAATACTTTGCCTAAACTCGTTTTGTGTGCTGTCAGAATACAACATTCAGAAAGGAAGAAGGCAAAACAAACACAAACCCAGAACAAATTGAGGCAATTACCAATCAAGAGACCTGAATGCTGACAATTGAATACACCTGAAAATCCGATTCACACTGGATTTGGAGGGAATTCAGAGCTGTCCCTTCGGTAAAAGTGTTATATTTCATTTTCCAAAACACATAACCTTCTGTTGGTTGTCTTGCCGGTAGATTTCTAAGCATGAATCGCCAATTTGCTTTGATTTTTATTTCATTATGAATACTCTGCCTAAACTCGTATTTGTATGGTGTCAGAATGGAAAATTCAGAAAGGAAGACGGCAAAACAAACACAAACCCAGAACAAATTTAGGTAATTGCCTAGTAGGAGACCTGAATGCTGCTGATGGAATACATGGGAAAATCCCATTCACACTCGATTTGAAGGGAATTCAGAGCTGTCCCCTCTGGAAAAGGGTTACATTTATTTTCCAAAACACATAACCTTATCTTGGTCGTGTTGTCTGTAGATTTGTAAGGATTAAATGCCAATTTCCTGAGTTCTGATTTTATTATGAATACTCTGCCTAAACTCGTTTTTGTATGGTGTCAGAATACAAAATTCAGAAAGGAAGAAGGCAAAACAAACACAAACCAAGAACACGTTTAGGCAATTGCCAATCAAGAGACCTGAATGCTGACGATTTTATGCACCTGAAAATCCCATTGACACTCGATTTAGAGGGAAATCAGAGCTGTCCCCTCTGGAAAAGTGTTACATTTCATTTTCATAATACAAAAAATCATCTTGGTCATTTTGCCTGTAGATTTCTAAGCATGAATTGCAAGCTTACTGTGTTTTGTATTTTAATATGAATACTCTGCCTAAACTCGTTTTTGTATGGTGTCAGAATACAAAATTCAGAAAGGAAGAAGGCAAAACAAACACAAACCAAGAACACGTTTAGGCAATTGCCAATCAAGAGACCTGAATGCTGACGATTTTATGCACCTGAAAATCCCACTGACACTCGATTTAGAGGGAAATCAGAGCTGTCCCCTCTGGAAAAGTGTTACATTTCATTTTCATAATACAAAAAATCATCTTGGTCATTTTGCCTGTAGATTTCTAAGCATGAATTGCAAGCTTACTGTGTTTTGTATTTTAATATGAATACTCTGCCTAAACTCGTTTTTGTATACTGTCAGAATGCAAAATTCAGAAAGGAAGAAGGCAAAACAAAAAAAACTCAGAACAAATTTAGGAAATTGCCTAGCAGGAGACTTGAATGCTGCCGATTGTATACACCTGAAATTCCCATTCACACATGATTTGGAGGGAATTCAGAGCATTCTCCTCAGCAAAAGTGTTACATTTCATTTTCCAAAAAATATAACCTTATCTTGGTCGTGTTGCCTGTAGATTTCTAAGCATGAAACACCAATTTCCTTTGTTTATTATTTCATTATGAATACTCTGGCTAAACTCGGTATTATATGATGTTAGAATACAAACTTCAGAAAGGAAGAAGGCAAAACAAACACAAACCCAGAGCAAATTTAGGCGATTTCCAATCAAGAGACCTGAATGCTGCCGATTGAATACACCTGAAAATCTCATTCACACTCGATTTGGAGGGGATTCAGACCTGACCCCTCTTGACAAGTGTCACATTTCATTTTCCAAAACACATAACCTTATCTTGCTCGTGTTGCCTGTAGATTTCTAAGCATGAAATGCCAATTTATTGTGTTTTGTATTTTATTAGGAATACTTTGCCTAAACTCGTTTTGTGTGCTGTCAGAATACAACATTCAGAAAGGAAGAAGGCAAAACAAACACAAACCCAGAACAAATTGAGGCAATTACCAATCAAGAGACCTGAATGCTGACAATTGAATACACCTGAAAATCCGATTCACACTGGATTTGGAGGGAATTCAGAGCTGTCCCTTCGGCAAAAGTGTTATATTTCATTTTCCAAAACACATAACCTTCTGTTGGTTGTCTTGCCGGTAGATTTCTAAGCATGAATCGCCAATTTGCTTTGATTTTTATTTCATTATGAATACTCTGCCTAAACTCGTATTTGTATGGTGTCAGAATGGAAAATTCAGAAAGGAAGACGGCAAAACAAACACAAACCCAGAACAAATTTAGGTAATTGCCTAGCAGGAGACCTGAATGCTCTCGATTGAATACACCTGAAATTCCCATTCACACTCGATTTGGAGGGAATTCAGAGCTGTCCCATCTGGAAAAGTGTTACACTTCATTTTCCAAAACACATAACCTTATCTTGGTCGGGTTGCCTGTAGATTTGTAAGCATGAAACGCCAATTTACTTTGTTTTTTATTTCATTATGAATACTCTGCTTAAACTCATTTTTGTATGGTGTCAGAATACAAAATTCAGAAAGGAAGAAGGCAAAACAAACACAAACCCAGAACAAATTTAGGCAATTGCCTAGTAGGAGACCTGAATGCTGCTGATGGAATACATGGGAAAATCCCATTCACACTCGATTTGAAGGGAATTCAGAGCTGTCCCCTCTGGAAAAGGGTTACATTTATTTTCCAAAACACATAACCTTATCTTGGTCGTGTTGTCTGTAGATTTGTAAGGATTAAATGCCAATTTCCTGAGTTCTGATTTTATTATGAATACTCTGCCTAAACTCGTTTTTGTATGGTGTCAGAATGCAAAATTCAGAAAGGAATAAGGCAAAACAAACACAAACACAGAACAAATTTAGGCAATTTCCTAGCAGGAGACCTGAATGCTGCCGATGGAATACACCTGAATATCCCATTCACAGTCGATTTGGAGGGAATTCAGAGCTGTCCCTCTGCAAAAGTGTTACATTTCATTTTCCAAAATACAAAAAATCATGTTAGTCCTGTTGCCTGTATATTTATAAGCATGAAATGCAAGTTTGCTGTGTTTTGTATTTTATACTGAATACTTTGCCTAAACTCATTTTGTGTCTTGTCAGAATACAAAATTCAGAAAGGAAGAAAGCAAAACAAACACAAACCCAGAACAAATTGAGCCAATTGCGTAGCAGGAGACCTGAATGCTGCCGATTGTATACACCTGAAATTCCCATTCACACATGATTTGGAGGGAATTCAGAGCATTCCCCTCGGCAAAAGTGTTATATTTAATTTTCCAAAACACATAACCTTATGTTGGTCATGTTGCCTGTAGATTTCTAAGCATGAAACGCAAATTTCCTTTGTTTTTTATTTCATTATGAATACTCTCCCTAAACTCATTTTTGTATGGTGTCAGAATACAAAATTCAGGAAGGAAGAAAGTAAAACAAACACAAGCCCAGAACAAATTGAGGCAATTGCCAATCAAGAGACCTGAATGCTGATGATGTTATACACATTAAAATCCCATTGACACTCGATTTAAAGGGAATACAGAGCTGTCCCCTCTGGAAAAGGGATACATTTCATTTTTCAAAATACAAAAATTATCTTGGTTGTGTTGCCTGTAGATTTCTTAGCATGAAACGCCAATTTCCTTTGTTTTTTATTTCATTATGAACACACTGCCTAAACTCGTTTTTGTATGTTGTCAGAATACAAAATTCAGAAAAGGAGAAGGCAAAACAAACACAAACCCAGAACAAATTTAAAAATTGCCTAGCAGGAGTCCTGAATCCTGCCGATTGAATAAACCTGAAATTACCATTCACACACGATTTGGAGGGAATTTAGAGCTGTCCCCTCAGCAAAGGAGGTATATTTCTTTTTCCAAAACACATAACTTTATGTTGGTCTTGTTGCCTGTTGAATTCTAAGCATGAAACGCCAATTTATTTGTTTTTTATTTCATTATGAATACTCTGCCTAAACTCGTTTTTGTTTACTGTCAGAATGCAAAATTCAGAAAGGAAGAAGGCAAAACAAATACAAACCCAGAACAAATTTAGCCAATTGCCTAGCAGGAGACCTGAATTCTGCCGATTGTATACACCTGAAATTCCCACTCACACATGATTTGGAGGGAATTCATGCATTCCCCTCGGCAAAAGTGTTATATTTAATTTTCCAAAGCACATAACCTTATCTTGGTCTTGTTGCCTGTAGATTTCTAAGCATGAAACGCCATTTCCTGTGTTATTTATTGCTTTGTGGACTTTGCCTAAATTCATTTTTGTATGGTGTCAGAATACAAAATTCAGAAAGCAAGAAAGTAAAACAAACACAAATCCAGAACACGTTTAGGCAATTGCCAATCAAGAGACCTGAATGCTGATGATTTTATACACGTGAAAATCCCATTGACACTCGATTTAGAGGGAATTCAGAGCTGTCCCCTCTGGAAAAGGGTTACATTTCATTTTTCAAAATACAAAAATCATCTTGGTCGTGTTGCCTGTAGATTTCTAAGCATGAATTGCAAGTTTACTTTGTTTTGTATTTTATTATGAATACTCTGCCTAAACTCGTTTTTGTATGGTGTCAGAATGCAAAATTCAGAAAGGAAGAGGGCAAAACAAACACAAACCCAGAACAAATTTACGCAATTGCCTAGCAGGAGACCTGAATGCTGCCAAATATATATACCTGAAATTCCGATTGACACATGATATTGAGGGAATTCAGAGCATTCCCCTCGGCAAAAGTGTTATGTTTCATTTTCCAAAACACATAACCTTATCTTGGTCGTGTTGCTTGTAGATTTCTAAGCATGAAGCGCCAATTTCCTTTGTTTTTTATTTCATTATGAATACTCTCCCTAAACTCATTTTTGTATGGTGTCAGAATACAAAATTCAGGAAGGAAGAAAGTAAAACAAACACAAGCCCAGAACAAATTGAGGCAATTGCCAATCAAGAGACCTGAATGCTGATGATTTTATACACCTGAAAATCCCATTGACACTCGATATATAGGGAATTCAGAGCAGTCCCCTCTGGAAAAGGGTTACATTTCATTTTTCAAAAAACAAAAATCATCTTGGTCTTGTTGCCTGTAGATTTCTAAGCATGAAACGCCAATTTCCTTTGTTTTTTATTTCATTATGAATGCTCTGCCTAAACTCATTTTTGTATACTGTCAGAATACAAAATTCAGAAAGGAAGAAGGCAAAACAAACACAACCCCAGAACTAATTGAGGCAATTGCCTAGCAGGAGACCTGAATGCTGCTGATGGAGTACACCTGAAAATCCCATTCATGTTCGATTTGAAGGGAATTCAGAGCTGTCCCCTCTGGACAAGTGTTACATTTCATTTTCCAAACCTCATAACCTTATCTTGGTCATTTTGCTTATAGATTTCTAAGCATAAAATGCCAATTTCCTGAGTTTTGCATATTATTATGAATACTCTGCGTAAACTCATTTTTGTATGGTGTCATAATACAAAATTCAGAAAGGAAGAAAGTAAAACAAACACAAACCAAGAACACGTTTAGGCAATTGCCAATTTAGAGACCTGAATGCTCTCGATTGAATACACCTGAAAATCCCATTGACACTCGATTTAGAGGGAATTCAGAGCTGTACCCTCTGGAAAAGGGTTACATTTCATTTTTCAAAATACAAAAATAATTTTGGTCGTGCTGCCTGTAGATTTCTAAGCATGAATTGCAGGTTTACTGTGTTTTGTATTTTATTATGAATGCTCTGCCTAAACTCGTTTTTTTGTGGTTTCAGAATGCTAAATTCAGAAAGGAAGAAGGCAAAACAAACACAAACCAAGAACAAATTGAGGCTATTGCCTAGCAGGAGACCTGAATGCTGCGGATTGAATACACCTGAAATTCCCATTCACACTCGATTTGGAGGGAATTCAGAGCTGTCCCCTCTGGAAAAGGGTTGCATTTCATTTTCCAAATCACAAAACCACATCTTGGTCTTGTTGCCTGTAGATTTCTAAGCATGAAACGCCAATTTGCTTAGTTTTTTATTGCATTATGGATACTCTGCCTAACCTCATTTTTGTATGGTGTCACAATAAAAAATTTGGAAAGGAAGAAGGCAAAACAAACACAAACCCAGAACAAATTTAGGCAATTGCCTAGCAGGAGACCTGAATGCTGCTGATTGAATACAACTGAAAATCTCATTCACACTCGATTTGGAGGAAATTCAGAGCAGTCCACTCTGGAAAAGGGTTACATTTCATTTTCCAAAACACAAAGCCTCATCTTGGACGTGTTGCGTGTAGATTTCTAAGCATGAAATGCCAATTTGCATTATTTTGTATATTATTATGTATTCTCTGCCTAAACTCATTTTTGTATGTTGTCAGAATACAAAATTCAGAAAGGAAGAAGGTAAAACAAACAGAAACCCATTCAAGTTGAGAAATTTGCCAATCAAGAGACCGGAATGCTGCCGATTGAATACAACTGAAAATCTCATTCACACTCGATTTGGAAGAAATTGAGAGCTGTCCCCTCTGGAAAACGGTTACATTTCATTTTCCAAACACATAATCTTATCTTGGTAGTGTTGCCTGTAGATTCTAAGCATGAAACGTCAATTTGATATTTTTTAATTGATTATGAATACTTTGCATAAACTCATTTTTGTATGGTGTCAGAATAAAAAATTCAGAAAGGAAGAAGGCAAAACAAACACACAACCAATTGTCTCAAATTGAGACAATTGCCAATCAAGAGACCTGAATGCTGCCAATTGAACACGTGAAATTTCCTTTCACACTCGATTTGGAGGGAATTCAGAGCAGTCCCCTCGGCAAAATTTTTATATTTCATTTTCCAAAACACAAAGCCACATCTTGATATTGTTGCCTGTAGATTTCTAAGCATGAAACACCAATTTGCTTAGTTTTTTATTGCATTATGTATACTCTGCCTAACCTCATTTTTAACGGTGGCAGAAAACAAAATTTGGAAAGGAAGATGGTAAAACAAACACATACACAGAACAAATTGAGGCAATTCCCACTCATGGGAAGTGAATGCTGTCGATTGAATACACCTGAAATTCACATTCACACTCGATTTGGAGGGAATTCAGAGCTGTCCCCTCGGCAAACGAGTTATATTTCACTTTCCAAAACACAAAAACTCATCTTGCTCGTGTTGCCTATAGATTTCTAAGCATAAAACGCCATTTCCTGTGTTATTTATTGCTTTATGCACTCTGCCTAACCTCATTTTTGTATGGTGACAGAATACAAAATTCAAAAAGGAAGAAGGTAAAACAAACACAAACCCAGAACAAATTTAAGCAATTGCCTAGCAGGAGACCTGAATGCTGCCAATTGAATACACATGAAAATCCTATTCACACTCGATTTGGAGGGAATTCAGAGCTGTCCCTTCGGCAAAAGTGTTATATTTCATTTTCCAAAACACGTAACCTTCTGTTGGTTGTCTTGCCGGTAGATTTCTAAGCATGAATCGCCAATTTGCTTTGATTTTTATTTCATTATGAATACTCTGCCTAAACTCGTATTTGTATGGTGTCAGAATGGAAAATTCAGAAAGGAAGACAGCAAAACAAACACAAACCCAGAACAAATTTAGGTAATTGCCTAGCAGGAGACCTGAATGCTCTCGATTGAATACACCTGAAATTCCCATTCACACTCGATTTGGAGGGAATTCAGAGCTGTCCCATCTGGAAAAGTGTTACACTTCATTTTCCAAAACACATAACCTTATCTTGGTCGGGTTGCCTGTAGATTTGTAAGCATGAAACGCCAATTTACTTTGTTTTTTATTTCATTATGAATACTCTGCTTAAACTCATTTTTGTATGGTGTCAGAATACAAAATTCAGAAAGGAAGAAGGCAAAACAAACACAAACCCAGAACAAATTTAGGCAATTGCCTAGTAGGAGACCTGAATGCTGCTGATGGAATACATGGGAAAATCCCATTCACACTCGATTTGAAGGGAATTCAGAGCTGTCCCCTCTGGAAAAGGGTTACATTTATTTTCCAAAACACATAACCTTATCTTGGTCGTGTTGTCTGTAGATTTGTAAGGATTAAATGCCAATTTCCTGAGTTCTGATTTTATTATGAATACTCTGGCTAAAGTCGTTTTTGTATGGTGTCAGAATGCAAAATTCAGAAAGGAATAAGGCAAAACAAACACAAACACAGAACAAATTTAGGCAATTTCCTAGCAGGAGACCTGAATGCTGCCGATGGAATACACCTGAATATCCCATTCACAGTCGATTTGGAGGGAATTCAGAGCTGTCCCTCTGCAAAAGTGTTACATTTCATTTTCCAAAATACAAAAAATCATGTTAGTCCTGTTGCCTGTATATTTATAAGCATGAAATGCAAGTTTGCTGTGTTTTGTATTTTATACTGAATACTTTGCCTAAACTCATTTTGTGTCTTGTCAGAATACAAAATTCAGAAAGGAAGAAAGCAAAACAAACACAAACCCAGAACAAATTGAGCCAATTGCGTAGCAGGAGACCTGAATGCTGCCGATTGTATACACCTGAAATTCCCATTCACACATGATTTGGAGGGAATTCAGAGCATTCCCCTCGGCAAAAGTGTTATATTTCATTTTCCAAAACACATAACCTTATGTTGGTCATGTTGCCTGTAGATTTCTAAGCATGAAACGCAAATTTCCTTTGTTTTTTATTTCATTATGAATACTCTCCCTAAACTCATTTTTGTATGGTGTCAGAATACAAAATTCAGGAAGGAAGAAAGTAAAACAAACACAAGCCCAGAACAAATTGAGGCAATTGCCAATCAAGAGACCTGAATGCTGATGATGTTATACACATTAAAATCCCATTGACACTCGATTTAAAGGGAATACAGAGCTGTCCCCTCTGGAAAAGGGATACATTTCATTTTTCAAAATACAAAAATTATCTTGGTTGTGTTGCCTGTAGATTTCTTAGCATGAAACGCCAATTTCCTTTGTTTTTTATTTCATTATGAACACACTGCCTAAACTCGTTTTTGTATGTTGTCAGAATACAAAATTCAGAAAAGGAGAAGGCAAAACAAACACAAACCCAGAACAAATTTAAAAATTGCCTAGCAGGAGTCCTGAATCCTGCCGATTGAATAAACCTGAAATTACCATTCACACACGATTTGGAGGGAATTTAGAGCTGTCCCCTCAGCAAAGGAGGTATATTTCTTTTTCCAAAACACATAACTTTATGTTGGTCTTGTTGCCTGTTGAATTCTAAGCATGAAACGCCAATTTATTTGTTTTTTATTTCATTATGAATACTCTGCCTAAACTCGTTTTTGTTTACTGTCAGAATGCAAAATTCAGAAAGGAAGAAGGCAAAACAAATACAAACCCAGAACAAATTTAGCCAATTGCCTAGCAGGAGACCTGAATTCTGCCGATTGTATACACCTGAAATTCCCACTCACACATGATTTGGAGGGAATTCATGCATTCCCCTCGGCAAAAGTGTTATATTTAATTTTCCAAAGCACATAACCTTATCTTGGTCTTGTTGCCTGTAGATTTCTAAGCATGAAACGCCATTTCCTGTGTTATTTATTGCTTTGTGGACTTTGCCTAAATTCATTTTTGTATGGTGTCAGAATACAAAATTCAGAAAGCAAGAAAGTAAAACAAACACAAATCCAGAACACGTTTAGGCAATTGCCAATCAAGAGACCTGAATGCTGATGATTTTATACACGTGAAAATCCCATTGACACTCGATTTAGAGGGAATTCAGAGCTGTCCCCTCTGGAAAAGGGTTACATTTCATTTTTCAAAATACAAAAATCATCTTGGTCGTGTTGCCTGTAGATTTCTAAGCATGAATTGCAAGTTTACTTTGTTTTGTATTTTATTATGAATACTCTGCCTAAACTCGTTTTTGTATGGTGTCAGAATGCAAAATTCAGAAAGGAAGAGGGCAAAACAAACACAAACCCAGAACAAATTTACGCAATTGCCTAGCAGGAGACCTGAATGCTGCCAAATATATATACCTGAAATTCCGATTGACACATGATATTGAGGGAATTCAGAGCATTCCCCTCGGCAAAAGTGTTATGTTTCATTTTCCAAAACACATAACCTTATCTTGGTCGTGTTGCTTGTAGATTTCTAAGCATGAAGCGCCAATTTCCTTTGTTTTTTATTTCATTATGAATACTCTCCCTAAACTCATTTTTGTATGGTGTCAGAATACAAAATTCAGGAAGGAAGAAAGTAAAACAAACACAAGCCCAGAACAAATTGAGGCAATTGCCAATCAAGAGACCTGAATGCTGATGATTTTATACACCTGAAAATCCCATTGACACTCGATATATAGGGAATTCAGAGCAGTCCCCTCTGGAAAAGGGTTACATTTCATTTTTCAAAAAACAAAAATCATCTTGGTCTTGTTGCCTGTAGATTTCTAAGCATGAAACGCCAATTTCCTTTGTTTTTTATTTCATTATGAATGCTCTGCCTAAACTCATTTTTGTATACTGTCAGAATACAAAATTCAGAAAGGAAGAAGGCAAAACAAACACAACCCCAGAACTAATTGAGGCAATTGCCTAGCAGGAGACCTGAATGCTGCTGATGGAGTACACCTGAAAATCCCATTCATGTTCGATTTGAAGGGAATTCAGAGCTGTCCCCTCTGGACAAGTGTTACATTTCATTTTCCAAACCTCATAACCTTATCTTGGTCATTTTGCTTATAGATTTCTAAGCATAAAATGCCAATTTCCTGAGTTTTGCATATTATTATGAATACTCTGCGTAAACTCATTTTTGTATGGTGTCATAATACAAAATTCAGAAAGGAAGAAAGTAAAACAAACACAAACCAAGAACACGTTTAGGCAATTGCCAATTTAGAGACCTGAATGCTCTCGATTGAATACACCTGAAAATCCCATTGACACTCGATTTAGAGGGAATTCAGAGCTGTACCCTCTGGAAAAGGGTTACATTTCATTTTTCAAAATACAAAAATAATTTTGGTCGTGCTGCCTGTAGATTTCTAAGCATGAATTGCAGGTTTACTGTGTTTTGTATTTTATTATGAATGCTCTGCCTAAACTCGTTTTTTTGTGGTTTCAGAATGCTAAATTCAGAAAGGAAGAAGGCAAAACAAACACAAACCAAGAACAAATTGAGGCTATTGCCTAGCAGGAGACCTGAATGCTGCGGATTGAATACACCTGAAATTCCCATTCACACTCGATTTGGAGGGAATTCAGAGCTGTCCCCTCTGGAAAAGGGTTGCATTTCATTTTCCAAATCACAAAACCACATCTTGGTCTTGTTGCCTGTAGATTTCTAAGCATGAAACGCCAATTTGCTTAGTTTTTTATTGCATTATGGATACTCTGCCTAACCTCATTTTTGTATGGTGTCACAATAAAAAATTTGGAAAGGAAGAAGGCAAAACAAACACAAACCCAGAACAAATTTAGGCAATTGCCTAGCAGGAGACCTGAATGCTGCTGATTGAATACAACTGAAAATCTCATTCACACTCGATTTGGAGGAAATTCAGAGCAGTCCACTCTGGAAAAGGGTTACATTTCATTTTCCAAAACACAAAGCCTCATCTTGGACGTGTTGCGTGTAGATTTCTAAGCATGAAATGCCAATTTGCATTATTTTGTATATTATTATGTATTCTCTGCCTAAACTCATTTTTGTATGTTGTCAGAATACAAAATTCAGAAAGGAAGAAGGTAAAACAAACAGAAACCCATTCAAGTTGAGAAATTTGCCAATCAAGAGACCGGAATGCTGCCGATTGAATACAACTGAAAATCTCATTCACACTCGATTTGGAAGAAATTGAGAGCTGTCCCCTCTGGAAAACGGTTACATTTCATTTTCCAAACACATAATCTTATCTTGGTAGTGTTGCCTGTAGATTCTAAGCATGAAACGTCAATTTGATATTTTTTAATTGATTATGAATACTTTGCATAAACTCATTTTTGTATGGTGTCAGAATAAAAAATTCAGAAAGGAAGAAGGCAAAACAAACACACAACCAATTGTCTCAAATTGAGACAATTGCCAATCAAGAGACCTGAATGCTGCCAATTGAACACGTGAAATTTCCTTTCACACTCGATTTGGAGGGAATTCAGAGCAGTCCCCTCGGCAAAATTTTTATATTTCATTTTCCAAAACACAAAGCCACATCTTGATATTGTTGCCTGTAGATTTCTAAGCATGAAACACCAATTTGCTTAGTTTTTTATTGCATTATGTATACTCTGCCTAACCTCATTTTTAACGGTGGCAGAAAACAAAATTTGGAAAGGAAGATGGTAAAACAAACACATACACAGAACAAATTGAGGCAATTCCCACTCATGGGAAGTGAATGCTGTCGATTGAATACACCTGAAATTCACATTCACACTCGATTTGGAGGGAATTCAGAGCTGTCCCCTCGGCAAACGAGTTATATTTCACTTTCCAAAACACAAAAACTCATCTTGCTCGTGTTGCCTATAGATTTCTAAGCATAAAACGCCATTTCCTGTGTTATTTATTGCTTTATGCACTCTGCCTAACCTCATTTTTGTATGGTGACAGAATACAAAATTCAAAAAGGAAGAAGGTAAAACAAACACAAACCCAGAACAAATTTAAGCAATTGCCTAGCAGGAGACCTGAATGCTGCCAATTGAATACACATGAAAATCCTATTCACACTCGATTTGGAGGGAATTCAGAGCTGTCAAATCTGGAAAAGTGTTACATTTCATTTTCCAAAACACAAAAACTCATCTTGGTCGTGTTGTCTGTAGATTTGTAAGGATAAAATGCCAATTTCCTGAGTTTTGTATTTTATTATGAATACTCTGCCTAAACTCATTTTTGTATGGTGTCAGAATACAAAATTCAGAAAGGAAGAAGGCAAAACAAACACAAACCCAGAACAAATTGAGGCAATTGCCTAGCAGGAGACCTGAATGCTGCGGACTGAACACACCTGAAATTCCCATTCACACACTATTTGGAGGGAATTCAGAGTTGTCCCATCCGTAAAAGTGTTATATTTCATTTTGCAAAATCAAATCCTCATCTTGGTATTGTTGCCTGTAGATTTCTAAGCATGAAACGCCAATTTGCTTAGTTTTTTATTGCATTCTGGATACTCTGCCTAACCTCATTCTTGTATGATGTCAGAATACAAAATTTGGAAAGGAAGAAGGTAAAACAAACACAAACCCAGAACAAATTTAGGCAATTGCCTAGCAGGAGACATGAATGCTGACGATTGAATACAACTGAAAATCTCATTCACACTCAATTTGGAGGGAATTCAGAGCTGTCCCATCTGGAAAAGTGTTACATTTCATTTTCCAAAACACATAACCTTATCTTGGTCGTGTTGCCTGTAGATTTATAAGCATGAAAGTCCAATTTCCTTTGTTTTTTATTTCATTATGAATACTCTGCCTAAACTCGTTTTGTATGGTGTCAGAATACAAAATTTGGAATGGAAGAAGGTAAAACAAACACAAACCCAGAACAAATTTAGGCAATTGCCGAGCAGGAGAGCTGAATGCTGCCGATTGAATACACCTGAAATTCCCATTCACACACGATTTGGAGGGAATTCAGAGCTGTCCCCTCAGCAAAAGTGTTATATTTCATTTTCCAAAACACAAAGCCTCATCTTGCTATTGTTGCCTGTAGGTTTCTAAGCATGAAACGCAAATTTGTTTGTTTTGTATACTATTATGAATACTCTGCCTAAACTCGTTTTTGTATGTTGTCAGAATACAAAATTCAGAAAGGAAGAAGGCAAAACAAACACAAACCCAGTAAAATTGAGGAAATTGCCAATCAAGAGACCTGAATGCTGCCGAATGAACACCTGAAAATCCCATTCACACTCGATTAGGATGGAATTCAGATCTGTCCCCTCTGGAAAAGAGTTACATTTCGTTTTTCAAAACACATAATGTTATCTTGGTCCTGTTGCCTGTAGATTTCTAAGCATAAAATGCAAATTACCTGAGTTTTGTATACTTTATGAATACTCTGCCTAACCTCATTTTTGTATGGTGTCAGCATACAAAAATCAGAAAGCAACAAGGTAAAAAAAACACAAACCCAGAACAAATTTAGGCAATTGCGTAGCAGGAGACCTGAATGCTGCCGATTGAACACACCTAAAAATCCCATTCACACTCGATTTGGAGGGAAAGCAGAGCTGTCCCCTCGGCAAAAGTGTTATATTTCATTGCCCAAAACACAAAGCCTCATCTTGCTCTTGTTGCCTGTAGATTTCTAAGCATTAAACACCAATTTGCTTAGTTTTTTATTGCATTATGGATACTCTGCCTAACCTCATTTTTGTATGGTGTCACAATAAAACATTTGGAAAGGAAGAAGGCAAAACAAACGCAAACCCAAAACAAATTGACTCAATTGCCTAGCAGGAGACCTGAATGCTGCTGATTGAATACAACTGAAAATCTCATTCACACTCGATTTGGAGGGAATTCAGAGCAGTCCACTCTGGAAAAGGTTTACATTTCATTTTCCAAAACACAAAGCCTCAACTTGGATGTGTTGTCATAGATTTCTAAGCATGAAACGCCAATTTGAATTGTTTTGTATATTATTATGAATACACTGCCTAAACTCGTTTTTGTATGTTGTCAGAATACAAAATTTGGAAAGGAAGAAGGCAAAACAAACACAACCCAGTAAAATTGAGAAAATTGCCAATCAAGAGACCTGAATGCTGCTGATTGAATACAACTGAAAATCTCATACACACTCGAATTGGAGGAAATTCAGAGCTGTCCCCTCTGGACAAGGAATACATTTGATTTTCCAAAACACAAAATTGCATCTTGGTCTAGTTGCCTGTAGATTTCTAAGCGTGAAACGCCAATTTGCTTAGTTTTTTATTGCATTATGGATAATCTGCCTCACCTCATTTTTGTACGGTGTCAGAAAACAAAATTTGGAAAGGAAGATGGTAAAACAAACAAATAACCAGAACAAATTGAGGCAATTCCCAATCATGGGAATTGAATGCTTCCGATTGAATACACCTGAAATTCACATTCACACTCGATTTGGAGGGAATTCAGAGCTGTCCCCTCGGCAAACGAGTTATATTTCACTTTCCAAAACACAAAAACTCATCTTGCTCGTGTTGCCTATAGATTTCTAAGCATGAAACGCCATTTCCTGTGTTATTTATTGCTTTATGCACTCTGCCTAACCTCATTTTTGTATGGTGACAGAATACAAAATTCAAAAAGGAAGAAGGTAAAACAAACACAAACCCAGAACAAATTTAAGCAATTGCCTAGCAGGGGACCTGAATGCTGCCAATTGAATACACATGAAAATCCTATTCACACTCGATTTGGAGGGAATTCAGAGCTGTCAAATCTGGAAAAGTGTTACATTTCATTTTCCAAAACACAAAAACTCATCTTGGTCGTGTTGTCTGTAGATTTGTAAGGATAAAATGCCAATTTCCTGAGTTTTGTATTTTATTATGAATACTCTGCCTAAACTCATTTTTGTATGGTGTCAGAATACAAAATTCAGAAAGGAAGAAGGCAAAACAACACAACCCAGTCAAATTGAGAAAACTGCAAATCAAGAGACCTGAATGCTGCCGATTGAATACAAATGAAAATCTCATTCACACTCGATTTGGAGGGAATTCAGAGCTGTCCCCTCAGCAAAAGTGTTACATTTCATTTTCCAAAACACATAACCTTATCCTGGTCGTGTTGCCTGTAGATTTCTAAGCATGAAAGTCCAATTTCCTTTGTTTTTGATTTCATTATGAATGCTCTGCCTAAACACATTTTTGTTTGGTGTCAGAATACAAAATTGTGAAAGGAAGAAGGGAAAACAAACACAAACCCAGAACAAATTGAGGCAATTGCCTAGCAGGAGAGCTGAATGCTGCCGATTGAATACACCTGAAAATCTCATTCACACTCGATTTGGAGGGGATTCAGAGTTTTTCCATCCGTAAAAGTGTTATATTTCATTTTGCAAAATCAAATCCTCATCTTGGTATTGTTGCCTGTAGATTTCTAAGCATGAAACGCCAATTTGCTTGGTTTTTTATTGCATTCTGGATACTCTGCCTAACCTCATTCTTGTATGATGTCAGAATACAAAATTTGGAAAGGAAGAAGGTAAAACAAACACAAACCCAGAACAAATTTAGGCAATTGCCTAGCAGGAGACATGAATGCTGACGATTGAATACAACTGAAAATCTCATTCACACTCAATTTGGAGGGAATTCAGAGCTGTCCCATCTGGAAAAGTGTTACATTTCATTTTCCAAAACACATAACCTTATCTTGGTCGTGTTGCCTGTAGATTTATAAGCATGAAAGTCCAATTTCCTTTGTTTTTTATTTCATTATGAATACTCTGCCTAAACTCGTTTTGTATGGTGTCAGAATACAAAATTTGGAATGGAAGAAGGTAAAACAAACACAAACCCAGAACAAATTTAGGCAATTGCCGAGCAGGAGAGCTGAATGCTGCCGATTGAATACACCTGAAATTCCCATTCACACACGATTTGGAGGGAATTCAGAGCTGTCCCCTCAGCAAAAGTGTTATATTTCATTTTCCAAAACACAAAGCCTCATCTTGCTATTGTTGCCTGTAGGTTTCTAAGCATGAAACGCAAATTTGTTTGTTTTGTATACTATTATGAATACTCTGCCTAAACTCGTTTTTGTATGTTGTCAGAATACAAAATTCAGAAAGGAAGAAGGCAAAACAAACACAAACCCAGTAAAATTGAGGAAATTGCCAATCAAGAGACCTGAATGCTGCCGAATGAACACCTGAAAATCCCATTCACACTCGATTAGGATGGAATTCAGAGCTGTCCCCTCTGGAAAAGAGTTACATTTCGTTTTTCAAAACACATAATGTTATCTTGGTCCTGTTGCCTGTAGATTTCTAAGCATAAAATGCAAATTACCTGAGTTTTGTATACTTTATGAATACTCTGCCTAACCTCATTTTTGTATGGTGTCAGCATACAAAAATCAGAAAGCAACAAGGTAAAAAAAACACAAACCCAGAACAAATTTAGGCAATTGCGTAGCAGGAGACCTGAATGCTGCCGATTGAACACACCTAAAAATCCCATTCACACTCGATTTGGAGGGAAAGCAGAGCTGTCCCCTCGGCAAAAGTGTTATATTTCATTTTCCAAAACACAAAGCCTCATTTTGCTCTTGTTGCCTGTAGATTTCTAAGCATTAAACACCAATTTGCTTAGTTTTTTATTGCATTATGGATACTCTGCCTAACCTCATTTTTGTATGGTGTCACAATAAAACATTTGGAAAGGAAGAAGGCAAAACAAACGCAAACCCAAAACAAATTGACTCAATTGCCTAGCAGGAGACCTGAATGCTGCTGATTGAATACAACTGAAAATCTCATTCACACTCGATTTGGAGGGAATTCAGAGCAGTCCACTCTGGAAAAGGTTTACATTTCCTTTTCCAAAACACAAAGCCTCAACTTGGATGTGTTGTCATAGATTTCTAAGCATGAAACGCCAATTTGAATTGTTTTGTATATTATTATGAATACACTGCCTAAACTCGTTTTTGTATGTTGTCAGAATACAAAATTTGGAAAGGAAGAAGGCAAAACAAACACAACCCAGTAAAATTGAGAAAATTGCCAATTAAGAGACCTGAATGCTGCTGATTAAATACAACTGAAAATCTCATACACACTCGAATTGGAGGAAATTCAGAGCTGTCCCCTCTGGACAAGGAATACATTTGATTTTCCAAAACACAAAATTGCATCTTGGTCTAGTTGCCTGTAGATTTCTAAGCGTGAAACGCCAATTTGCTTAGTTTTTTATTGCATTATGGATAATCTGCCTCACCTCATTTTTGTACGGTGTCAGAAAACAAAATTTGGAAAGGAAGATGGTAAAACAAACACATACACAGAACAAATTGAGGCAATTCCCAATCATGGGAATTGAATGCTTCCGATTGAATACACCTGAAATTCACATTCACACTCGATTTGGAGGGAATTCAGAGCATTCCCCTCGGCAAAAGTGTTATGTTTCATTTTCCAAAACATAAAAACTCATCTTGGTCATGATGCCTGTAGATTTCTAAGCATGAAATGCCATTTCCTGTGTTATTTATTGCTTTATGCACTCTGCATAGCCTCATTTTTGTATGGTGTCAGAATACAAAATTTGGAAAGGAGAAGGTAAAACAAAAACAAACCCAAAACAAATTTAGGCAGTTGCCTAGCAGGAGACCTGAATGCTACCAATTGAATACACCTGAAAATCTCATTCACACTCGATTTGGAGGGGATTCCGAGCTGTCCCCTCTTGACAAGTGTTAAATTTCATTTCCAAAACACATAACCTTATCTTGCTCATTTTGCCTGTAGATTTCTAAGCATGAAATGCCAATTTACTGTGTTTTGAATTTTATTATGAATACTTTGCCTAAACTCGTTTTGTGTGGTGTCAGAATACAGCATACAGAAAGAAAGAAGGCAAAACAAACACAAACCCAGAACAAATTTAGCCAATTGCCAAAAAAGAGACCTGAATGCTGCTGATTCAATACATCTGAAAATCCCATTCACCCTCGATTTGGAGGCAATTCAGAGCTGTATCCCTGGGCAAAAGGGTTATATTTCATTTTCCAAAATATGAAAAATTATATTGGTCGTGTTGCCTGTAGATTTCTAAGCATAAAATGCAAGTTTGCTGTGTTTTGTATTTTCATATGAATACTCTGCCTAAACTCATTTTTGTATGCTGTCAGAATACAAAATTCAGAAAGGAAGAAGGCAAAACAAACACAAACCCAGAACTAATTTAGGAAATTGCCTAGCAGGAGACCTGAATGCTGGTGATTGAATACACTTGAAATTCCCATTCACACAGGATTAGGAGGGAATTCAGTGTATTCCCCTCGGCAAAAGTGTTATATTTCATTTTCGAAAACACATAACCTTAGGTTGGTCGTGTTGCCTGTAGATTTCTAAGCATGAAACGCCATTTCCTGTGTTATTTATTCCTTTATGGTAACTCTGACTAAACGATTTTTGGTATGGTGTCAGAATACCAAATTCGGAAAGGAAGAAGGCAAAACAAACACACTCAATTTTGGAGGGGATTCCGATATGTTCCCTCTTGACATGGGTTACATTTCATTTTCCAAAACACATAAACTTACTTGTTCATGTTGCCAGTAGATTTCTAAGCATTAAATGCCAATTTATTCTGTTTTGAATTTTAATATGAATACTTTGCCTAAACTCGTTTTGTGTGGTGTCAGAATACAACATACATAAAGGAAGTAGGCAAAACAAACACAAACCCAGAACAAATTGAGGCAATTGCCTAGCAGGAGACCTGAATGCTGCCGATTGAATACACTTGAAATTCCCATTCACACACGATTTGCAGGGAATTCAGAGCATTCCCCTCGGCAAAAGAGATATATTTCATTTTCCAAAACACATAAAATTATCTTGGTAGTGTTGTCTGTAGATTTCTAAGCATGAAACGCCAATTTCCTTTGTTTTTTATTTCATTATGAATACTCTGCCTAACCTCATTTTTGTATGGTGTCAGAATACAAAATTTGGAAAGGAAGAAGGCAAAACAAACACAAACCCAGAACAAATTGAGGCAATTTCCTAGCAGGAGACCAGAAGGCTGCTGAATGAATACACCTGAAAATCCCATTCACACTCGATTTGGAGGGAATTCAGAACTGTCTCCTCTGGAAAAGGGTTACATTATATTTTGCAAAACACAAAAACTCATCTTGGTCTTGTTGCCTGTAGATTTCTAAGCATGAAACGCCATTTCCTGTGTTATTTATTGCTTTGTGGACTCTGCCTTACCTCATTTTTGTATGGTGTCAGAATACAAAATTTGGACAGGAAGAAGGTAAAACAAACACAAACCCAGAACAAATGTAGGCGATTGCCTAGCAGGAGACCTGAATGCTACCAATTGAATACACCTGCAAATCTCATTCACACTCGATTTGGAGGGAATTCAGAGCTGTCCCCTCGGCAAAAGGGTTACATTTCATTTACCAAAGTACAAAAAATCATGTTAGTCCTGTTGCTGTACATTTCTAAGCATGAAATGCAAGTTTACTGTGTTTTTTATTTTATTATGAATACTCTGCCTAAACTCGCATTTTTATGTTGTCAGAATACAAAATTCAGAAAGGAAGAGGCATAACAAACACAAAACCAGAACAAATTGAGGCAATTTCATAGCAGGAGAACTGAATGTTTTAGATTGAATACACCTGCAATTCCCATTCACACACGATTTGGAGGGAATTCAGAGCTGTTCCCTAGGCAAAAGTGTTATATTTCATTTTCCTAAACACATAACCTTATGTTGGTCGTGTTGCCTGTAGATTTCTAACCATGAAATGCAATTTGCTGTGTTAGTTATCGCTTTATGGATACTCTGCCGAACCTCATTTTTGTATGGTGTCAGAATACAAAATTCCGAAACGAAGTAGGCAAAACAAAACAAAACCTAGAAGAAATTTAGCAATTGCATAGCAGGAGACCCGAATGCAGCCGATTGAATACATTTGAAATTCCCATTCACACTCAGTTTGGAGGGAATTCAGAGCTGTCCCCTTGGCAAAATTGTTAAATTTCATTTTCCAAAGTACAAAACCTCATCTTAGCCGTGTTGCCTATAGATTTCTAAGCATGAAATGCAATTTGCTGTGTTAGTTATCGCTTTATGGATACTCTGCCGAACCTCATTTTTGTATGGTGTCAGAATACAAAATTCCGAAACGAAGTAGGCAAAACAAAACAAAACCTAGAAGAAATTTAGCAATTGCATAGCAGGAGACCCGAATGCTGCTGATTGAATACACCTGAAAATCTCATTCACCCTCAATATGGAGGGAATTCAGAGCTGTCCCCTCGGCAAAAGGTTTATATTTCATTTTCCAAAACACAAAACCTCATCTTAGTCATGTTGCCTGTAGATTTCTAAGCATGAAATGCAATTTACTGTGTTTCGTATATCATTAAGAATACACCACCGAAATCATTTTTCTATGTCATCAGAATTCAAAATTTGGAAAGGAAGAAGGTAAAACAAACACAAACCCAGAACAAATTTATGCAATTGTCTAGTAGGAGACCTGAATGCTGCCGATTGAATACACTTGAAAATCCCATTCACACTGAATTTAGAGGGAATTGAGAGCTGTCCCGTCGGCAAAAGAGTTATATTTCATTTTCCAAAACACATGACCTCATCTTGCTCGTGTTGCCTGTAGATTTCAAAGAGTGAAATGCAAATTTCCTGTGTTTTGTATTTCATTATGAATACTCAGCTGAAACTTTTTTTTGTGTGGTGTCAGAATTCAAAATTTTTAAACAAAGAAGGCAAAACAAAAACAAACCCAGAACAAATTGAGACAATTGCCTAGAAAGAAACCTGAATGCTGCTGATTGAATTCACCCAAAAATCCAATTCACCCTCAATTTGGAGGGAATTCAGGGCTGTCCCCTGGGCAAAGGGGTTACATTATATTTTGCAAAACACAAAACCTCATCTTGGTCGTGTTGTCTGTAGATTTCTAAGCATGAAACCCCAATTTACTGTGTTTTTTATTTCATTATGAATACACCGCCGAAACTCATTTTTCTATGGTATAAGAAAACAAAATTCAGAAAGGAAGAAGGCAAAACAAACAGAAACCCAGAAGAATTTAGGCAATCTTTCAATAAAGAAGCCTGAATGCTGGTGATTGAATACACCTGAAAATCCATTTCACACTCAATTTGGAGGGAATTCAGAGCTGTCACCTGAGCAAAAGAGTTTTATTTCATTTTGCAAAACACAAATGCTCATCTTGGTCATGTTGTCTGTATATTTCTATGCATGAAATGCCAATTTGCTGTGTTTTTTATTGCATTATGGATACTCTGCCTAACCTCATTTTTGTATGGTGTCAGAATACAAAATTCAGAAAGGAAGAAGGCAAAAAAAAACAGAAACCCAGAACAAATTTAGAGAATGGTCAATCAAGAGAACTGAATGCTGCCGATTGAATACACCTGAAAATCCCATTCACACTCGATTTGGAGGGAATTCAGAGCTGTCCCTTCAGCAAAAGTGTTATATTTCGTTTTGCAAAAACACAAAAACGCATCTTGCTCGTGTTGCCTGTATATTTCTTAGCGTGAAATGCCAATTTGCTGTTTTTTTAATTTCATTATGAATACTCTTCCTAAACTCATTTTTGTATGGTGTCAGAATACAAAATTCAGAAAGGAAGAAAGGAAAACAAACACAAACCCAGACCAAATGTTGGAAATTGCCTAGAAAAAAAACTGAATGCTGCTAATTGAATACACCTAAAAACACTGGATTTGGAGGGAATTCATAGCTGTCCGTTCGGCAAAAGAGTTATATTTCATTTTGCAAAACACAAAAGCTCATCTTGGCCCTTTTGCCTGTAAATTTCTAAGCATGAAATGCCAATTTGCTTTGTTTTTTATTGCATTATGGATACTCTGCCTAACCTCATTTTGTATGGTGTCAGAATACAAAATTCAGAAAGGAAGAAGGCAAAACAAACACAAACCCAGAACAAATTTTGGCAACTGCCTACAAAGAAAACAGAATGCTGCTGATTGAATACAACTGAAAATCCCATTCACACTGAATTTTGAAGAAATTCAGTGCTGTCCACGCTGCAAAAGTTTTACATTACATTTTGCAAAACACAAAATATCATCTTGGTCATGTTGCCTGTAGATTTCTAAGCGTGAAACGCCAATCTTCTGTGTATTTTATTGCATTATGGATACTCCGCCTAACCTCATTTTTGTATGGTGTCAGAATACAAAATTCAGAAGGGAAGAAGGCAAAACTAACAGAAACCCAGAACAAATTGAGGCAATTGCCAATCAAGAGACCTGAATGCTGCTGATGGAATAAACCTGAAAATCCGAGTCACACACATTTTAGAGGGAACTCAGAGCTGTCCCTCAGAAAAAGTTACATTTCATTTTCCAAAATACAAAAGCACAACTTACAAGTTTCTTGTAGAATTCTAAGCCTGAAATGTCAATTTCCTGTGTTTTTTATTGCATTATGGATACTCTGCCTAACCTCATTTTTGTATGGTGTCAGAATACAAAATTTGGAAAGGAAGGAAGTAAAACAAACACAAACCCAGAACAAATGGAGACAATTGCCAATCAAGAGACCTGAATGCTGCTGATTGAATACACCTCAAAATCCCTTTCAGCAGAATTTGGGGGGAATTCAGTGCTGTCCACATGGCAAAAGTGTTATAATACATTTTTCAAAACACAAAACCTCATCTTGGCCTTGTGGCTTGTAGATTTCTAAGCAAGAAACAGCAACTTGCTGTTTTTTTCAATTCATTATGAATACACTGCCTCACCTCATTTTTGCATGGTGTCAGAATACAAAATTTGGAAAGGAAGAAGGCCAAACAAACACAAACCCAGAACATATTTTGGCAATTGCCTAGCAGGAGACCTGAATGCTGCCGATTGAATACACCTGAAAATCACATTCACCCTGAATTTGGAGGGAATTCAGAGATGTCCACACTGCAAAAGGGTTACATTACATTTTTGAAAACACAAAAAATAATCTTGGTTGTGTTGCCTGTAGATTTCTAAACTTGAAACACCAATTTGCTGTTTTTTTTATTGCATTATGGATACTCTACCCAACCTCATTTTGTATGGTGTCAGAATACATAATTAGGAAAGGAAGAAGGCAAAACAAACACAAACCATGAAAAAATTTAGCCAATTGCCTAGAAAGAAACCTGACTGATGCTGATTGAATACACGTGAAAATCCAAGTCAAACTTGATTTAGATGGAAATCAGTGCTGTCCACTCGCCAAAAGTGTTGTATTTCATTTTCTAAAACACAAAACATTATCTTGGTAGTGTTACCTGTAGATTTCTAAGCGTGGAACACCAACTTGCTGTGTTTTTAATTTCTTTATGGATACTCTGCGTAACCTCATTTTTGTATGGTGTCAGAATACAAAATTTTTAAACGAAGACGGCAAAACAAACACAAACCCAGTACAAATTGAGGCAATTGCCTAGAAATAACCTGAATGCTCCTTATTGAATACACCTGAAAATTCAATTCACACTCGGTTTGGAGGGAATTCAGAGCTGTCCCCTCGGCAAATGATTTACATTATATTTTGCAAAACACAAAATCTCATCTTGCTTGTGTTGCCTATACATATATAAGCGTGAAATGCCAATTTGCTGTGTTTCCTATTGCATTATGGATACTCTGCCTAACCTCATTTTTGTATGGTGTCAAAATACAAAATTTTTAAAAGAAGAGTGCAAAACCAACACAAACCCAGAACAATTTTAGTCAGTTGCCAATCAAGAGTCCTGAATGCTGCCAATTGAATGCACCTGAAACTCCGTTTCACAATCGATTTGGAGGGAATTCAGAGCTTTCCCCTTCAGCAAAAGAGTTATATTTCATTTTGCAAAACAGAAAAGCTCATCTTGGTCTTGTTGCCTGTATATTTCTGAGCATGAAATGCCAATTTGCTTTGTTTTTTATTGCACTATGGATACTCTGCCTAACCTCATTTTTGTATGGTGTCAGAATACAAAATTAGGAAAGGAAGAAGGCAAAACAAACACAAATCCAGAACATATTTAGGCAATTGCCATTCAACAGACTTAAATGCTGATGATTAAATCCACCTCTAAATCCGATTCACACTCGATTTGGATGGAATTCAGAGCTTTCTCAGGGGCAAGGAGTTATATTTCATTTTCCAAAACACAGAACCTCATTTGGTCATGATGCCTGTACACTTCTAAGCATGAAACATGAACTTACACTGTTTTTTATTGCTTTAAGGATACTCTGCCTAACCTCATTTTTTGCCGTCTGAATACAAAATTAGGAAAGGAAGTAGGCAAAACAAACACAAACCCAGAACAAACTTTGGCAATTGCCTAGAAATAACCCTGAATGCTGCTGATTGAATACACCTGAAAATCTCATTCACACTGCATTTGGAAGGAATTCAGTGCTGTCCACACAGCTAAAGTGTCACATTATATTTTGCAAAACACAAAAAATCATCTTTGTCGTGTTGCCTGCAGATTTCTAAGCGTGAAACGCCATTTTGCTGTGTTTTTTATTTCATTATGGGTACTCTGCCTAACCTCATTTTTGTATTGTGTCAGAATACAAAATTCGGAAAGCAAGGCCGAACAAACACCAACATAGAGCAAATTTAAGCAATTGCAATTGAAGAAACCTGAATGTTCCTGACTGAATGCACCTGAAAATCCGAATCAAACATGAATTGGATGGAATTCAGTGCTGTCCCCTCGGCAAAAGGGTTGTATTCCATTTTCCAAAACAGAAAACATTATCTTCGTGGTGTTACCTGTAGATTTCTAATTGTGAAACGCCAACTTGCTGTGTTTTTTATTTCATTATGTATACACCGCCTAACCTCATGTTGCTATGGTGTCAGAATACAAAATTTGGAAGGGAAGAAGGCAAAACAAACAGAAACCCACAACAAATTTAGGCAATTGCCAATCAAGAAACTTGAATGCTGCTGATTGAACACACGTGAAAATCCGATTCAGACTGCATTTGGAGGGAATTCAGAGCTTTCCCCTCTGGAAAAGGGTTACATTTCATTTTCCAAAACACAAAACCTCATCTTGGTCGTGTTGCCTGTAGGTTGTTAAGCATGAAACGCCAATTTGCTGTGTTTCTCATTGCATTATGGATACTCTGCCTAACCTCATTTTTGTATGGTGTCAGATTACAAAATTTTGAATGTAAGAATGCAAAACAAACACACACCCAGATCAAATGTATCCAATTGCCTAGAAGGAAACTTGATTGCTGCTGATTGAATACACCAGAAAATGCAATTCACACTCAATTTAGAGGGAATTCAGAGCTTTCCCCACGGCAACAGAGTTATATTTCATTTTCCAAAACACAAAATATCATCTTGGTCGTGTTGCTTGTACACTTCTAAGCATGAAACACTAATTTGCACTGTTTTTTATTGCTTTATGGATAGTCTGCCTAACCTCATTTTGTTTGTTGTCTGAATATAAAATTTGGAAATGGAGAACGCAAAACAAACACAAACCCAGAACAAATTGAGGCAATTGCCAATTAAGAGACCTGAATGCTGCTGATTATCCGATTCACACTGAATTTGGAGCGAATTCAGTGCTGTCCACACTGCAAAAGTTTTACATTACATTTTGCAAAACACAAATAATCATCTTGGTCATGTTGCCTGCAGATTTCTAAGCGTGAAACGCCAATTTGCTGTGTTTTTCATTTCATTATGAATACTCTGCCTAACCTCATTTTTGTATGGGGTCAGAATACAAAATTCCAAAGGGAAGAATGCAAAAGAAACAGAAATCCAGATCAAATTTAGCCAATTGTTTAGAAATAAACCTAATTGCTGCTGATTGAATACACCTGAAAATCCCTTTCACACTCCAATTGGAGGGAATTCAGAGCTTTCCCCAGGGCAACAGAGTTATATTTCATTTTCCAAAACACAAAACATCATCTTGGTCGTGTTGCCTATACACTTCTACTCATGAAACATGAATTTACACTGTTTTTTATTGCTTTATGGATAGTCTGGCTAACCTCATTTTGTTTGTTGTCTGAATACAAAATTTGGAAAGGAAGAAGGCAAAACAATCACAAACCCAGAACAAATTTTGGCAATTGCCTAGAAAGAAACCTGAATGCTGATTATTGAATACACCTGAAAATCCGAGTCAATCTGAATTTGGAGGGAATTCAGTGCTGTCCACATGGCAAAAGGGTCACATTGCATTTTGCAAAACACAAAAAATCATCTTGGTCATGTTGCCTGTAGATTTCTAAGCATGAAACGCCAATTTGCTGTGTTTTTTATTTCATTATGGATACTCTGAATAACCACATTTTGGTTTGGTGTCAGAATACAAAATTTCGAAAGCAAGAAGATAAAACAAACAGAAACCCAGAACATATTTAGGCAATTGCCAATCAAGAGACCTGAATGCTGCCAATTGAATACACCTGAAAATCTGATTCACAGTCGACTTGGAGGGAATTCAGAGCTTTTCCCTCGGCAAAAGTGTTATATTTCATTTTCTAAAACACAATACCTCTTCTTGCTCCTGTTGCCTGTAAATTTCTAAATGTAAAACGCCAATTTGCTGTGTTTTTCATTTCATTATGAATACACAGTGTAACCTCATTTTTGTATCGTGTCACAAAATAAAATTCAGAAATCAAGAAGGCCAAACAAACACAAACATAGAGCAAATTGAAGCAATTGGAATTAAAGAAACCTGAATGCTGCTGATTGAATACACCTGAAAAGCCCATTCACACTGAATTTGGATGGAATTCAGTGCTGTCCACTCGGAAAAAGGGTTGTATTCCATTTTCCAAAACAGAAGGAAGGAAGAAGGCAAAACAAACACACACCCAGATCGAATTTAGCCAATTGCCTAGAAAGAAACATGATTGAATTCACGTGAAAATCCGAGTCAAACTCGATTTTGACGGAATTCCGTGCTGTCCCCTCTTCAAAAGGGGTGTATTTCATTTTCCAAAACACAAAACCTTATCTTCGTGGTGTTCACTGTGGATTTCTAAGCATGAAAAACCAACTTGCTGTGTTTTTTATTTCATTATGAATACACCACCTAACCTCATGTTTGCATGGTGTCAGAATACAAAATTTGGAAAGCAAGAAGGCCAAACAAACATAAAGATAGAGCAAAGTGAGGCAATTGCAATTCAAGAGACCTTAATGCTGCTGATTGAATACACCTGAAAATCCGATTCACACTCCATTTGGAGGGAATTCAGGGCTGTCCCCTCGCCTAAGGGTTACATTACATTTCCCAAAACACAAAACCTCTTCTTGTTCTGTTGCCTGTAGATTTCTAAGCGTGAAACGCCAATTTACTGTGTTTTTTATTTCATTTGAATACACCGCCTAACCTCATGTTTGCATGGTGTCAGAATACAAAATTTGGAAAGGAAGAAGGCAAAACAAACAGAAACCCAGAACAAATTTAGGCAATTGCCAATCAAGAGACTTGTATGCTGCTGAGTGAATACACCTGAAAATTCCATTCACACTCGATTTGGAGGGAATTCAGAGCTTTCACCTCGGCAAAAGAGTTATATTTCATTTTCCAAAACACAAAACCTCGTATTGGTTGTGTTGCCTGTAGATTGCTAAGCATGAAACGCCAATTTACTTTGTTTTTTATTGCATTATGGATACTCCGCCTAACCTCATTTTTGTATGGTGTCAGATTACATAATTTTGAAAGGAAGAAGGCAAAACAAACACGCACCCAGATCAAATGTATCAAATTGCCTAGAAAGAAACCTGAATGCTGATGATTGAATACACCTGAAAATCTGATTCACACTCGATTTGGATGGAATTCAGAACTTTCGCCTCGGCAAAAGAGTTTTATTTCATTTTCCAAAACACAAAATATCTTCTTGGTCGTGTTGCTTGTACACTTCTAGGCATGAAACATTAATTTGCAGTGTTTTTTATTTCTTTATGGATACTCTGCCTAACATCATTTTGTTTGTTGTCTGAATACAAAATTAGAAAAGGAAGAAGGCAAAACAAACAGAAACCCAGAACAAATTTAGGCAATTTCCAATCAAGAGACCTGAATACTGCTGATTGAATACACCTGAAAATCTGATTCACACTGCATTTGGAGGGAATTCAGAGCTTTCCCCTTGGCAAAAGTGTTATTTTTCATTTTCCCAAACACATAACATCATCTTGATCGTGTTACCTGTAGATTGTTACGCATGAAATGCAAATTTACTTTGTTTTTTATTGCATTATGTATACTCCGCCTAACCTCATGTTTGCATGGTGTCAGAATACAAAATTTGGAAAGGAAGAAGGCTAAACAAACAAAAAGCCAGAACAAATTTAGCCAATTGCCTAGAAAGAAACCTAACTCCTGCTGATTGAATACCACTGAAAATCCCATTCACACTGAATTTAGAAGGAATTCAGATCTGTCCACACTGCAAAAGTTTTACATTACATTTTGCAAAACACAAAAATCATCTTGGTCGTGTTGCCTGTAGATTTCTAAGATTGAAATGCCAATTTGCTGTGTTTTTTATTGCATTATGGATACTCTGACTAACCTCATTTTTGCATGGTGTCAGAATACAAAATTTGGAAAGGAAGAAGGCAAAACAAACACAAACCCAGAACAAATTTAGCCAATTGCCTAGAAAGAAACCTGATTGCTGCTGATTGAATTCACGTGAAAATCCAAGTCAAACTCGATTTGAATGGCATTCAGTGCTGTCCCCTCGCCAAAAGGGTTGTATTTCATTTTCCAAAACACAAAACCTTATCGAGGTAGTGTTACCTGTAGATTTCTAAGCGTGAATCACCATCTTGCTGTGTTTTTATTTCATTATGAATACACCGCCTAACCTCATGTTTGTATGGTGTCAGAATACAAAATTTGGAAAGGAAGAAAGCAAAACAAACACAAACCCAGAACAAATTGAGGCAATTCCCAATCAAGAGACTTGAATGCTGCTGAGTGAATACACCTGAAAATCCGATTCACACTGGATTTGGAGGGAATTCAGAGCATTCCCCTCAGCAAAAGTGTTATTTTTCATTTTCCCAAGCACAAAACATCATCTTGATCGTGTTGCCTGTAGATTGTTACGCATGAAATGCCAATTTACTTTGTTTTTTATTGCATTATGTATACTCCGCCTAACCTCATTTTTGTATGGTGTCAGAATACAAAATTTGGAAAGGAAGAAGGCAAAACAAACACAACCCCAGAACAAATTTAGAAAATTGCCAATCAGGAGACCAGAATGCACCCGATTGAATACACATGAAAATCTCATTCACACGCGATTTGAAGGGAATTCAGAGCTGTGTCCTTTGGAAAGGGTTACATTTCATTTTCCAAAACACAAAACATCATCTTGTTCTTGTTGCCTGTACATTTCTAAGCATGAAACACCGATTTCCTGTGTTTTCTTATTCATTGTGAATACACCGCCGAACCTAATCTTTCTATGGTCTCAGAATACAGAATTCCGAAAGGAAGAAGGTAAAACAAAGAGAAACCAGGAACAAATTTAGGCAATCTTTTGAACCAGAGACATGAATGCTGCTGATTGAATGCACCTGAAAATCCCATTCACACTCGATGTGGAGGGAATTCAGAGCCATCCCTTAGGCAAAAGAGTTATATTTAATTTTCCAAAACACAAAATCTCATCTTGGTCCTGTTGCCTGTAGATTTCTAAGCATGAAATGCCATTTGCTGTATTATCTATCGCTTTAAGGTTACTCTGCTTACCTCAATTTTCTATTTGGTAAGAACACAAAAATTGAAAGGAGGAAGGTAAAACAAACACAAACCCAGAAAAAATTGAGGCAATTGCCTACTAAGAAACCTGAATGCTGCTGATTGAATACACCTGAAAATCACATTCACACTCAATTTGGAGGGAATTCAGAGCTGTCAACTCGGCAAAAGTGTTACATTTCATTTTCCAAAAAACAAAAATTCATCTTGGTCTTGTGGCCTCTACATTTCTAAGCATGAAACGCCAATTTGCTTTGTTTTTTATTGCATTATGGATACTCTGCCTAACCTCATTTTTGTATGGTGTCAGAATACAAAATTTGGAAAGGAAGCAGGCAAAACAAAGAGAAACCAAGAACAAATTTAGGCAATTGCCTAGCAGGCGACCTAAATGCTGCCGATTGAATGCACATGAAAATCCCTTTCACACTCGATTTGGAGGGAATTCAGAGCTGTCCCCTCGGCAAGAGTTATATTTCATTTTCCAAAACACATAACCTTATCTTGGTCATTTTGCCTGTAGATTTCTAAGCATGAAAGGCCATTTGCTGTGTTATTTATTGCTCTATGGATACTCTGCTTTTCCTCATTTTTGTATGGTATCAAAATACAAAATTTTGAAAGGAAGAAGGCAAAACAAACACAAACCCAGAACAAATTTAGCAATTGCCAAGCAGGAGACCTGAATTCTGTGGATTGAATACACCTTAAAATCCCATTCACACTCGGTTTGGAGGGAATTCAGAGCTGTCCCCTCGGCAAAAATGTTATATTTCATTTTCCAAAACACAAAATCTCATCTTTGTCATGCTGCCTGTTGATTTCTAAGCATGAAATGCCAATTTATTGCGTTTTTTATTTCATTAAGAATACACCGCCGAACCTCATTTTGTATGGTGTCAGAATACAAAATTTGGAAAGGAAGAAGGAAAAACAAACAGAAACCAAGAACAAATTTAAGCAATTTCCAATCAATAGACCTGAATGCTGCTGATTGAATACAAATGAAAATCCAATTCACACTCGATTTGGAGGGAATTCAGTGCTGTCTCCTCGGCAAAAGGGTTACAATATATTTTCCGAATCACAAACCTCATCTTCCTTCTTTTGCCTGTGCATATCCATGCATGAAACGCCAATTTGCTTTGTTTTTTATTGCATTATGGATACTCTGCCTAACCTCATTTTTTATGGTGTCATAATACAAAATTCAGAAAGGAAGAAGGCTAAACAAACACAAAGCCAGAACAAATTTAGGCAAATGGCAATCAAGAGACCTGAATGCTGCTGATTGATTACACCTGAAAATACAATTCACACACGATTTGGAGGGAAATCAGAGCTGTCCCCTCGGCAAAAATATTATATTTCATTTCCAAAACACAAAACCTCATCTTGGTCTTGTTGCCTGTAGATTTCTAAGCATGAAATGCGAATTTGGTTTGTTTTTTGTTGCTTTATGGATACTCTACCTAACCTCATTTTTGTATGGTGTCAGAATACAAAATTCAGAAAGGAAGTAGAGAAAACAAAACAAAACCTACAACAAATTTAGCAGTTGCCTAGCAGGAGACCTGAATGCTGCCAATTGAATACACATGAAAATCTCATTCATACTCGATTTGGAGGGAATTCAGAGCTGTCCCCTCGGCAAGAGTTATATTTCATTTTCCAAAACACATAACCTTATCATGGTCATTTTGCCTGTAGATTTCTAAGCATGAAATTCCAATTAACTGTTTTTTGTATTTCATTATGAATACACCGCCGAACCTCATTTTTCTATGTTGTCAGAATAAAAAATTCTGAAAAGAAGAAGAAAAAACCAAGAGATACCAAGAACAAATTTAGTCAATCTTTAATCAAGAGACCTGAATGCTGCTGATTGAATACACCTGAAAATCCCATTCACACTGAATTTGTAGGGAATTCAGCGCTGTCCCCTCTGCAAAAGAGTTATATTTCATTTTGCAAAACACATAACCTTATCTTGGTCGTATTGCCTGCATATTTCTAAGCATGAAACGGCAATTTCCTGTTTTTTGTATTTAATTATGAATACTCAGCCTAACCTCATTTTTGTATGGTGTCAGAATACAAAATTTTTAAATGAAGAAGGCAAAACAAACACAAACCCAGAACAAAATTAGGCAATTGCCTAGAAATAAACCTGAATGCTGCTGATTGAATACACCTGAAAATCTCATTCACACTCGATTTGGATGGAATTTAGTGCTGTTTCCTCCGAAAAAGGTTTACATTACATTTGCAAAACACAAAACCTCATCTTGCTTGAGTTGCCTGTACATATCTAAGCGTGAAATGCCAATTTGCTTTGTTTTTTATTACATTATGGATACTCTGCTTAACCTCATTTTTGTATGCTGTCAGAATACAAAATTTAGAATGGAAGAAGGCAAAACAAACACAAAACTTGAACATATATTGGCAATTGCCTAGCAGGAGACATGAAAACCGCTGATTGAATACACCTGAAAGTCCCTTTCACACTCTATGTGGAGGGAATTAAGAGCTGTCCCCTCAGCAAAAATGTTATATTTCATTTTCCAAAACACAAAACCTCATCTTGGTCATGTTGCCTGTAGATTTCTAAGCATGAAACGCCAATTTGCTTTGTTTTTTGTTGCTTTATGGATACTCAGCCTACCCTCATTTTTGTATGGTGTCAGAACAAGATTCAGAAAGGAAGAAGGTAAAACAAACAGAAACCCAGAACAAATTTAGCAATTGCCTAGCAGGAGACCTGAATGCTACACATTGAATACACTTGGAAATCTCATTCACACTCAATTTGGAGGGAATTCAGAGCTGTCCCCTCTGGACAAGGGTTACATTTCATTTTCCAAAACAGAAATCCTCATCTTGGTCGTGTTGCCTGTAGATTTCTAAGTATGAAACGCCAATTTACTGTGTTTTTTATTTCATTATGAATACACTGCCGAAACTCATTTTTTTATGGTTTCAGAATACAAAATTTGGTAAGGAAGACGGCAAACAAACAGAAACCGAGAACAAATTGAGGCAATCTTGCAATCAAGAGAATGAATGCTGCTGATTGAATACACCTGAAAATCCCATTCACACTCAATTTGGAGAGAATTCAAGCATTCCCCTCTGTAAAACAGTTATATTTCATTTTCCAAAACACAAAAACTCATCTTGGTCATTTTACCTGTACATGTCTAAGCGTGAAACGCCAATTTGCTGTGTTTTTTATTTCATTATGAATACACCGCCGAACCTCATTTTTGTATGTTGTCAGAATACAAAATTCAGAAAGGAAGAAGGGAAAACAAACAGAAACCCAGAACAAATTTAGGCATTTGCCAATAAAGAGACCTGAACGCTGCTGTTTGAATACACCTGGGAATCCCATTCACACTCGAATTCCCTCTGAGGGAACTCAGAGCTGTCCCATCAGCAAAACTGTTACATTTCATTTTCCAAAATAGAAAACCACACCTTGCTCGTGTTTCCTGTAGATTTCTAAGCGTGAAATGCCAATTTGCTGTGTTTTTTATTGCATTATCAATAATCTGCCTAACCTCATTTTTGTATGGTGTCAGAATACAAAATTTGGAAAGTAAGAAGGCAAATCAAACACATACCCAGAACAAATTGATGCAAATGCCATTCAGAGACCAGAATGCTGCTGATGAATACCCGTGAAAATCCCATTCACTCTGAATTTGGAGGGAATTCAGTTCTGTCCAACGGCAAGGGGGTTACATTACATTTTCGAAAACACAAAAAATCATCTTGGTCGTATTGCATGTAGATTTAAATGCATGAAATGCCAAATTGCTTTGTTTTTTATTGCATTATGGATACTCTGCCTAACCTCATTTTTGTATGGTGTCAGAATACAAAATTCGGAAAGGAAGAATGTAACACAAACACAAACCCAGAACAAATTTAGGCAATTGCCTAGCAAGAGTCCTGAATGCTGCCGTTTGAATACACCTATAAATCCGATTCACACTCGATTATGAAGAAATTCAGAGCTGTGCACTCAGCAAAAGAGTTACGTTTCATTTTCCAAAACATAAAACATCATCTTGGTCGTGTTGCCTGTAGATTTCTAAGCATGAAACACCAATTTCCTTTCTTTCGTATTTCATTATGAACACTCTGCCTAATCTCATTTTTGTATGGTGTCAGAATGCAAAATTCAGAAAGTAAGAAAGTAAAACAAAACAAAACCCAGAACAAATTTAGCAATTGCCTAGCAGGAGACCTGAATGCTGCCGATTGTATACACCAGAAATTACCATTCACACATGATTTGGAGGAAGTTCAGAGCTGTCCCCTTGGCAAAAGTGTTATATTTCATTTTCGAAACACAAAACTTCATCTTGCTTGTGTTGCCTGTAGATTTCTAAGCATGAAAAGCCATTTGTTGTGTTATTTATTGCATTATGGTTACTCTGCCTAACCTCATTTTTGTATGGGGTCTGAATACAAAATTTGGAAAGGAAGAAGGCAAATCAAAGAGAAACCCTGAACAAATTTAGCAATTGCCTAGCAGGAGACCTGAATGCTGCCGATTGAATACACCTGAAAATCCCATTCACACTCGATGTGGAGGGAATTCAGAACTGTCCCCTTGGCAAAAGAGTTATATTTCATTTTCCAAAACACAAAAACTCATATTGGTCGTGTTGTCTGTAGATTTCTACGCATGAAATGCCATTTCCTGTGTTATTTATTGCATTATGGATACTCTGCCTCCCCTCATTTTTGTATGGTGTCAGAATACAAAATTTGGAAAGGAAGAAGGTAAAACAAACACAAACACAGAACAAATTGACACAATTGACTAGCAGGAGACATGAATGCTACCGATTGAATACACCTGGAAATCTCATTCACACTCATTTTGTAGGGAATTCAGAGCATTCCCCTCTGGAAAAGGGTTACATTTCATTTTCCAAAACACATAAACTTTACTTGGTCATGTTGCCTATAGATTTCTAAGCATGAAATGCCAATATCCTGTGTTTTGTAGTTTATTATGAATACTCTGCCTAAACTAGTCTTTGTATGGTGTCAGAATACAAAATTCAGAAAGGAAGAAGGCAAAACAAACAGAAACCCAGAAAAAATTGAGGCATTTGCCAATCAAGAGACCTGAATGCTGCCAATTGATACACCTGAAAATCTCATTCACACGCATTTTGCAGGGAATTCAGAGCTGACCCCTGTGGAAAAGGGTTACATTTCATTTCCAAAACACATAACCTTAGCTTGGTCATTTTGCCTGTAGATTTCTAAGCATGAAATGCCAATTTCCTGTGTTTTGCAATTTATTATGCATAATATGTCTAACCTCGTTTTTGTATGATGTCATAATACAAAATTCAGAAAGGAAGAAGGCAAAACAAACACAAACCCAGAACATTTTGAAGCAATTGCCAATCAAGAGACCTGATCCTGCTGATTGAATACACCTGAAAATCCCATTCACACTCGATTTGGAGGTAATTCAGAGCTGTCCCATCGGCAAAAGTGTTATGTTTCATTTTCCAAAACACAAAAACTCATCTTGTTCGTGTTGCCTGTGGATTTCTAAGCATGAAATGCCATTTGCTGTTTTTTGTAGTTTATTATGAATACTCTGCCTAAACTCGTGTTTGTATGGTGTCAGAATACAAAATTCAGAAAGGAAGAAGGCAAAACAAACACAAACCCAGAACAAATTGAGGCATTTGCTGATAAAGAGACCTGAATGCTGCCGATTGAATAAACCTGAAAATCCCATTCACACATGATTTGGAGGGAATTCAGAGCTGGCCCATCAGGAAAAGCATTACATTTCATTTTCCAAAACACATAACCTTATCTTGGTCGTGTTGCCTGTAGATTTCTAAGCATGAAATGCCAATTTACTGTGTTTTTTATTTCATTATGAATACTCTGCCTAACCTCGTTTTTGTATGGTGTCAGAATACAAAATTCAGATTGGAAGAAGGCAAAACAAAAAGAAACCAAGAACAAATTTAGGCAAATTCCTAGCAGGAGACCTGAATGCTACCGATTGAGTGCACCAGAAAATCTCATTGACACACATTTTGGAGGGAATTCAGAGCTGTCCCCTGTGGAAAAGGGTTACATTTCATTTTCCAAACACATAACCTTATCTTGGTTGTTTTGCCTGTAGATTTCTAAGCACAAAAGGCCAATTTACTGTGTTTTGTAATTTAATATGCATAATATGTCTAACCTCGTTTTTGTATGTTGTCAGAATACAAAATTCAGAAAGGAAGAAGGCAAAACAAACACAAACCCAGAACAAATTGAGGCAATTGCCAATCAAGAGACCTGAATGCTGCTGATTGAATACACCTGAAAATCGCATTCACACTCGATTTGGAGGGAATTCAGAGCTGTCCCCTCGGCAAAAGAGTTATGTTTCATTTTCCAAAACACAAAAACTCATCTTGGTCATGTTGCCTGTACATTTCTAAGCATGAAACGCCGTTAGCTGTGTTATTTATGCATTATGGATAATCTGCCTCACCTCATTTTTGTATGGTGTCAGAATACAAAATTTGGAAAGGAAGAAGGTAAAACAAACACAAACCCAGAACAAATTGAGGCAATTGACTAGCAGGAGACAAGAATGCTACCGATTGAATACACCTGGAAATCTCATTCACACTCATTTTGGAGGGAATACAGAGCAGTCCCCTCAGGAAAAGGGTTACATTTCATTTTGCAAAACACCTAAACTTTTCTTGGTCATGTTGCCTGTAGATTTCTAAGCATGAAATGCCAATTTACTGTGTTTTGTAGTTTATTATCAATACTCTGCCTAAACTCCTCTTTGTATGGTGTCAGAATGCAAAATTCAGAATTGAAGAAGGCAAAACAAACACAAACCCAGAACACGTTTAGGCAATTGCCTAGCAGGAGACCTGAATGCTGCCGATTGAATACACCTGAAAATCCCATTCACACTCGATTTGGAGGGAATTCAGAGCTGTCCCCTCTGGACAAGGGTTACATTTCATTTTCCAAAACACAAAATTGCATCTTGGTCTAGTTGCCTGTAGATTTCAAAGCTTGAAACGCCATTTCCTGTGTTATTTATTGCTTTGTGGACTCTGCCTCACCTCATTTTTGTATGGTGTCAGAATACAAAATTTGGAAAGGAAGAAGGTAAAGCAAACACAAACCCAGAACAAATTTAGGCGATTGCCTAGAAGGAGACCTGAATGCTACCTATTAAATACACCTGAAAATCTCATTCACACTTGATTTGGAGGGGATTCAGAGCTGTCCCCTCTTGAGAAGTGTTACATTTCATTTTCCAAGCACATTACCTTATCTTGGTCGTGTTGCCTGTAGATTTCTAAGCATGAAATGCCAATTTACTGTGTTTTGTATTTAATTATGAATACTTTGCCTAAACTCGTTTTGTGTGGTGTGAGAATACAAATATTCAGAAAGGAAGAAGGCAAAACAAACACAAACCCAGAACTAATTGAGGCAATTGCCTACCAGGAGACCTGAATGCTGCCGATTGAATACACCTGAAAATCCCATTCACAGTCGATTTGGAGGGAATTCAGAACAGTCCCCTCGGCAAAAGTGTTACATTTCATTTTCCAAAATACAAAAAATGATGTTAGTCCTGTTGCCTGTACATTTCTAAGCATGAAATGCAAGTTTACTGTGTTTTGTATTTTATTATGAATACTCTGCCTGAACTCGTTTTTGTATGGTGTCAGAATGCAAAATTCAGAAAGGAAGAAGGCAAAACAAACACAAACCCAGAACAAATTGAGGCAATTGCCTAGCAGGAGACTTGAATGTTTTATATTGAATACAACTGCAATTCCCATTCACACACGATTTGGAGGGAATTCAGAGCTGTCCCCTCGGTGAAAGTGTTATATGTCATTTTAAAAAACACATAACCATATGTTGGTCATGTTGCCTGTAGATTTCTAAGCATGAAACACCAATTTGCTTTATTTTTTATTTCATTATGAATACTCTGCCTAAACTCGTTTTTGTATGGTGTCAGAATGCAAAATTCAGAAAGGAAGAAGGCAAAACAAACACAAACCCAGAACAAATTTAGGCAATTGCCTAGCAGGAGACCTGAATGCTGCCGATTGTATACACCTGAAAATCCCATTCACACAAGATTTGGAGGGAATTCTGAGCTGTCCCCTCGGCAAAAGTGTTATATTTCATTTTCCAAAACACATAACCTTATGTTGGTCATGTTGCCTGTAGATTTCTAAGCATGAAACGCCAATTTCCTTTATTTTTTATTTCATTATGAATACTCTGCCTAAACTCGTTTTGTATGGTGTCAGATTGCAAAATTCAGAAAGGAAGAAGGCAAAACAAACAGAAACCCAGAACAAATTGAGGCAATTACCTAGCAGGAGACCTGACTGCTGCCGATTGTATACCCCTGAAAATCCCATTCACACATGATTTGGAGGGAATTCAGAGCATTCCCCTCGGCAAAAGTGTTATATTTCATTTTCCAAAACACATAGACTTATCTTAATCGTGTTGCCTGTAGATTTCTAAGCAGGAAAAGCCAATTTCCTTTGTTTTTTATTTCATTATGAATATTCTGCTTAAACACATTTTTGTATGGTGTCAGAATGCAAAATTCAGAAAGGAAGAAGGCAAAACAAACACAAACCCAGAACAAATTGAGGCAGTTGCCTACCAGCAGACCGAAATGCTCTCGATTGAATACACCTGAAACTCTCATTCACACTCGATTTGGAGGGGATTCAGAGCTCTCCCCTCGGCAAAAGTGTTACATTTCATTATCCAAAATACAAAAAATCATGTTAGTCCTGTTGCCTGTAGATTTCTATGCATGAAAAGCCAATTTCCTTTGTTTTTTATTTCATTATGAATACTCTGCCTAAACTCGTTTTCGTATGGTGTCAGAATACAAAATTCAGAAAGGAAGAAGGCAAAACAAACACAAACCCAGAACAAATTGAGGCAATTGCCTAGCAGGAGACCTGAATGCTGCCGATGGAGTACACCTGAAAATCCCATTCACGCTCAATTTGAAGGGAATTCAGAGCTGTCCCCTCTGGACAAGTGTTACATTTCATTTTCCAAAACACAAAACCTCATCTGGGTCGTTTTGCTTGTAGATTTCTAAGCATAAAATGCCAATTTCCTGAGTTTTGTATATTATTATGAATACTCTGCCTAAACTCATTTTTGTATGGTGTCAGAATACAAAATTCAGAAAGGAAGAAAGTAAAACAAACACAAACCCAGAACAAATTTAGGCAATTGCCAATCAAGAGACCTGAATGCTGACGATTTTATACACCTGAAAATCCCAATGACACTCGATTTGGAGGGGATTCAGAGCTGTCCCCTCTGGAAAAGTGTTACACTTCATTTTCCAAAACACATTACCTTATCTTGGTCGTGTTTCCTGTAGATTTCTAAGCATTAAACGTCAATTTGCTTTATTTTTTATTTCATTATGAATACTCTGCCTAAACTCATTTTTGTATGGTGTCAGAATGCAAAATTCAGAAAGGAAGAAGGCAAAACAAACACAAACCCAGAACAAATTTAGGCAATTGCCTAGCAGGAGACCTGAATCCTGCCGATGGAATACACCTGAAAATCCCACTCACACATGATTTGGAGGGAATTCAGAGCTGTCCCCTCGGCAAAAGTGTTATATTTCATTTTCCAAAACACATAACCTTATCTTGGTCGTGTTGCCTGTAGATTTATAAGGATAAAATGCCAATTTCCTGAGTTTTGATTTTATTATGAATACTCTGCCTAAACTCGTTTTTGTATACTGTCAGAATGCAAAATTCAGAAAGGAAGAAGGCAAAACAAACACAAACCCAGAACACGTTTAGGCAATTGCCTAGCAGGAGACCTGAATGCTGCCAATTGAATACACCTGAAAATCCCATTCACACTCGATTTGGAGGGAATTCAGAGCTGTCCCCTCTGGACAAGGGTTACATTTCATTTTCCAAAACACAAAATTGCATCTTGGTCTAGTTGCCTGTAGATTTCAAAGCTTGAAACGCCATTTCCTGTGTTATTTATTGCTTTGTGGACTCTGCCTCACCTCATTTTTGTATGGTGTCAGAATACAAAATTTGGAAAGGAAGAAGGTAAAGCAAACACAAACCCAGAACAAATTTAGGCGATTGCCTAGAAGGAGACCTGAATGCTACCTATTAAATACACCTGAAAATCTCATTCACACTTGATTTGGAGGGGATTCAGAGCTGTCCCCTCTTGAGAAGTGTTACATTTCATTTTCCAAGCACATTACCTTATCTTGGTCGTGTTGCCTGTAGATTTCTAAGCATGAAATGCCAATTTACTGTGTTTTGTATTTAATTATGAATACTTTGCCTAAACTCGTTTTGTGTGGTGTGAGAATACAAATATTCAGAAAGGAAGAAGGCAAAACAAACACAAACCCAGAACTAATTGAGGCAATTGCCTACCAGGAGACCTGAATGCTGCCGATTGAATACACCTGAAAATCCCATTCACAGTCGATTTGGAGGGAATTCAGAACAGTCCCCTCGGCAAAAGTGTTACATTTCATTTTCCAAAATACAAAAAATGATGTTAGTCCTGTTGCCTGTACATTTCTAAGCATGAAATGCAAGTTTACTGTGTTTTGTATTTTATTATGAATACTCTGCCTGAACTCGTTTTTGTATGGTGTCAGAATGCAAAATTCAGAAAGGAAGAAGGCAAAACAAACACAAACCCAGAACAAATTGAGGCAATTGCCTAGCAGGAGACCTGAATGCTGCCGATGGAGTACACCTGAAAATCCCATTCACGCTCAATTTGAAGGGAACTCAGAGCTGTCCCCTCTGGACAAGTGTTACATTTCATTTTCCAAAACACAAAACCTCATCTGGGTCGTTTTGCTTGTAGATTTCTAAGCATAAAATGCCAATTTCCTGAGTTTTGTATATTATTATGAATACTCTGCCTAAACTCATTTTTGTATGGTGTCAGAATACAAAATTCAGAAAGGAAGAAAGTAAAACAAACACAAACCCAGAACAAATTTAGGCAATTGCCAATCAAGAGACCTGAATGCTGACGATTTTATACACCTGAAAATCCCAATGACACTCGATTTGGAGGGGATTCAGAGCTGTCCCCTCTGGAAAAGTGTTACACTTCATTTTCCAAAACACATTACCTTATCTTGGTCGTGTTTCCTGTAGATTTCTAAGCATTAAACGTCAATTTGCTTTATTTTTTATTTCATTATGAATACTCTGCCTAAACTCATTTTTGTATGGTGTCAGAATGCAAAATTCAGAAAGGAAGAAGGCAAAACAAACACAAACCCAGAACAAATTTAGGCAATTGCCTAGCAGGAGACCTGAATCCTGCCGATGGAATACACCTGAAAATCCCACTCACACATGATTTGGAGGGAATTCAGAGCTGTCCCCTCGGCAAAAGTGTTATATTTCATTTTCCAAAACACATAACCTTATCTTGGTCGTGTTGCCTGTAGATTTATAAGGATAAAATGCCAATTTCCTGAGTTTTGATTTTATTATGAATACTCTGCCTAAACTCGTTTTTGTATACTGTCAGAATGCAAAATTCAGAAAGGAAGAAGGCAAAACAAACACAAACCCAGAACACGTTTAGGCAATTGCCTAGCAGGAGACCTGAATGCTGCCAATTGAATACACCTGAAAATCCCATTCACACTCGATTTGGAGGGAATTCAGAGCTGTCCCCTCTGGACAAGGGTTACATTTCATTTTCCAAAACACAAAATTGCATCTTGGTCTAGTTGCCTGTAGATTTCAAAGCTTGAAACGCCATTTCCTGTGTTATTTATTGCTTTGTGGACTCTGCCTCACCTCATTTTTGTATGGTGTCAGAATACAAAATTTGGAAAGGAAGAAGGTAAAGCAAACACAAACCCAGAACAAATTTAGGCGATTGCCTAGAAGGAGACCTGAATGCTACCTATTAAATACACCTGAAAATCTCATTCACACTTGATTTGGAGGGGATTCAGAGCTGTCCCCTCTTGAGAAGTGTTACATTTCATTTTCCAAGCACATTACCTTATCTTGGTCGTGTTGCCTGTAGATTTCTAAGCATGAAATGCCAATTTACTGTGTTTTGTATTTAATTATGAATACTTTGCCTAAACTCGTTTTGTGTGGTGTGAGAATACAAATATTCAGAAAGGAAGAAGGCAAAACAAACACAAACCCAGAACTAATTGAGGCAATTGCCTACCAGGAGACCTGAATGCTGCCGATTGAATACACCTGAAAATCCCATTCACAGTCGATTTGGAGGGAATTCAGAACAGTCCCCTCGGCAAAAGTGTTACATTTCATTTTCCAAAATACAAAAAATGATGTTAGTCCTGTTGCCTGTACATTTCTAAGCATGAAATGCAAGTTTACTGTGTTTTGTATTTTATTATGAATACTCTGCCTGAACTCGTTTTTGTATGGTGTCAGAATGCAAAATTCAGAAAGGAAGAAGGCAAAACAAACACAAACCCAGAACAAATTGAGGCAATTGCCTAGCAGGAGACCTGAATGCTGCCGATGGAGTACACCTGAAAATCCCATTCACGCTCAATTTGAAGGGAACTCAGAGCTGTCCCCTCTGGACAAGTGTTACATTTCATTTTCCAAAACACAAAACCTCATCTGGGTCGTTTTGCTTGTAGATTTCTAAGCATAAAATGCCAATTTCCTGAGTTTTGTATATTATTATGAATACTCTGCCTAAACTCATTTTTGTATGGTGTCAGAATACAAAATTCAGAAAGGAAGAAAGTAAAACAAACACAAACCCAGAACAAATTTAGGCAATTGCCAATCAAGAGACCTGAATGCTGACGATTTTATACACCTGAAAATCCCAATGACACTCGATTTGGAGGGGATTCAGAGCTGTCCCCTCTGGAAAAGTGTTACACTTCATTTTCCAAAACACATTACCTTATCTTGGTCGTGTTTCCTGTAGATTTCTAAGCATTAAACGTCAATTTGCTTTATTTTTTATTTCATTATGAATACTCTGCCTAAACTCATTTTTGTATGGTGTCAGAATGCAAAATTCAGAAAGGAAGAAGGCAAAACAAACACAAACCCAGAACAAATTTAGGCAATTGCCTAGCAGGAGACCTGAATCCTGCCGATGGAATACACCTGAAAATCCCATTCACACATGATTTGGAGGGAATTCAGAGCTGTCCCCTCGGCAAAAGTGTTATATTTCATTTTCCAAAACACATAACCTTATCTTGGTCGTGTTGCCTGTAGATTTCTAAGCATGAATTGCAAGTTTTCTGTGTTTTGTATTTTATTATGAATACTTTATCTAAACTCGTTTTTATATGGTGTCAGAATGCAAAATTCAGAAAAGAAGAAGGCAAAACAAACACAAACCCAGAACAAATCGAGGCAATTGCCTAGCAGGAGACCTGAATGCTCTCGATTGAATACACCTAAACTCTCATTCACACTCGATTTGGAGGGGATTCAGAGCTGTCCCCTCCGGAAAAGGGTTACACTTCATTTTCCAAAACAAATTACCTTATCTTGGTCATGTTGCCTGTAGATTTCTACGCATGAAAAGCCAATTTGCTTTGTTGTTTTTTTCATTATGAATACTCTTCCTAAACTCATTTTTGTATGGTGTCAGAATACAAAATTCAGAAAGGAAGAAAGGAAAACAAACACAAACCCAGAACACGTTTAGGCAATTGCCAATCAAGAGACCTGAATGCTGCTGATTGAATACACCTGAAAATCCCATTGACATTCGATTTGGAGGGAATTCAGAGCTGGCCCATCAGGAAAAGCGTTACATTTCATTTTCCAAAACACATAACCTTATCTGGGTCGTGTTGCCTGTAGATTTCTAAGCATGAAACGCCATTTCCTGTGTTATTTATTGCTTTATGGACTCCGCCTACCTCATTTATGTATGGTGTCAGAAAACAAAATTTGGAAAGGAAGAAGGCAAAACAAACAAAAACCCAGAACAAATTTAGGCAATTGCCTATCAGGAGACCTGAATGCTACCGATTGAATACAGGTGAAAATTTCATTCACACTCGATTTGGAGGGGATTCAGAGATGTCCCCTCTGGAAAAGGGTTACATTTCATTTTCCAAAACACATAACCTTATCTTGGTCGTGTTGCCTGTAGATTTATAAGGATAAAATGCCAATTTCCTGAGTTTTGATTTTATTATGAATACTCTGCCTAAACTCGTTTTTGTATACTGTCAGAATGCAAAATTCAGAAAGGAAGAAGGCAAAACAAACACAAACCCAGAACACGTTTAGGCAATTGCCTAGCAGGAGACCTGAATGCTGCCAATTGAATACACCTGAAAATCCCATTCACACTCGATTTGGAGGGAATTCAGAGCTGTCCCCTCTGGACAAGGGTTACATTTCATTTTCCAAAACACAAAATTGCATCTTGGTCTAGTTGCCTGTAGATTTCAAAGCTTGAAACGCCATTTCCTGTGTTATTTATTGCTTTGTGGACTCTGCCTCACCTCATTTTTGTATGGTGTCAGAATACAAAATTTGGAAAGGAAGAAGGTAAAGCAAACACAAACCCAGAACAAATTTAGGCGATTGCCTAGAAGGAGACCTGAATGCTACCTATTAAATACACCTGAAAATCTCATTCACACTTGATTTGGAGGGGATTCAGAGCTGTCCCCTCTTGAGAAGTGTTACATTTCATTTTCCAAGCACATTACCTTATCTTGGTCGTGTTGCCTGTAGATTTCTAAGCATGAAATGCCAATTTACTGTGTTTTGTATTTAATTATGAATACTTTGCCTAAACTCGTTTTGTGTGGTGTGAGAATACAAATATTCAGAAAGGAAGAAGGCAAAACAAACACAAACCCAGAACTAATTGAGGCAATTGCCTACCAGGAGACCTGAATGCTGCCGATTGAATACACCTGAAAATCCCATTCACAGTCGATTTGGAGGGAATTCAGAACAGTCCCCTCGGCAAAAGTGTTACATTTCATTTTCCAAAATACAAAAAATGATGTTAGTCCTGTTGCCTGTACATTTCTAAGCATGAAATGCAAGTTTACTGTGTTTTGTATTTTATTATGAATACTCTGCCTGAACTCGTTTTTGTATGGTGTCAGAATGCAAAATTCAGAAAGGAAGAAGGCAAAACAAACACAAACCCAGAACAAATTGAGGCAATTGCCTAGCAGGAGACCTGAATGCTGCCGATGGAGTACACCTGAAAATCCCATTCACGCTCAATTTGAAGGGAACTCAGAGCTGTCCCCTCTGGACAAGTGTTACATTTCATTTTCCAAAACACAAAACCTCATCTGGGTCGTTTTGCTTGTAGATTTCTAAGCATAAAATGCCAATTTCCTGAGTTTTGTATATTATTATGAATACTCTGCCTAAACTCATTTTTGTATGGTGTCAGAATACAAAATTCAGAAAGGAAGAAAGTAAAACAAACACAAACCCAGAACAAATTTAGGCAATTGCCAATCAAGAGACCTGAATGCTGACGATTTTATACACCTGAAAATCCCAATGACACTCGATTTGGAGGGGATTCAGAGCTGTCCCCTCTGGAAAAGTGTTACACTTCATTTTCCAAAACACATTACCTTATCTTGGTCGTGTTTCCTGTAGATTTCTAAGCATTAAACGTCAATTTGCTTTATTTTTTATTTCATTATGAATACTCTGCCTAAACTCATTTTTGTATGGTGTCAGAATGCAAAATTCAGAAAGGAAGAAGGCAAAACAAACACAAACCCAGAACAAATTTAGGCAATTGCCTAGCAGGAGACCTGAATCCTGCCGATGGAATACACCTGAAAATCCCATTCACACATGATTTGGAGGGAATTCAGAGCTGTCCCCTCGGCAAAAGTGTTATATTTCATTTTCCAAAACACATAACCTTATCTTGGTCGTGTTGCCTGTAGATTTCTAAGCATGAATTGCAAGTTTTCTGTGTTTTGTATTTTATTATGAATACTTTATCTAAACTCGTTTTTATATGGTGTCAGAATGCAAAATTCAGAAAAGAAGAAGGCAAAACAAACACAAACCCAGAACAAATCGAGGCAATTGCCTAGCAGGAGACCTGAATGCTCTCGATTGAATACACCTAAACTCTCATTCACACTCGATTTGGAGGGGATTCAGAGCTGTCCCCTCCGGAAAAGGGTTACACTTCATTTTCCAAAACAAATTACCTTATCTTGGTCATGTTGCCTGTAGATTTCTACGCATGAAAAGCCAATTTGCTTTGTTGTTTTTTTCATTATGAATACTCTTCCTAAACTCATTTTTGTATGGTGTCAGAATACAAAATTCAGAAAGGAAGAAAGGAAAACAAACACAAACCCAGAACACGTTTAGGCAATTGCCAATCAAGAGACCTGAATGCTGCTGATTGAATACACCTGAAAATCCCATTGACATTCGATTTGGAGGGAATTCAGAGCTGGCCCATCAGGAAAAGCGTTACATTTCATTTTCCAAAACACATAACCTTATCTGGGTCGTGTTGCCTGTAGATTTCTAAGCATGAAACGCCATTTCCTGTGTTATTTATTGCTTTATGGACTCCGCCTACCTCATTTATGTATGGTGTCAGAAAACAAAATTTGGAAAGGAAGAAGGCAAAACAAACAAAAACCCAGAACAAATTTAGGCAATTGCCTATCAGGAGACCTGAATGCTACCGATTGAATACAGGTGAAAATTTCATTCACACTCGATTTGGAGGGGATTCAGAGATGTCCCCTCTGGAAAAGGGTTACATTTCATTTTCCAAAACACATAACCTTATCTTGGTCGTGTTGCCTGTAGATTTATAAGGATAAAATGCCAATTTCCTGAGTTTTGATTTTATTATGAATACTCTGCCTAAACTCGTTTTTGTATACTGTCAGAATGCAAAATTCAGAAAGGAAGAAGGCAAAACAAACACAAACCCAGAACACGTTTAGGCAATTGCCTAGCAGGAGACCTGAATGCTGCCAATTGAATACACCTGAAAATCCCATTCACACTCGATTTGGAGGGAATTCAGAGCTGTCCCCTCTGGACAAGGGTTACATTTCATTTTCCAAAACACAAAATTGCATCTTGGTCTAGTTGCCTGTAGATTTCAAAGCTTGAAACGCCATTTCCTGTGTTATTTATTGCTTTGTGGACTCTGCCTCACCTCATTTTTGTATGGTGTCAGAATACAAAATTTGGAAAGGAAGAAGGTAAAGCAAACACAAACCCAGAACAAATTTAGGCGATTGCCTAGAAGGAGACCTGAATGCTACCTATTAAATACACCTGAAAATCTCATTCACACTTGATTTGGAGGGGATTCAGAGCTGTCCCCTCTTGAGAAGTGTTACATTTCATTTTCCAAGCACATTACCTTATCTTGGTCGTGTTGCCTGTAGATTTCTAAGCATGAAATGCCAATTTACTGTGTTTTGTATTTAATTATGAATACTTTGCCTAAACTCGTTTTGTGTGGTGTGAGAATACAAATATTCAGAAAGGAAGAAGGCAAAACAAACACAAACCCAGAACTAATTGAGGCAATTGCCTACCAGGAGACCTGAATGCTGCCGATTGAATACACCTGAAAATCCCATTCACAGTCGATTTGGAGGGAATTCAGAACAGTCCCCTCGGCAAAAGTGTTACATTTCATTTTCCAAAATACAAAAAATGATGTTAGTCCTGTTGCCTGTACATTTCTAAGCATGAAATGCAAGTTTACTGTGTTTTGTATTTTATTATGAATACTCTGCCTGAACTCGTTTTTGTATGGTGTCAGAATGCAAAATTCAGAAAGGAAGAAGGCAAAACAAACACAAACCCAGAACAAATTGAGGCAATTGCCTAGCAGGAGACCTGAATGCTGCCGATGGAGTACACCTGAAAATCCCATTCACGCTCAATTTGAAGGGAACTCAGAGCTGTCCCCTCTGGACAAGTGTTACATTTCATTTTCCAAAACACAAAACCTCATCTGGGTCGTTTTGCTTGTAGATTTCTAAGCATAAAATGCCAATTTCCTGAGTTTTGTATATTATTATGAATACTCTGCCTAAACTCATTTTTGTATGGTGTCAGAATACAAAATTCAGAAAGGAAGAAAGTAAAACAAACACAAACCCAGAACAAATTTAGGCAATTGCCAATCAAGAGACCTGAATGCTGACGATTTTATACACCTGAAAATCCCAATGACACTCGATTTGGAGGGGATTCAGAGCTGTCCCCTCTGGAAAAGTGTTACACTTCATTTTCCAAAACACATTACCTTATCTTGGTCGTGTTTCCTGTAGATTTCTAAGCATTAAACGTCAATTTGCTTTATTTTTTATTTCATTATGAATACTCTGCCTAAACTCATTTTTGTATGGTGTCAGAATGCAAAATTCAGAAAGGAAGAAGGCAAAACAAACACAAACCCAGAACAAATTTAGGCAATTGCCTAGCAGGAGACCTGAATCCTGCCGATGGAATACACCTGAAAATCCCACTCACACATGATTTGGAGGGAATTCAGAGCTGTCCCCTCGGCAAAAGTGTTATATTTCATTTTCCAAAACACATAACCTTATCTTGGTCGTGTTGCCTGTAGATTTCTAAGCATGAATTGCAAGTTTTCTGTGTTTTGTATTTTATTATGAATACTTTATCTAAACTCGTTTTTATATGGTGTCAGAATGCAAAATTCAGAAAAGAAGAAGGCAAAACAAACACAAACCCAGAACAAATCGAGGCAATTGCCTAGCAGGAGACCTGAATGCTCTCGATTGAATACACCTAAACTCTCATTCACACTCGATTTGGAGGGGATTCAGAGCTGTCCCCTCCGGAAAAGGGTTACACTTCATTTTCCAAAACAAATTACCTTATCTTGGTCATGTTGCCTGTAGATTTCTACGCATGAAAAGCCAATTTGCTTTGTTGTTTTTTTCATTATGAATACTCTTCCTAAACTCATTTTTGTATGGTGTCAGAATACAAAATTCAGAAAGGAAGAAAGGAAAACAAACACAAACCCAGAACACGTTTAGGCAATTGCCAATCAAGAGACCTGAATGCTGCTGATTGAGTACACCTGAAAATCCCATTGACATTCGATTTGGAGGGAATTCAGAGCTGGCCCATCAGGAAAAGCGTTACATTTCATTTTCCAAAACACATAACCTTATCTGGGTCGTGTTGCCTGTAGATTTCTAAGCATGAAACGCCATTTCCTGTGTTATTTATTGCTTTATGGACTCCGCCTACCTCATTTATGTATGGTGTCAGAAAACAAAATTTGGAAAGGAAGAAGGCAAAACAAACAAAAACCCAGAACAAATTTAGGCAATTGCCTATCAGGAGACCTGAATGCTACCGATTGAATACAGGTGAAAATTTCATTCACACTCGATTTGGAGGGGATTCAGAGATGTCCCCTCTGGAAAAGGGTTACATTTCATTTTCCAAAACACATAACCTTATCTTGGTCGTGTTGCCTGTAGATTTATAAGGATAAAATGCCAATTTCCTGAGTTTTGATTTTATTATGAATACTCTGCCTAAACTCGTTTTTGTATACTGTCAGAATGCAAAATTCAGAAAGGAAGAAGGCAAAACAAACACAAACCCAGAACACGTTTAGGCAATTGCCTAGCAGGAGACCTGAATGCTGCCAATTGAATACACCTGAAAATCCCATTCACACTCGATTTGGAGGGAATTCAGAGCTGTCCCCTCTGGACAAGGGTTACATTTCATTTTCCAAAACACAAAATTGCATCTTGGTCTAGTTGCCTGTAGATTTCAAAGCTTGAAACGCCATTTCCTGTGTTATTTATTGCTTTGTGGACTCTGCCTCACCTCATTTTTGTATGGTGTCAGAATACAAAATTTGGAAAGGAAGAAGGTAAAGCAAACACAAACCCAGAACAAATTTAGGCGATTGCCTAGAAGGAGACCTGAATGCTACCTATTAAATACACCTGAAAATCTCATTCACACTTGATTTGGAGGGGATTCAGAGCTGTCCCCTCTTGACAAGTGTTACATTTCATTTTCCAAGCACATTACCTTATCTTGGTCGTGTTGCCTGTAGATTTCTAAGCATGAAATGCCAATTTACTGTGTTTTGTATTTAATTATGAATACTTTGCCTAAACTCGTTTTGTGTGGTGTGAGAATACAAATATTCAGAAAGGAAGAAGGCAAAACAAACACAAACCCAGAACTAATTGAGGCAATTGCCTACCAGGAGACCTGAATGCTGCCGATTGAATACACCTGAAAATCCCATTCACAGTCGATTTGGAGGGAATTCAGAACAGTCCCCTCGGCAAAAGTGTTACATTTCATTTTCCAAAATACAAAAAATGATGTTAGTCCTGTTGCCTGTACATTTCTAAGCATGAAATGCAAGTTTACTGTGTTTTGTATTTTATTATGAATACTCTGCCTGAACTCGTTTTTGTATGGTGTCAGAATGCAAAATTCAGAAAGGAAGAAGGCAAAACAAACACAAACCCAGAACAAATTGAGGCAATTGCCTAGCAGGAGACCTGAATGCTGCCGATGGAGTACACCTGAAAATCCCATTCACGCTCAATTTGAAGGGAACTCAGAGCTGTCCCCTCTGGACAAGTGTTACATTTCATTTTCCAAAACACAAAACCTCATCTGGGTCGTTTTGCTTGTAGATTTCTAAGCATAAAATGCCAATTTCCTGAGTTTTGTATATTATTATGAATACTCTGCCTAAACTCATTTTTGTATGGTGTCAGAATACAAAATTCAGAAAGGAAGAAAGTAAAACAAACACAAACCCAGAACAAATTTAGGCAATTGCCAATCAAGAGACCTGAATGCTGACGATTTTATACACCTGAAAATCCCAATGACACTCGATTTGGAGGGGATTCAGAGCTGTCCCCTCTGGAAAAGTGTTACACTTCATTTTCCAAAACACATTACCTTATCTTGGTCGTGTTTCCTGTAGATTTCTAAGCATTAAACGTCAATTTGCTTTATTTTTTATTTCATTATGAATACTCTGCCTAAACTCATTTTTGTATGGTGTCAGAATGCAAAATTCAGAAAGGAAGAAGGCAAAACAAACACAAACCCAGAACAAATTTAGGCAATTGCCTAGCAGGAGACCTGAATCCTGCCGATGGAATACACCTGAAAATCCCATTCACACATGATTTGGAGGGAATTCAGAGCTGTCCCCTCGGCAAAAGTGTTATATTTCATTTTCCAAAACACATAACCTTATCTTGGTCGTGTTGCCTGTAGATTTCTAAGCATGAATTGCAAGTTTTCTGTGTTTTGTATTTTATTATGAATACTTTATCTAAACTCGTTTTTATATGGTGTCAGAATGCAAAATTCAGAAAAGAAGAAGGCAAAACAAACACAAACCCAGAACAAATCGAGGCAATTGCCTAGCAGGAGACCTGAATGCTCTCGATTGAATACACCTAAACTCTCATTCACACTCGATTTGGAGGGGATTCAGAGCTGTCCCCTCCGGAAAAGGGTTACACTTCATTTTCCAAAACAAATTACCTTATCTTGGTCATGTTGCCTGTAGATTTCTACGCATGAAAAGCCAATTTGCTTTGTTGTTTTTTTCATTATGAATACTCTTCCTAAACTCATTTTTGTATGGTGTCAGAATACAAAATTCAGAAAGGAAGAAAGGAAAACAAACACAAACCCAGAACACGTTTAGGCAATTGCCAATCAAGAGACCTGAATGCTGCTGATTGAATACACCTGAAAATCCCATTGACATTCGATTTGGAGGGAATTCAGAGCTGGCCCATCAGGAAAAGCGTTACATTTCATTTTCCAAAACACATAACCTTATCTGGGTCGTGTTGCCTGTAGATTTCTAAGCATGAAACGCCATTTCCTGTGTTATTTATTGCTTTATGCACTCCGCCTACCTCATTTATGTATGGTGTCAGAAAACAAAATTTGGAAAGGAAGAAGGCAAAACAAACACAAACCCAGAACAAGTTTAGGCAATTGCCTAGCAGGAGACCTGAATGCTCTCGATTGAATACACCTGAAAATCCCATTCACACTCGATTTGGAGGGAATTCAGAGCTGTCCCCTCTGGACAAGGGTTACATTTCATTTTCCAAAACACCAAATGGCATCTTGGTCTAGTTGCCTGTAGATTTCAAAGCTTGAAATGCCATTTCCTGTGTTATTTATTGCTTTGTGGACTCTGCCTAACCTCATTTTTGTATGGTGTCAGAATACAAAATTTGGAAAGGAAGAAGGTAAAACAAACACAAACCCAGAACAAATTTAGGCGATTGCCTAGAAGGAGACGTGAATGCTACCTATTAAATACACATGAAAATCTCATTCACACTCGATTTGGAGGGGATTCAGAGCTGTCCCCTCTTGACAAGTGTTACATTTCATTTTCCAAACACATTACCTTATCTTGGTCGTTTTGCCTGTAGATGTCTAAGCATGAAATGCCAATTTACTGTGTTTTGTATTTAATTATGAATACTTTGCCTAAACTCGTTTTGTGTGGTGTCAGAATACAAATATTCAGAAAGGAAGAAGGCAAAACAAACAGAAACCCAGAACAAATTGAGGCAATTGCCTAGCAGGAGACCTGACTGCTGCCGATTGTATACCCCTGAAAATCCCATTCACACATGATTTGGAGGGAATTCAGAGCATTCCCCTCGGCAAAAGTGTAATATTTCATTTTCCAAAACACATAGACTTATCTTAATCGTGTTGCCTGTAGATTTCTAAGCAGGAAAAGCCAATTTCCTTTGTTTTTTATTTCATTATGAATATTCTGCCTAAACACATTTTTGTATGGTGTCAGAATGCAAAATTCAGAAAGGAAGAAGGCAAAACAAACACAAACCCAGAACAAATTGAGGCAGTTGCCTACCAGCAGACCAAAATGCTCTCGATTGAATACACCTTTAACTCTCATTCACACTCGATTTGGAGGGGATTCAGAGCTCTCCCCTCGGCAAAAGTGTTACATTTCATTATCCAAAATACAAAAAATCATGTTAGTCCTGTTGCCTGTAGATTTCTATGCATGAAAAGCCAATTTCCTTTGTTTTTTATTTCATTATGAATACTCTGCCTAAACTCGTTTTCATATGGTGTCAGAATACAAAATTCAGAAAGGAAGAAGGCAAAACAAACACAAACCCAGAACAAATTGAGGCAATTGCCTAGCAGGAGACCTGAATGCTGCCGATGGAGTACACCTGAAAATCCCATTCACGCTCAATTTGAAGGGAATTCAGAGCTGTCCCCTCTGGACAAGTGTTACATTTCATTTTCCAAAACACAAAACCTCATCTGGGTCGTTTTGCTTGTAGATTTCTAAGCATAAAATGCCAATTTCCTGAGTTTTGTATATTATTATGAATACTCTGCCTAAACTCATTTTTGTATGGTGTCAGAATACAAAATTCAGAAAGGAAGAAAGTAAAACAAACACAAACCCAGAACAAATTTAGGCAATTGCCAATCAAGAGACCTGAATGCTGACGATTTTATACACCTGAAAATCCCAATGACACTCGATTTGGAGGGGATTCAGAGCTGTCCCCTCTGGAAAAGTGTTACACTTCATTTTCCAAAACACATTACCTTATCTTGGTCGTGTTTCCTGTAGATTTCTAAGCATTAAACGTCAATTTGCTTTATTTTTTATTTCATTATGAATACTCTGCCTAAACTCATTTTTGTATGGTGTCAGAATGCAAAATTCAGAAAGGAAGAAGGCAAAACAAACACAAACCCAGAACAAATTTAGGCAATTGCCTAGCAGGAGACCTGAATCCTGCCGATGGAATACACCTGAAAATCCCATTCACACATGATTTGGAGGGAATTCAGAGCTGTCCCCTCGGCAAAAGTGTTATATTTCATTTTCCAAAACACATAACCTTATCTTGGTCGTGTTGCCTGTAGATTTCTAAGCATGAATTGCAAGTTTTCTGTGTTTTGTATTTTATTATGAATACTTTATCTAAACTCGTTTTTATATGGTGTCAGAATGCAAAATTCAGAAAAGAAGAAGGCAAAACAAACACAAACCCAGAACAAATCGAGGCAATTGCCTAGCAGGAGACCTGAATGCTCTCGATTGAATACACCTAAACTCTCATTCACACTCGATTTGGAGGGGATTCAGAGCTGTCCCCTCCGGAAAAGGGTTACACTTCATTTTCCAAAACAAATTACCTTATCTTGGTCATGTTGCCTGTAGATTTCTACGCATGAAAAGCCAATTTGCTTTGTTGTTTTTTTCATTATGAATACTCTTCCTAAACTCATTTTTGTATGGTGTCAGAATACAAAATTCAGAAAGGAAGAAAGGAAAACAAACACAAACCCAGAACACGTTTAGGCAATTGCCAATCAAGAGACCTGAATGCTGCTGATTGAATACACCTGAAAATCCCATTGACATTCGATTTGGAGGGAATTCAGAGCTGGCCCATCAGGAAAAGCGTTACATTTCATTTTCCAAAACACATAACCTTATCTGGGTCGTGTTGCCTGTAGATTTCTAAGCATGAAACGCCATTTCCTGTGTTATTTATTGCTTTATGGACTCCGCCTACCTCATTTATGTATGGTGTCAGAAAACAAAATTTGGAAAGGAAGAAGGCAAAACAAACAAAAACCCAGAACAAATTTAGGCAATTGCCTATCAGGAGACCTGAATGCTACCGATTGAATACAGGTGAAAATTTCATTCACACTCGATTTGGAGGGGATTCAGAGATGTCCCCTCTGGAAAAGGGTTACATTTCATTTTCCAAAACACATAACCTTATCTTGGTCGTGTTGCCTGTAGATTTATAAGGATAAAATGCCAATTTCCTGAGTTTTGATTTTATTATGAATACTCTGCCTAAACTCGTTTTTGTATACTGTCAGAATGCAAAATTCAGAAAGGAAGAAGGCAAAACAAACACAAACCCAGAACACGTTTAGGCAATTGCCTAGCAGGAGACCTGAATGCTGCCAATTGAATACACCTGAAAATCCCATTCACACTCGATTTGGAGGGAATTCAGTGCTGTCCCCTCTGGACAAGGGTTACATTTCATTTTCCAAAACACAAAATTGCATCTTGGTCTAGTTGCCTGTAGATTTCAAAGCTTGAAACGCCATTTCCTGTGTTATTTATTGCTTTGTGGACTCTGCCTCACCTCATTTTTGTATGGTGTCAGAATACAAAATTTGGAAAGGAAGAAGGTAAAGCAAACACAAACCCAGAACAAATTTAGGCAATTGCCTAGAAGGAGACCTGAATGCTACCTATTAAATACACCTGAAAATCTCATTCACACTTGATTTGGAGGGGATTCAGAGCTGTCCCCTCTGGAAAAGTGTTACACTTCATTTTCCAAAACACATTACCTTATCTTGGTCGTGTTTCCTGTAGATTTCTAAGCATTAAACGTCAATTTGCTTTATTATTTATTTCATTATGAATACTCTGCCTAAACTCATTTTTGTATGGTGTCAGAATGCAAAATTCAGAAAGGAAGAAGGCAAAACAAACACAAACCCAGAACAAATTTAGGCAATTGCCTAGCAGGAGACCTGAATCCTGCCGATGGAATACACCTGAAAATCCTATTCACACATGATTTGGAGGGAATTCAGAGCTGTCCCCTCGGCAAAAGTGTTATATTTCATTTTCCAAAACACATAACCTTATCTTGGTCGTGTTGCCTGTAGATTTCTAAGCATGAATTGCAAGTTTACTGTGTTTTGTATTTTATTATGAATACTTTATCTAAACTCGTTTTTATATGGTGTCAGAATGCAAAATTCAGAAAAGAAGAAGGCAAAACAAACACAAACCCAGAACAAATCGAGGCAATTGCCTAGCAGGAGACCTGAATGCTCTCGATTGAATACACCTAAACTCTCATTCACACTCGATTTGGAGGGGATTCAGAGCTGTCCCCTCCGGAAAAGGGTTACACTTCATTTTCCAAAACAAATTACCTTATCTTGGTCATGTTGCCTGTAGATTTCTACGCATGAAAAGCCAATTTGCTTTGTTGTTTTTTTCATTATGAATACTCTTCCTAAACTCATTTTTGTATGGTGTCAGAATACAAAATTCAGAAAGGAAGAAAGGAAAACAAACACAAACCCAGAACACGTTTAGGCAATTGCCAATCAAGAGACCTGAATGCTGCTGATTGAATACACCTGAAAATCCCATTGACATTCGATTTGGAGGGAATTCAGAGCTGGCCCATCAGGAAAAGCGTTACATTTCATTTTCCAAAACACATAACCTTATCTGGGTCGTGTTGCCTGTAGATTTCTAAGCATGAAACGCCATTTCCTGTGTTATTTATTGCTTTATGGACTCCGCCTACCTCATTTATGTATGGTGTCAGAAAACAAAATTTGGAAAGGAAGAAGGCAAAACAAACAAAAACCCAGAACAAATTTAGGCAATTGCCTATCAGGAGACCTGAATGCTACCGATTGAATACAGGTGAAAATTTCATTCACACTCGATTTGGAGGGGATTCAGAGATGTCCCCTCTGGAAAAGGGTTACATTTCATTTTCCAAAACACATAACCTTATCTTGGTCATGTTGCCTGTAGATTTATAAGGATAAAATGCCAATTTCCTGAGTTTTGATTTTATTATGAATACTCTGCCTAAACTCGTTTTTGTATACTGTCAGAATGCAAAATTCAGAAAGGAAGAAGGCAAAACAAACACAAACCCAGAACACGTTTAGGCAATTGCCTAGCAGGAGACCTGAATGCTGCCGATTGAATACACCTGAAAATCCCATTCACACTCGATTTGGAGGGAATTCAGAGCTGTCCCCTCTGGACAAGGGTTACATTTCATTTTCCAAAACACAAAATTGCATCTTGGTCTAGTTGCCTGTAGATTTCAAAGCTTGAAACGCCATTTCCTGTGTTATTTATTGCTTTGTGGACTCTGCCTCACCTCATTTTTGTATGGTGTCAGAATACAAAATTTGGAAAGGAAGAAGGTAAAGCAAACACAAACCCAGAACAAATTTAGGCGATTGCCTAGAAGGAGACCTGAATGCTACCTATTAAATACACCTGAAAATCTCATTCACACTTGATTTGGAGGGGATTCAGAGCTGTCCCCTCTTGAGAAGTGTTACATTTCATTTTCCAAGCACATTACCTTATCTTGGTCGTGTTGCCTGTAGATTTCTAAGCATGAAATGCCAATTTACTGTGTTTTGTATTTAATTATGAATACTTTGCCTAAACTCGTTTTGTGTGGTGTGAGAATACAAATATTCAGAAAGGAAGAAGGCAAAACAAACACAAACCCAGAACTAATTGAGGCAATTGCCTACCAGGAGACCTGAATGCTGCCGATTGAATACACCTGAAAATCCCATTCACAGTCGATTTGGAGGGAATTCAGAACAGTCCCCTCGGCAAAAGTGTTACATTTCATTTTCCAAAATACAAAAAATGATGTTAGTCCTGTTGCCTGTACATTTCTAAGCATGAAATGCAAGTTTACTGTGTTTTGTATTTTATTATGAATACTCTGCCTGAACTCGTTTTTGTATGGTGTCAGAATGCAAAATTCAGAAAGGAAGAAGGCAAAACAAACACAAACCCAGAACAAATTTAGGCAGTTGCCTAGCAGGAGACTTGAATGTTTTATATTGAATACAACTGCAATTCCCATTCACACACGATTTGGAGGGAATTCAGAGCTGTCCCCTCGGTGAAAGTGTTATATGTCATTTTAAAAAACACATAACCCTATGTTGGTCATGTTGCCTGTAGATTTCTAAGCATGAAACACCAATTTGCTTTATTTTTTATTTCATTATGAATACTCTGCCTAAACTCGTTTTTGTATGGTGTTAGAATGCAAAATTCAGAAAGGAAGAAGGCAAAACAAACACAAACCCAGAACAAATTTAGGCAATTGCCTAGCAGGAGACCTGAATGCTGCCGATTGTATACACCTGAAAATCCCATTCACACATGATTTGGAGGGAATTCTGAGTTGTCCCCTCGGCAAAAGTGTTATATTTCATTTTACAAAACACATAACCTTATGTTGGTCATGTTGCCTGTAGATTTCTAAGCATGAAACGCCAATTTCCTTTATTTTTTATTTCATTATGAATACTCTGCCTAAACTCGTTTTGTATGGTGTCAGATTGCAAAATTCAGAAAGGAAGAAGGCAAAGCAAACAGAAACCCAGAACAAATTGAGGCAATTACCTAGCAGGAGACCTAACTGCTGCCGATTGTATACCCCTGAAAATCCCATTCACACATGATTTGGAGGGAATTCAGAGCATTCCCCTCGGCAAAAGTGTAATATTTCATTTTCCAAAACACATAGACTTATCTTAATCGTGTTGCCTGTAGATTTCTAAGCAGGAAAAGCCAATTTCCTTTGTTTTTTATTTCATTATGAATATTCTGCCTAAACACATTTTTGTATGGTGTCAGAATGCAAAATTCAGAAAGGAAGAAGGCAAAACAAACACAAACCCAGAACAAATTGAGCAGTTGCCTACCAGCAGACCGAAATGCTCTCGATTGAATACACCTGAAACTCTCATTCACACTCGATTTGGAGGGGATTCAGAGCTCTCCCCTCGGCAAAAGTGTTACATTTCATTATCCAAAATACAAAAAATCATGTTAGTCCTGTTGCCTGTAGATTTCTATGCATGAAAAGCCAATTTCCTTTGTTTTTTATTTCATTATGAATACTCTGCCTAAACTCGTTTTCGTATGGTGTCAGAATACAAAATTCAGAAAGGAAGAAGGCAAAACAAACACAAACCCAGAACAAATTGAGGCAATTGCCTAGCAGGAGACCTGAATGCTGCCGATGGAGTACACCTGAAAATCCCATTCACGCTCAATTTGAAGGGAACTCAGAGCTGTCCCCTCTGGACAAGTGTTACATTTCATTTTCCAAAACACAAAACCTCATCTGGGTCGTTTTGCTTGTAGATTTCTAAGCATAAAATGCCAATTTCCTGAGTTTTGTATATTATTATGAATACTCTGCCTAAACTCATTTTTGTATGGTGTCAGAATACAAAATTCAGAAAGGAAGAAAGTAAAACAAACACAAACCCAGAACAAATTTAGGCAATTGCCAATCAAGAGACCTGAATGCTGACGATTTTATACACCTGAAAATCCCAATGACACTCGATTTGGAGGGGATTCAGAGCTGTCCCCTCTGGAAAAGTGTTACACTTCATTTTCCAAAACACATTACCTTATCTTGGTCGTGTTTCCTGTAGATTTCTAAGCATTAAACGTCAATTTGCTTTATTTTTTATTTCATTATGAATACTCTGCCTAAACTCATTTTTGTATGGTGTCAGAATGCAAAATTCAGAAAGGAAGAAGGCAAAACAAACACAAACCCAGAACAAATTTAGGCAATTGCCTAGCAGGAGACCTGAATCCTGCCGATGGAATACACCTGAAAATCCCACTCACACATGATTTGGAGGGAATTCAGAGCTGTCCCCTCGGCAAAAGTGTTATATTTCATTTTCCAAAACACATAACCTTATCTTGGTCGTGTTGCCTGTAGATTTCTAAGCATGAATTGCAAGTTTTCTGTGTTTTGTATTTTATTATGAATACTTTATCTAAACTCGTTTTTATATGGTGTCAGAATGCAAAATTCAGAAAAGAAGAAGGCAAAACAAACACAAACCCAGAACAAATCGAGGCAATTGCCTAGCAGGAGACCTGAATGCTCTCGATTGAATACACCTAAACTCTCATTCACACTCGATTTGGAGGGGATTCAGAGCTGTCCCCTCCGGAAAAGGGTTACACTTCATTTTCCAAAACACATAACCTTATCTGGGTCGTGTTGCCTGTAGATTTCTAAGCATGAAACGCCATTTCCTGTGTTATTTATTGCTTTATGGACTCTGCCTACCTCATTTATGTATGGTGTCAGAAAACAAAATTTGGAAAGGAAGAAGGCAAAACAAACAAAAACCCAGAACAAATTTAGGCAATTGCCTATCAGGAGACCTGAATGCTACCGATTGAATACAGGTGAAAATTTCATTCACACTCGATTTGGAGTGGATTCAGAGATGTCCCCTCTGGAAAAGGGTTACATTTCATTTTCCAAAACACATAACCTTATCTTGGTCATGTTGCCTGTAGATTTATAAGGATAAAATGCCAATTTCCTGAGTTTTGATTTTATTATGAATACTCTGCCTAAACTCGTTTTTGTATACTGTCAGAATGCAAAATTCAGAATTGAAGAAGGCAAAACAAACACAAACCCAGAACACGTTTAGGCAATTGCCTAGCAGGAGACCTGAATGCTGCCGATTGAATACACCTGAAAATCCCATTCACACTCGATTTGGAGGGAATTCAGAGCTGTCCCCTCTGGACAAGGGTTACATTTCATTTTCCAAAACACAAAATTGCATCTTGGTCTAGTTGCCTGTAGATTTCAAAGCTTGAAACGCCATTTCCTGTGTTATTTATTGCTTTGTGGACTCTGCCTCACCTCATTTTTGTATGGTGTCAGAATACAAAATTTGGAAAGGAAGAAGGTAAAGCAAACACAAACCCAGAACAAATTTAGGCGATTGCCTAGAAGGAGACCTGAATGCTACCTATTAAATACACCTGAAAATCTCATTCACACTTGATTTGGAGGGGATTCAGAGCTGTCCCCTCTTGACAAGTGTTACATTTCATTTTCCAAGCACATTACCTTATCTTGGTCGTGTTGCCTGTAGATTTCTAAGCATGAAATGCCAATTTACTGTGTTTTGTATTTAATTATGAATACTTTGCCTAAACTCGTTTTGTGTGGTGTGAGAATACAAATATTCAGAAAGGAAGAAGGCAAAACAAACACAAACCCAGAACTAATTGAGGCAATTGCCTACCAGGAGACCTGAATGCTGCCGATTGAATACACCTGAAAATCCCATTCACAGTCGATTTGGAGGGAATTCAGAACAGTCCCCTCGGCAAAAGTGTTACATTTCATTTTCCAAAATACAAAAAATGATGTTAGTCCTGTTGCCTGTACATTTCTAAGCATGAAATGCAAGTTTACTGTGTTTTGTATTTTATTATGAATACTCTGCCTGAACTCGTTTTTGTATGGTGTCAGAATGCAAAATTCAGAAAGGAAGAAGGCAAAACAAACACAAACCCAGAACAAATTGAGGCAATTGCCTAGCAGGAGACCTGAATGCTGCCGATGGAGTACACCTGAAAATCCCATTCACGCTCAATTTGAAGGGAACTCAGAGCTGTCCCCTCTGGACAAGTGTTACATTTCATTTTCCAAAACACAAAACCTCATCTGGGTCGTTTTGCTTGTAGATTTCTAAGCATAAAATGCCAATTTCCTGAGTTTTGTATATTATTATGAATACTCTGCCTAAACTCATTTTTGTATGGTGTCAGAATACAAAATTCAGAAAGGAAGAAAGTAAAACAAACACAAACCCAGAACAAATTTAGGCAATTGCCAATCAAGAGACCTGAATGCTGACGATTTTATACACCTGAAAATCCCAATGACACTCGATTTGGAGGGGATTCAGAGCTGTCCCCTCTGGAAAAGTGTTACACTTCATTTTCCAAAACACATTACCTTATCTTGGTCGTGTTTCCTGTAGATTTCTAAGCATTAAACGTCAATTTGCTTTATTTTTTATTTCATTATGAATACTCTGCCTAAACTCATTTTTGTATGGTGTCAGAATGCAAAATTCAGAAAGGAAGAAGGCAAAACAAACACAAACCCAGAACAAATTTAGGCAATTGCCTAGCAGGAGACCTGAATCCTGCCGATGGAATACACCTGAAAATCCCATTCACACATGATTTGGAGGGAATTCAGAGCTGTCCCCTCGGCAAAAGTGTTATATTTCATTTTCCAAAACACATAACCTTATCTTGGTCGTGTTGCCTGTAGATTTCTAAGCATGAATTGCAAGTTTTCTGTGTTTTGTAGTTTATTATGAATACTTTATCTAAACTCGTTTTTATATGGTGTCAGAATGCAAAATTCAGAAAAGAAGAAGGCAAAACAAACACAAACCCAGAACAAATCGAGGCAATTGCCTAGCAGGAGACCTGAATGCTCTCGATTGAATACACCTAAACTCTCATTCACACTCGATTTGGAGGGGATTCAGAGCTGTCCCCTCCGGAAAAGGGTTACACTTCATTTTCCAAAACAAATTACCTTATCTTGGTCATGTTGCCTGTAGATTTCTACGCATGAAAAGCCAATTTGCTTTGTTGTTTTTTTCATTATGAATACTCTTCCTAAACTCATTTTTGTATGGTGTCAGAATACAAAATTCAGAAAGGAAGAAAGGAAAACAAACACAAACCCAGAACACGTTTAGGCAATTGCCAATCAAGAGACCTGAATGCTGCTGATTGAATACACCTGAAAATCCCATTGACATTCGATTTGGAGGGAATTCAGAGCTGGCCCATCAGGAAAAGCGTTACATTTCATTTTCCAAAACACATAACCTTATCTGGGTCGTGTTGCCTGTAGATTTCTAAGCATGAAACGCCATTTCCTGTGTTATTTATTGCTTTATGCACTCCGCCTACCTCATTTATGTATGGTGTCAGAAAACAAAATTTGGAAAGGAAGAAGGCAAAACAAACACAAACCCAGAACAAGTTTAGGCAATTGCCTAGCAGGAGACCTGAATGCTCTCGATTGAATACACCTGAAAATCCCATTCACACTCGATTTGGAGGGAATTCAGAGCTGTCCCCTCTGGACAAGGGTTACATTTCATTTTCCAAAACACCAAATGGCATCTTGGTCTAGTTGCCTGTAGATTTCAAAGCTTGAAATGCCATTTCCTGTGTTATTTATTGCTTTGTGGACTCTGCCTAACCTCATTTTTGTATGGTGTCAGAATACAAAATTTGGAAAGGAAGAAGGTAAAACAAACACAAACCCAGAACAAATTTAGGCGATTGCCTAGAAGGAGACGTGAATGCTACCTATTAAATACACATGAAAATCTCATTCACACTCGATTTGGAGGGGATTCAGAGCTGTCCCCTCTTGACAAGTGTTACATTTCATTTTCCAAACACATTACCTTATCTTGGTCGTTTTGCCTGTAGATGTCTAAGCATGAAATGCCAATTTACTGTGTTTTGTATTTAATTATGAATACTTTGCCTAAACTCGTTTTGTGTGGTGTCAGAATACAAATATTCAGAAAGGAAGAAGGCAAAACAAACAGAAACCCAGAACAAATTGAGGCAATTGCCTAGCAGGAGACCTGACTGCTGCCGATTGTATACCCCTGAAAATCCCATTCACACATGATTTGGAGGGAATTCAGAGCATTCCCCTCGGCAAAAGTGTAATATTTCATTTTCCAAAACACATAGACTTATCTTAATCGTGTTGCCTGTAGATTTCTAAGCAGGAAAAGCCAATTTCCTTTGTTTTTTATTTCATTATGAATATTCTGCCTAAACACATTTTTGTATGGTGTCAGAATGCAAAATTCAGAAAGGAAGAAGGCAAAACAAACACAAACCCAGAACAAATTGAGGCAGTTGCCTACCAGCAGACCGAAATGCTCTCGATTGAATACACCTGAAACTCTCATTCACACTCGATTTGGAGGGGATTCAGAGCTCTCCCCTCGGCAAAAGTGTTACATTTCATTATCCAAAATACAAAAAATCATGTTAGTCCTGTTGCCTGTAGATTTCTATGCATGAAAAGCCAATTTCCTTTGTTTTTTATTTCATTATGAATACTCTGCCTAAACTCGTTTTCATATGGTGTCAGAATACAAAATTCAGAAAGGAAGAAGGCAAAACAAACACAAACCCAGAACAAATTGAGGCAATTGCCTAGCAGGAGACCTGAATGCTGCCGATGGAGTACACCTGAAAATCCCATTCACGCTCAATTTGAAGGGAATTCAGAGCTGTCCCCTCTGGACAAGTGTTACATTTCATTTTCCAAAACACAAAACCTCATCTGGGTCGTTTTGCTTGTAGATTTCTAAGCATAAAATGCCAATTTCCTGAGTTTTGTATATTATTATGAATACTCTGCCTAAACTCATTTTTGTATGGTGTCAGAATACAAAATTCAGAAAGGAAGAAAGTAAAACAAACACAAACCCAGAACAAATTTAGGCAATTGCCAATCAAGAGACCTGAATGCTGACGATTTTATACACCTGAAAATCCCAATGACACTCGATTTGGAGGGGATTCAGAGCTGTCCCCTCTGGAAAAGTGTTACACTTCATTTTCCAAAACACATTACCTTATCTTGGTCGTGTTTCCTGTAGATTTCTAAGCATTAAACGTCAATTTGCTTTATTTTTTATTTCATTATGAATACTCTGCCTAAACTCATTTTTGTATGGTGTCAGAATGCAAAATTCAGAAAGGAAGAAGGCAAAACAAACACAAACCCAGAACAAATTTAGGCAATTGCCTAGCAGGAGACCTGAATCCTGCCGATGGAATACACCTGAAAATCCCATTCACACATGATTTGGAGGGAATTCAGAGCTGTCCCCTCGGCAAAAGTGTTATATTTCATTTTCTTTTTTTTTTTTTTGTATGTGCAGTGTACTATATTTATTTATTTTTTTTTATTTTTTTTTATAAAGCTTTTATTTAAAGAATATAAATTTCCAAAGAACAGCTCATGGACCACAATGGCTCCCCCCACACACAACTTCCCTCCCTCCCCCCACCCTCCCCTTTTCCCGCTCCCTCTCCCCTTCCATTCACATCAAGATTCATTTTCAATTCTTTTTATACACAGGAGATCAATTTAGTACGTATTACGTAAAGATTTCAACGGTTTGCCCTCGCATAGAGACACAAAATGATAATACTGTTGGAGTACTAGTTATAGTATTAATTCACAATGTACAGCACATTAAGGACAGAGATCCTACATGATTTTTTTTTTTTTTAAAAATTGATTAATTGTCTATGCAATTTCCAGTTTAACACCAAGATTTTTTTTTTCATTTGCAATTATCTTTATATAAAGAAGATCGATTCAATATATACTATGTAAGGATTTCATCAGTTTGCACCCACACAGAAACACAAAGTGTAAAAATACTGTTTCAGTACTAGTAATAGCATCACTTCACATTGGATAACACACTAAGGACAGATCCCCCATGAGACGCAAGTACACAGTGACTCCTGATGTTGATTTAACAATTTGACACTCTTGTTTATGGCGTCAGTAATCTCCCTAGGCTCTGGTCATGAGTTGCCGAGGCTATGGAAGCCTTTAGGGTTAGCCGACTTCGATCTTATTCCCACAGGGCCATAGTCAAAGTGGAAGTTCTCTCCTCCCTTCAGAGAAAGGTACCTCCTTCTTTGATGGCCCCGTTCTTTCCACTGGGATCTCACTCACAGAGATCTTTCATTTAGGTCTTCTGTTTTTTCCAGAGTGTCTTAGCTTTCCATGCCTAAAATATTCTCATGGGCTCTTGAGCCAGATCCGAATGCCTTAAGGGCTGATTCTGAGGCCAGAGTGCTATTTAGGACATCTGCCATTCTATGAGTCTGCTGTGTATCCTGCTTCCCATGTTGGATCATTCTCTCCCTTTTTCATTCTATCAGTTAGTATTAGCAGACACTAGTCTTGTTTGTGTGATCCCTTTGGCTCTTAGACCTATCAGTGTGATCAATTGTGAGCTGAAATTGATCACTTGGACTAATGAGATGGCCTTGGTACATGCCACCTTGATGGGGTTGTATTGGAAACCCCTGGCACAATTCTAACTCCATCATTTGGGGCCGTTCCGATTGAGCCTGTCCCAAGTTTTACATCTCTTCCCTCTCTTATTCCCACTCTTATATTTCACAGAGATCACTTTTCAGTTAAAATTTAAACACCTAAGAATAATTCTGTGTTAATTACAGAGTTCAACCTCTAGTACTAGGATAAAGAAAAAAAAAAATACTACCATGGATAAAGTATTACATTGTACAACAACAGTCAGCACAAGATCTGATCGAGTCACTGTTTCTCATAGTGTCCATTTCACTTCAACAGGTTTCCCCTTTGGTGCTCAGTTAGTCATCGCCAATCAAGGGAAACAAATGATATTTGTCTCTTTGGGACTGACTTAATTCACTCAGCATGATGTTTTCCAGATTCCTCCATTTTGTTGCAAGTGACCGGATTTCATTGTTTTTGACTGCTGTATAGTATTCTGTAGAGTACATGTCCCATAATTTCCTAATCCAGTCTACTGTTGATGGGCATTTGGGTTGGTTCCAAGTCTTAGCTATTGTGAATTGAGCCGCAATAAACATTGCTGTGCAGACGGCTTTTTTGTTTGCCAATTTAATTTCCTTTGGGTAAATTCCAAGGAGTGGGATGGCTGGGTTGAATGGTAGGGTTATATTCATGTTTCTGAGGAATCTCCAGACTGACTTCCATAGTGGCTTCACCAGTTTGCATTCCCACCAACAGTGGATTAGTGTCCCTTTTTCCCCACATCCTCTCCAGCATCTATTGTTGGTGGATTTCTGAATGTGAGCCATTCTCACCGGGGTGAGGTGAAACCTCATTGTGGTTTTGATTTGCATTTCCCTGATTGCTAGGGATCTTGAACATTTTTTCATGTGTCTGTTGGCCATTTGGATTTCCTCTTTTGAAAAATGTCTATTGAGGTCCTTGGCCCATCTCTTAAGTGGGTTGTTTGTTTTGATGTTGTGGAGTTTCTTAATTTCTGTGTAGATTCTGGTTATCAACCCTTTATCTGTTGCATAGTTTGCAAATATATTTTCCCATTCTGTCGGTTTCCTATTCACTTTCCTGACTGTTTCTTTTGCAGTACAGAAACTTTTCAATTTGATGCAATCCCAGTAGTTGATTTTGGTTTTCAGTGCCTGTGCTTCTGGGGTCTTTTCCAAGAAGTCTTTGCCAGTACCTATGTCTTGCAGGGTTTCTCCTATGCTCTCTAGTAATTTGATGGTGTCGGGTCGTAGGTTTAAATTTTTAATCCATGTTGAATGGATTTTTGTGTAAGGTGAAAGGTAGGGGTCTTGCTTCATGGTTCTGCACGTGGAAATCCAGTTTTCCCAGCACCATTTATTAAACAGACTGACCTTACTCCAGGGACTGGTTTTGGATCGTTGATCAAATATAAGTTGGCTGTAGGTGTTTGGATTGATTTCTGGAGTTTCTATTCTGTTCCATTGGTCTATCCATCTGTTTCTGTACCAGTACCATGCTGTTTTGATAACAACTGCCCTGTAGTATGTCCTGAAATCTGGTATTGTGATGCCTCCGGCTTTGTTTTTGTTGTACAAGATTGCTTTAGCTATTCGAGGTCTCCTGTGTCTCCATATGAATTTCAGCATCATTTTTTCCAGATCTGAGAAGAATGTCCTCGGTATCTTGATTGGTATTGCGTTGAATCTGTAAATTGCTTTTGGGAGAATGGACATTTTGATGATATTGATTCTTCCAATCCATGAGCATGGGAGATTTCTCCATTTTTTGGTATCCTCTTCTATTTCTTTCTTTAAGGTTTTGTAATTTTCATTGTAGAGATCTTTAATGTCCTTAGTTAAATTTATTCCAAGGTATTTGATTGTTTTTGTAGCTATTGTGAATGGGATTGATCTTAGCAGTTCTTCCTCAGCCGTGGCATTGTCTGTGTATACAAAGGCTGTTGATTTTTGTGCATTGATTTTATATCCTGCTACTTTGCCAAACTCTTCTATGAGTTCCAATAATCTCTTAGTAGAGTTCTTTGGGTCCCCTAAATAAAGAATCATGTCGTCTGCAAAGAGGGATAGTTTGAGTTCTTCCTTCCCAACTTGTATCCCTTTAATTTCTTTTTCTTGCCTAATAGCTCTGGCTAAGACTTCCAGCACTATATTGAATAGCAGTGGTGAGAGTGGGCATCCCTGTCTGGTACCAGATCTCAGTGGAAATGCTTCCAACTTTTCCCCATTCAATAGGATATTGGCCGTGGGTTTTTCATAAATTGCTTTGATTGTATTGAGGAATGTGCCTTCTATTCCCAGTTTGCTTAGGGTTTTCATCATGAAAGGGTGTTGAATTTTATCGAATGCTTTCTCTGCGTCTAGTGAGATAATCATATGGTTTTTCTTCTGTAGTCTGTTAATGTGGTGTATCACGTTGATTGTTTTGCGAATATTGAACCATCCCTGCATACCAGGGATGAATCCCACTTGGTCTGGGTGGATGATCTTTCTGATGTGTTGTTGCAGTCTATTGGCCAGAATTTTGTTGAGGATTTTTGCATCTATGTTCATGAGGGATATTGGTCTGTAATTCTCTTTCAATGCTGCATCTTTTTCTGGCTTAGGAATTAAGGTGATGCTGGCTTCATAGAAGGAATTTGGGAGAATTCCCTCTTTTTCGATTGTTCTGAATAGTTTGAGAAGAATTGGGGTTAGTTCTTCTTTAAATGTCTGGTAGAATTCAGCAGTGAATCCATCTGGTCCTGGGCTTTTCTTTGTTGGGAGGGCCTTTATTACTGATTCAATTTCTGACTCACTTATGGGTCTGTTTAGGTTTTCTATGTCTTCCTGGTTCAATTTAGGTAGGTTGCATGTGTCCAGGAATCTATCCATTTCTGATAGGTTTCCCTGTTTGCTGGCATACAAGTCCTTGTAGTAATTTCTGATGATTCTTTTGATTTCTGTGGTGTCTGTTGTTATATTTCCTTTTTCATCTCTGATTTTACTGATTTGGGTCTTTTCTCTTCTTTTTTTAGTTAGTTGGGCCAATGGGGTGTCAATCTTGTTTATTTTTTCAAAAAACCAGCTCCTCGTTTGGCTGATTTTTTGTAATGTTTTTTTGGATTCAATCCTGTTGATTTCTTCTCTGATTTTGATTATTTCTCTTTTTCTACTAGATTTGGGTCTAGTTTGCTGCAAATTTTCTAGATCCTTGAGATGCATTGAAAGCTCATCTATTTGGTGCCTTTCCAGTTTCTTGATGTAGGCACCTATTGATATAAACTTTCCTCTTAACACTGCTTTTGCTGTATCCCATAAGTTTTGGTATGTTGTGCTGTTATCCTCATTTACTTCCAGAAAATTTTTGATTTCTCTTTTGATTTCTTCAGTGACCCATTGTTCATTCAGGAGCATGTTGTTCAATCTCCATGTGTTTGCATATGCTCTAGAGATTCCTGAGTTGCTAATTTCCAACTTCACTCCCTCATGGTCTGAGAAGTTGCATGGTATGATTCTAATTCTTTTGAATTTGCTGAGACTTGCTTTATGGCCTAATATGTGATCAATCCTAGAGTAGGTTCCATGTGCTGCTGAGAAGAATGTGAATGCTTTCTGTGTAGGATGAAAAGTTCTGTAGATATCTGTTAGATCCATTTGGGCTATAGTGTTGTTTAAATCTACTGTCTCTTTGTTGATCTTCTGTCCTGTCGATCTGTCAATATCTGTGAGTGAAGTATTGAAGTCCCCCAGTACTATTGTGTTGGGGTCTAAGTCTCCCTTTAAGTTTCTTAACAAATTTTGTAAATAAACCTGTGGCCTGTAATTAGGTGCATATACATTGAGAATTGTTATATCTTCCTGTAGTATTGATCCCTTAATCATTATATAGTGCCCCTCTTTGTCTCTCTTAACAGTTTTTGTGTTAAAGTTTATGTAGTCCGATATTAAGATGGTTACACCCGCTCTTTTTTCATTTCTGTTGGCGTGGTATATCTTGTTCCATCCTTTTATTTTCAGTCTGTATGGATCTTCGTTGGAAAGATGTGTTTCTTGTAGGCAGCAAATAGATGGTTTTTGTTCCTTAACCCAATCAGCCAATCTCTGTCTTTTAACAGGACAGTTTAGACCTTTAACGTTCAATGTGACTATTGATAAGTGGTAAGTTTGCCCTGCCATTTGCCAGATATTTTCTAATGTATGCTTTGAATTCCCTGTGATCTTTTGCCGTGAGGTTCCCTTCGTTTACCTTCTTTCATGTTGATGGTCGTGTTTCTGTGTTTCTGTGTGTAACACGTCTTTAAGTATCTTTTGCAGGGCTGGACGAGTGGCAACAAATTCTTTCAATTTTTGTTTGTTATGAAAGGTCTTTATTTCACCTTCATTAACAAATGAGAGCTTTGCAGGGTATAATATTCTGGGCTGGCAGTTTTTCTCTCTAAGCACCTGGGCTATGTCTCGCCATTCCCTTCTAGCTTGTAGGGTTTCAGTTGAGAAGTCAGCTGTAAGTCTAATTGGAGATCCTCTGAGAGTAATCTGCCGTTTCTCTCTTGCACATTTTAGGATCTTTTCTTTTTGCTTCACTGTGGTGAGTTTAATTACAATATGTCGTGCAGAGGATCTCTTTTGGTCATGTTTATTAGGGGTTCTATGAGCTTCCTGGATTAGGATTTCTCTGTCTTTCTCCAAGCCTGGAAAGTTTTCTGCTAGTATCTCCCTAAAAAGGCCTTCTAATCCTTTCTCCCTCTCCATACCTTCAGGAACACCTAGAACCCGAATGTTGGGTTTTTTAATAGTATCCTGTAAATTCCCGACGATATCTTTTAGTTTTCTAATTTCCTCTTCTTGTCTTTGGTTTGACTGTTTCCTCTCCTGTTCTCTGTCTTCTAGGTCCGATATTCTCTCTTCTGCTTCACCCATTCTGGTTTTAAGGCCCTCAAGATTGCTTGTCACTTGATCTATTGAATTCTTCAATTCATTAAGATTTTTTGTCACTCTCGTAGCTTCTTGTTCTACTAGTTGTTTCATTTCATTTTGATTTCTGCGTAGTGCTTCATTCTCGCGAGAGAGATTTTCTATCTTATCCATTAAGGATTTCTGTAGTTCAAGAATTTGTTTTTGAGAACTTCTTAATGTTCTTATCAATTCTTTGAGATCTGCTTCTTGCATTTCTTCTATCTCCTTATCTTCATAATCCTGACTTGGGGTGTCTTTTCCGTTTGGGGTCATCATAGCGTCTTCCTTGATCTTGCTCCCTCGGAATCTGTTTTTATTTGGCATTTTTTTTTCCCCTCACTCTTTCTCTGGGTTGTCATGGTAACGGAGTTTGTGTGCGCGGTGTGTTCCCAGTTTTTGGATCCCCTTCAGGTTTCTACAGCCTCGGGTTTTTGGTTCCGTCTGCCTCAGTGATTGGCGGGCGGGCGGGCGGGCAGGCACGCCTTGTCCCACTGCATTTAATCTAGCTCGAATTAGCAGGGTGGGTGGCGAGAGAGGCTAGTGTCCGTGCAGGCTCGCCTCAATTGTGCTGCTTCCCCCGTGGCGTCTGCTTCCCCCCGCCAGTGTCTCGGGATCCCTGTATCGGCCCCCGTTCAAGCGCTCAGTTCCAATGGCGACTGTTTTCCGCCCGGCTTCCGGTTCAGCCGGCGGGCGCTCGCCGTCCCACTGTGTTCAGTCTAGCTCGAGTGAGCAGGGTGGGCAACGAAAGAGGCTAGTGTCCGTGTGGGCTCGCCTCAACTGTGCTGTTTCCCCCGTGGCGTCTGCTTCCCCCCGCCAGTGTCTCGGGATCCCTGTATCGGCTCCCGTTTAAGCGCTCAATTCTAATGGCGACTGTGTTCCGTGCGGTTCCCGTCCCTCCCGGCAGCTCCCGTGCCACTAAGGCACGATTTGCCGTTCGCAAACTTACTTTCCCATAGGTCCTCTGCGTCTCATTCACTGGGTCCGGAAGAATTTCCACTGCATTTTTTTCCGTGAGATTTTTCCTGAGGCTACAGTAACTCTGTTTTTATTAAACTATCTTTTTGCGGACTGCTAGTGCGCGTCCTCACTATTCCGCCATCTTGGCTCCGCCCCTATATTTCATTTTCCAAAACACATAACCTTATCTTGGTCGTGTTGCCTGTAGATTTCTAAGCATGAATTGCAAGTTTTCTGTGTTTTGTAGTTTATTATGAATACTTTATCTAAACTCGTTTTTATATGGTGTCAGAATGCAAAATTCAGAAAAGAAGAAGGCAAAACAAACACAAACCCAGAACAAATCGAGGCAATTGCCTAGCAGGAGACCTGAATGCTCTCGATTGAATACACCTAAACTCTCATTCACACTCGATTTGGAGGGGATTCAGAGCTGTCCCCTCCGGAAAAGGGTTACACTTCATTTTCCAAAACAAATTACCTTATCTTGGTCATGTTGCCTGTAGATTTCTACGCATGAAAAGCCAATTTGCTTTGTTGTTTTTTTCATTATGAATACTCTTCCTAAACTCATTTTTGTATGGTGTCAGAATACAAAATTCAGAAAGGAAGAAAGGAAAACAAACACAAACCCAGAACACGTTTAGGCAATTGCCAATCAAGAGACCTGAATGCTGCTGATTGAATACACCTGAAAATCCCATTGACATTCGATTTGGAGGGAATTCAGAGCTGGCCCATCAGGAAAAGCGTTACATTTCATTTTCCAAAACACATAACCTTATCTGGGTCGTGTTGCCTGTAGATTTCTAAGCATGAAACGCCATTTCCTGTGTTATTTATTGCTTTATGCACTCCGCCTACCTCATTTATGTATGGTGTCAGAAAACAAAATTTGGAAAGGAAGAAGGCAAAACAAACACAAACCCAGAACAAGTTTAGGCAATTGCCTAGCAGGAGACCTGAATGCTCTCAATTGAATACACCTGAAAATCCCATTCACACTCGATTTGGAGGGAATTCAGAGCTGTCCCCTCTGGACAAGGGTTACATTTCATTTTCCAAAACACAAAATTGCATCTTGGTCTAGTTGCCTGTAGATTTCAAAGCTTGAAATGCCATTTCCTGTGTTATTTATTGCTTTGTGGACTCTGCCTCACCTCATTTTTGTATGGTGTCAGAATACAAAATTTGGAAAGGAAGAAGGTAAAACAAACACAAACCCAGAACAAATTTAGGCGATTGCCTAGAAGGAGACGTGAATGCTACCTATTAAATACACATGAAAATCTCATTCACACTCGATTTGGAGGGGATTCAGAGCTGTCCCCTCTTGACAAGTGTTACATTTCATTTTCCAAACACATTACCTTATCTTGGTCGTTTTGCCTGTAGATGTCTAAGCATGAAATGCCAATTTACTGTGTTTTGTATTTAATTATGAATACTTTGCCTAAACTCGTTTTGTGTGGTGTCAGAATACAAATATTCAGAAAGGAAGAAGGCAAAACAAACAGAAACCCAGAACAAATTGAGGCAATTGCCTAGCAGGAGACCTGACTGCTGCCGATTGTATACCCCTGAAAATCCCATTCACACATGATTTGGAGGGAATTCAGAGCATTCCCCTCGGCAAAAGTGTAATATTTCATTTTCCAAAACACATAGACTTATCTTAATCGTGTTGCCTGTAGATTTCTAAGCAGGAAAAGCCAATTTCCTTTGTTTTTTATTTCATTATGAATATTCTGCCTAAACACATTTTTGTATGGTGTCAGAATGCAAAATTCAGAAAGGAAGAAGGCAAAACAAACACAAACCCAGAACAAATTGAGGCAGTTGCCTACCAGCAGACCGAAATGCTCTCGATTGAATACACCTGAAACTCTCATTCACACTCGATTTGGAGGGGATTCAGAGCTCTCCCCTCGGCAAAAGTGTTACATTTCATTATCCAAAATACAAAAAATCATGTTAGTCCTGTTGCCTGTAGATTTCTATGCATGAAAAGCCAATTTCCTTTGTTTTTTATTTCATTATGAATACTCTGCCTAAACTCGTTTTCATATGGTGTCAGAATACAAAATTCAGAAAGGAAGAAGGCAAAACAAACACAAACCCAGAACAAATTGAGGCAATTGCCTAGCAGGAGACCTGAATGCTGCCGATGGAGTACACCTGAAAATCCCATTCACGCTCAATTTGAAGGGAATTCAGAGCTGTCCCCTCTGGACAAGTGTTACATTTCATTTTCCAAAACACAAAACCTCATCTGGGTCGTTTTGCTTGTAGATTTCTAAGCATAAAATGCCAATTTCCTGAGTTTTGTATATTATTATGAATACTCTGCCTAAACTCATTTTTGTATGGTGTCAGAATACAAAATTCAGAAAGGAAGAAAGTAAAACAAACACAAACCCAGAACAAATTTAGGCAATTGCCAATCAAGAGACCTGAATGCTGACGATTTTATACACCTGAAAATCCCAATGACACTCGATTTGGAGGGGATTCAGAGCTGTCCCCTCTGGAAAAGTGTTACACTTCATTTTCCAAAACACATTACCTTATCTTGGTCGTGTTTCCTGTAGATTTCTAAGCATTAAACGTCAATTTGCTTTATTTTTTATTTCATTATGAATACTCTGCCTAAACTCATTTTTGTATGGTGTCAGAATGCAAAATTCAGAAAGGAAGAAGGCAAAACAAACACAAACCCAGAACAAATTTAGGCAATTGCCTAGCAGGAGACCTGAATCCTGCCGATGGAATACACCTGAAAATCCCACTCACACATGATTTGGAGGGAATTCAGAGCTGTCCCCTCGGCAAAAGTGTTATATTTCATTTTCCAAAACACATAACCTTATCTTGGTCGTGTTGCCTGTAGATTTCTAAGCATGAATTGCAAGTTTTCTGTGTTTTGTATTTTATTATGAATACTTTATCTAAACTCGTTTTTATATGGTGTCAGAATGCAAAATTCAGAAAAGAAGAAGGCAAAACAAACACAAACCCAGAACAAATCGAGGCAATTGCCTAGCAGGAGACCTGAATGCTCTCGATTGAATACACCTAAACTCTCATTCACACTCGATTTGGAGGGGATTCAGAGCTGTCCCCTCCGGAAAAGGGTTACACTTCATTTTCCAAAACAAATTACCTTATCTTGGTCATGTTGCCTGTAGATTTCTACGCATGAAAAGCCAATTTGCTTTGTTGTTTTTTTCATTATGAATACTCTTCCTAAACTCATTTTTGTATGGTGTCAGAATACAAAATTCAGAAAGGAAGAAAGGAAAACAAACACAAACCCAGAACACGTTTAGGCAATTGCCAATCAAGAGACCTGAATGCTGCTGATTGAATACACCTGAAAATCCCATTGACATTCGATTTGGAGGGAATTCAGAGCTGGCCCATCAGGAAAAGCGTTACATTTCATTTTCCAAAACACATAACCTTATCTGGGTCGTGTTGCCTGTAGATTTCTAAGCATGAAACGCCATTTCCTGTGTTATTTATTGCTTTATGCACTCCGCCTACCTCATTTATGTATGGTGTCAGAAAACAAAATTTGGAAAGGAAGAAGGCAAAACAAACACAAACCCAGAACAAGTTTAGGCAATTGCCTAGCAGGAGACCTGAATGCTCTCGATTGAATACACCTGAAAATCCCATTCACACTCGATTTGGAGGGAATTCAGAGCTGTCCCCTCTGGACAAGGGTTACATTTCATTTTCCAAAACACAAAATTGCATCTTGGTCTAGTTGCCTGTAGATTTCAAAGCTTGAAATGCCATTTCCTGTGTTATTTATTGCTTTGTGGACTCTGCCTCACCTCATTTTTGTATGGTGTCAGAATACAAAATTTGGAAAGGAAGAAGGTAAAACAAACACAAACCCAGAACAAATTTAGGCGATTGCCTAGAAGGAGACGTGAATGCTACCTATTAAATACACATGAAAATCTCATTCACACTCGATTTGGAGGGGATTCAGAGCTGTCCCCTCTTGACAAGTGTTACATTTCATTTTCCAAACACATTACCTTATCTTGGTCGTTTTGCCTGTAGATGTCTAAGCATGAAATGCCAATTTACTGTGTTTTGTATTTAATTATGAATACTTTGCCTAAACTCGTTTTGTGTGGTGTCAGAATACAAATATTCAGAAAGGAAGAAGGCAAAACAAACAGAAACCCAGAACAAATTGAGGCAATTGCCTAGCAGGAGACCTGACTGCTGCCGATTGTATACCCCTGAAAATCCCATTCACACATGATTTGGAGGGAATTCAGAGCATTCCCCTCGGCAAAAGTGTAATATTTCATTTTCCAAAACACATAGACTTATCTTAATCGTGTTGCCTGTAGATTTCTAAGCAGGAAAAGCCAATTTCCTTTGTTTTTTATTTCATTATGAATATTCTGCCTAAACACATTTTTGTATGGTGTCAGAATGCAAAATTCAGAAAGGAAGAAGGCAAAACAAACACAAACCCAGAACAAATTGAGGCAGTTGCCTACCAGCAGACCGAAATGCTCTCGATTGAATACACCTGAAACTCTCATTCACACTCGATTTGGAGGGGATTCAGAGCTCTCCCCTCGGCAAAAGTGTTACATTTCATTATCCAAAATACAAAAAATCATGTTAGTCCTGTTGCCTGTAGATTTCTATGCATGAAAAGCCAATTTCCTTTGTTTTTTATTTCATTATGAATACTCTGCCTAAACTCGTTTTCATATGGTGTCAGAATACAAAATTCAGAAAGGAAGAAGGCAAAACAAACACAAACCCAGAACAAATTTAGGCAATTGCCAATCAAGAGACCTGAATGCTGCCGATGGAGTACACCTGAAAATCCCATTCACGCTCAATTTGAAGGGAATTCAGAGCTGTCCCCTCTGGACAAGTGTTACATTTCATTTTCCAAAACACAAAACCTCATCTGGGTCGTTTTGCTTGTAGATTTCTAAGCATAAAATGCCAATTTCCTGAGTTTTGTATATTATTATGAATACTCTGCCTAAACTCATTTTTGTATGGTGTCAGAATACAAAATTCAGAAAGGAAGAAAGTAAAACAAACACAAACCCAGAACAAATTTAGGCAATTGCCAATCAAGAGACCTGAATGCTGACGATTTTATACACGTGAAAATCCCAATGACACTCGATTTGGAGGGGATTCAGAGCTGTCCCCTCTGGAAAAGTGTTACACTTCATTTTCCAAAACACATTACCTTATCTTGGTCGTGTTTCCTGTAGATTTCTAAGCATTAAACGTCAATTTGCTTTATTTTTTATTTCATTATGAATACTCTGCCTAAACTCATTTTTGTATGGTGTCAGAATGCAAAATTCAGAAAGGAAGAAGGCAAAACAAACACAAACCCAGAACAAATTTAGGCAATTGCCTAGCAGGAGACCTGAATCCTGCCGATGGAATACACCTGAAAATCCCACTCACACATGATTTGGAGGGAATTCAGAGCTGTCCCCTCGGCAAAAGTGTTATATTTCATTTTCCAAAACACATAACCTTATCTTGGTCGTGTTGCCTGTAGATTTCTAAGCATGAATTGCAAGTTTTCTGTGTTTTGTATTTTATTATGAATACTTTATCTAAACTCGTTTTTATATGGTGTCAGAATGCAAAATTCAGAAAAGAAGAAGGCAAAACAAACACAAACCCAGAACAAATCGAGGCAATTGCCTAGCAGGAGACCTGAATGCTCTCGATTGAATACACCTAAACTCTCATTCACACTCGATTTGGAGGGGATTCAGAGCTGTCCCCTCCGGAAAAGGGTTACACTTCATTTTCCAAAACAAATTACCTTATCTTGGTCATGTTGCCTGTAGATTTCTACGCATGAAAAGCCAATTTGCTTTGTTGTTTTTTTCATTATGAATACTCTTCCTAAACTCATTTTTGTATGGTGTCAGAATACAAAATTCAGAAAGGAAGAAAGGAAAACAAACACAAACCCAGAACACGTTTAGGCAATTGCCAATCAAGAGACCTGAATGCTGCTGATTGAATACACCTGAAAATCCCATTGACATTCGATTTGGAGGGAATTCAGAGCTGGCCCATCAGGAAAAGCGTTACATTTCATTTTCCAAAACACATAACCTTATCTGGGTCGTGTTGCCTGTAGATTTCTAAGCATGAAACGCCATTTCCTGTGTTATTTATTGCTTTATGCACTCCGCCTACCTCATTTATGTATGGTGTCAGAAAACAAAATTTGGAAAGGAAGAAGGCAAAACAAACACAAACCCAGAACAAGTTTAGGCAATTGCCTAGCAGGAGACCTGAATGCTCTCGATTGAATACACCTGAAAATCCCATTCACACTCGATTTGGAGGGAATTCAGAGCTGTCCCCTCTGGACAAGGGTTACATTTCATTTTCCAAAACACAAAATTGCATCTTGGTCTAGTTGCCTGTAGATTTCAAAGCTTGAAATGCCATTTCCTGTGTTATTTATTGCTTTGTGGACTCTGCCTAACCTCATTTTTGTATGGTGTCAGAATACAAAATTTGGAAAGGAAGAAGGTAAAACAAACACAAACCCAGAACAAATTTAGGCGATTGCCTAGAAGGAGACGTGAATGCTACCTATTAAATACACATGAAAATCTCATTCACACTCGATTTGGAGGGGATTCAGAGCTGTCCCCTCTTGACAAGTGTTACATTTCATTTTCCAAACACATTACCTTATCTTGGTCGTTTTGCCTGTAGATGTCTAAGCATGAAATGCCAATTTACTGTGTTTTGTATTTAATTATGAATACTTTGCCTAAACTCGTTTTGTGTGGTGTCAGAATACAAATATTCAGAAAGGAAGAAGGCAAAACAAACAGAAACCCAGAACAAATTGAGGCAATTGCCTAGCAGGAGACCTGACTGCTGCCGATTGTATACCCCTGAAAATCCCATTCACACATGATTTGGAGGGAATTCAGAGCATTCCCCTCGGCAAAAGTGTAATATTTCATTTTCCAAAACACATAGACTTATCTTAATCGTGTTGCCTGTAGATTTCTAAGCAGGAAAAGCCAATTTCCTTTGTTTTTTATTTCATTATGAATATTCTGCCTAAACACATTTTTGTATGGTGTCAGAATGCAAAATTCAGAAAGGAAGAAGGCAAAACAAACACAAACCCAGAACAAATTGAGGCAGTTGCCTACCAGCAGACCGAAATGCTCTCGATTGAATACACCTGAAACTCTCATTCACACTCGATTTGGAGGGGATTCAGAGCTCTCCCCTCGGTAAAAGTGTTACATTTCATTATCCAAAATACAAAAAATCATGTTAGTCCTGTTGCCTGTAGATTTCTATGCATGAAAAGCCAATTTCCTTTGTTTTTTATTTCATTATGAATACTCTGCCTAAACTCGTTTTCATATGGTGTCAGAATACAAAATTCAGAAAGGAAGAAGGCAAAACAAACACAAACCCAGAACAAATTGAGGCAATTGCCTAGCAGGAGACCTGAATGCTGCCGATGGAGTACACCTGAAAATCCCATTCACGCTCAATTTGAAGGGAATTCAGAGCTGTCCCCTCTGGACAAGTGTTACATTTCATTTTCCAAAACACAAAACCTCATCTGGGTCGTTTTGCTTGTAGATTTCTAAGCATAAAATGCCAATTTCCTGAGTTTTGTATATTATTATGAATACTCTGCCTAAACTCATTTTTGTATGGTGTCAGAATACAAAATTCAGAAAGGAAGAAAGTAAAACAAACACAAACCCAGAACAAATTTAGGCAATTGCCAATCAAGAGACCTGAATGCTGACGATTTTATACACCTGAAAATCCCAATGACACTCGATTTGGAGGGGATTCAGAGCTGTCCCCTCTGGAAAAGTGTTACACTTCATTTTCCAAAACACATTACCTTATCTTGGTCGTGTTTCCTGTAGATTTCTAAGCATTAAACGTCAATTTGCTTTATTTTTTATTTCATTATGAATACTCTGCCTAAACTCATTTTTGTATGGTGTCAGAATGCAAAATTCAGAAAGGAAGAAGGCAAAACAAACACAAACCCAGAACAAATTTAGGCAATTGCCTAGCAGGAGACCTGAATCCTGCCGATGGAATACACCTGAAAATCCCACTCACACATGATTTGGAGGGAATTCAGAGCTGTCCCCTCGGCAAAAGTGTTATATTTCATTTTCCAAAACACATAACCTTATCTTGGTCGTGTTGCCTGTAGATTTCTAAGCATGAATTGCAAGTTTTCTGTGTTTTGTATTTTATTATGAATACTTTATCTAAACTCGTTTTTATATGGTGTCAGAATGCAAAATTCAGAAAAGAAGAAGGCAAAACAAACACAAACCCAGAACAAATCGAGGCAATTGCCTAGCAGGAGACCTGAATGCTCTCGATTGAATACACCTAAACTCTCATTCACACTCGATTTGGAGGGGATTCAGAGCTGTCCCCTCCGGAAAAGGGTTACACTTCATTTTCCAAAACAAATTACCTTATCTTGGTCATGTTGCCTGTAGATTTCTACGCATGAAAAGCCAATTTGCTTTGTTGTTTTTTTCATTATGAATACTCTTCCTAAACTCATTTTTGTATGGTGTCAGAATACAAAATTCAGAAAGGAAGAAAGGAAAACAAACACAAACCCAGAACACGTTTAGGCAATTGCCAATCAAGAGACCTGAATGCTGCTGATTGAATACACCTGAAAATCCCATTGACATTCAATTTGGAGGGAATTCAGAGCTGGCCCATCAGGAAAAGCGTTACATTTCATTTTCCAAAACACATAACCTTATCTGGGTCGTGTTGCCTGTAGATTTCTAAGCATGAAACGCCATTTCCTGTGTTATTTATTGCTTTATGGACTCTGCCTACCTCATTTATGTATGGTGTCAGAAAACAAAATTTGGAAAGGAAGAAGGCAAAACAAACAAAAACCCAGAACAAATTTAGGCAATTGCCTATCAGGAGACCTGAATGCTACCGATTGAATACAGGTGAAAATTTCATTCACACTCGATTTGGAGTGGATTCAGAGATGTCCCCTCTGGAAAAGGGTTACATTTCATTTTCCAAAACACATAACCTTATCTTGGTCATGTTGCCTGTAGATTTATAAGGATAAAATGCCAATTTCCTGAGTTTTGATTTTATTATGAATACTCTGCCTAAACTCGTTTTTGTATACTGTCAGAATGCAAAATTCAGAAAGGAAGAAGGCAAAACAAACACAAACCCAGAACACGTTTAGGCAATTGCCTAGCAGGAGACCTGAATGCTGCCGATTGAATACACCTGAAAATCCCATTCACACTCGATTTGGAGGGAATTCAGAGCTGTCCCCTCTGGACAAGGGTTACATTTCATTTTCCAAAACACAAAATTGCATCTTGGTCTAATTGCCTGTAGATTTCAAAGCTTGAAACGCCATTTCCTGTGTTATTTATTGCTTTGTGGACTCTGACTCACCTCATTTTTGTATGGTGTCAGAATACAAAATTTGGAAAGGAAGAAGGTAAAGCAAACACAAACCCAGAACAAATTTAGGCGATTGCCTAGAAGGAGACCTGAATGCTACCTATTAAATACACCTGAAAATCTCATTCACACTTGATTTGGAGGGGATTCAGAGCTGTCCCCTCTTGAGAAGTGTTACATTTCATTTTCCAAGCACATTACCTTATCTTGGTCGTGTTGCCTGTAGATTTCTAAGCATGAAATGCCAATTTACTGTGTTTTGTATTTAATTATGAATACTTTGCCTAAACTCGTTTTGTGTGGTGTGAGAATACAAATATTCAGAAAGGAAGAAGGCAAAACAAACACAAACCCAGAACTAATTGAGGCAATTGCCTACCAGGAGACCTGAATGCTGCCGATTGAATACACCTGAAAATCCCATTCACAGTCGATTTGGAGGGAATTCAGAACAGTCCCCTCGGCAAAAGTGTTACATTTCATTTTCCAAAATACAAAAAATGATGTTAGTCCTGTTGCCTGTACATTTCTAAGCATGAAATGCAAGTTTACTGTGTTTTGTATTTTATTATGAATACTCTGCCTGAACTCGTTTTTGTATGGTGTCAGAATGCAAAATTCAGAAAGGAAGAAGGCAAAACAAACACAAACCCAGAACAAACTGAGGCAATTGCCTAGCAGGAGACCTGAATGCTGCCGATGGAGTACACCTGAAAATCCCATTCACGCTCAATTTGAAGGGAACTCAGAGCTGTCCCCTCTGGACAAGTGTTACATTTCATTTTCCAAAACACAAAACCTCATCTGGGTCGTTTTGCTTGTAGATTTCTAAGCATAAAATGCCAATTTCCTGAGTTTTGTATATTATTATGAATACTCTGCCTAAACTCATTTTTGTATGGTGTCAGAATACAAAATTCAGAAAGGAAGAAAGTAAAACAAACACAAACCCAGAACAAATTTAGGCAATTGCCAATCAAGAGACCTGAATGCTGACGATTTTATACACGTGAAAATCCCAATGACACTCGATTTGGAGGGGATTCAGAGCTGTCCCCTCTGGAAAAGTGTTACACTTCATTTTCCAAAACACATTACCTTATCTTGGTCGTGTTTCCTGTAGATTTCTAAGCATTAAACGTCAATTTGCTTTATTTTTTATTTCATTATGAATACTCTGCCTAAACTCATTTTTGTATGGTGTCAGAATGCAAAATTCAGAAAGGAAGAAGGCAAAACAAACACAAACCCAGAACAAATTTAGGCAATTGCCTAGCAGGAGACCTGAATCCTGCCGATGGAATACACCTGAAAATCCCACTCACACATGATTTGGAGGGAATTCAGAGCTGTCCCCTCGGCAAAAGTGTTATATTTCATTTTCCAAAACACATAACCTTATCTTGGTCGTGTTGCCTGTAGATTTCTAAGCATGAATTGCAAGTTTTCTGTGTTTTGTATTTTATTATGAATACTTTATCTAAACTCGTTTTTATATGGTGTCAGAATGCAAAATTCAGAAAAGAAGAAGGCAAAACAAACACAAACCCAGAACAAATCGAGGCAATTGCCTAGCAGGAGACCTGAATGCTCTCGATTGAATACACCTAAACTCTCATTCACACTCGATTTGGAGGGGATTCAGAGCTGTCCCCTCCGGAAAAGGGTTACACTTCATTTTCCAAAACAAATTACCTTATCTTGGTCATGTTGCCTGTAGATTTCTACGCATGAAAAGCCAATTTGCTTTGTTGTTTTTTTCATTATGAATACTCTTCCTAAACTCATTTTTGTATGGTGTCAGAATACAAAATTCAGAAAGGAAGAAAGGAAAACAAACACAAACCCAGAACACGTTTAGGCAATTGCCAATCAAGAGACCTGAATGCTGCTGATTGAATACACCTGAAAATCCCATTGACATTCGATTTGGAGGGAATTCAGAGCTGGCCCATCAGGAAAAGCGTTACATTTCATTTTCCAAAACACATAACCTTATCTGGGTCGTGTTGCCTGTAGATTTCTAAGCATGAAACGCCATTTCCTGTGTTATTTATTGCTTTATGCACTCCGCCTACCTCATTTATGTATGGTGTCAGAAAACAAAATTTGGAAAGGAAGAAGGCAAAACAAACACAAACCCAGAACAAGTTTAGGCAATTGCCTAGCAGGAGACCTGAATGCTCTCGATTGAATACACCTGAAAATCCCATTCACACTCGATTTGGAGGGAATTCAGAGCTGTCCCCTCTGGACAAGGGTTACATTTCATTTTCCAAAACACAAAATTGCATCTTGGTCTAGTTGCCTGTAGATTTCAAAGCTTGAAATGCCATTTCCTGTGTTATTTATTGCTTTGTGGACTCTGCCTCACCTCATTTTTGTATGGTGTCAGAATACAAAATTTGGAAAGGAAGAAGGTAAAACAAACACAAACCCAGAACAAATTTAGGCGATTGCCTAGAAGGAGACGTGAATGCTACCTATTAAATACACATGAAAATCTCATTCACACTCGATTTGGAGGGGATTCAGAGCTGTCCCCTCTTGACAAGTGTTACATTTCATTTTCCAAACACATTACCTTATCTTGGTCGTTTTGCCTGTAGATGTCTAAGCATGAAATGCCAATTTACTGTGTTTTGTATTTAATTATGAATACTTTGCCTAAACTCGTTTTGTGTGGTGTCAGAATACAAATATTCAGAAAGGAAGAAGGCAAAACAAACACAAACCCAGAACTAATTGAGGCAATTGCCAATCAGGAGACCTGAATGCTGCCGATTGTATACACCTGAAAATCCCATTCACACATGATTTGGAGGGAATTCTGAGCTGTCCCCTCGGCAAAAGTGTTATATTTCATTTTACAAAACACATAACCTTATGTTGGTCATGTTGCCTGTAGATTTCTAAGCATGAAACGCCAATTTCCTTTATTTTTTATTTCATTATGAATACTCTGCCTAAACTCGTTTTGTATGGTGTCAGATTGCAAAATTCAGAAAGGAAGAAGGCAAAACAAACACAAACCCAGAACAAATTTAGGCAATTGCCTAGCAGGAGACCTGAATGCTGCCGATTGTATACACCTGAAAATCCCATTCACACATGATTTGGAGGGAATTCTGAGCTGTCCCCTCGGCAAAAGTGTTATATTTCATTTTACAAAACACATAACCTTATGTTGGTCATGTTGCCTGTAGATTTCTAAGCATGAAACGCCAATTTCCTTTATTTTTTATTTCATTATGAATACTCTGCCTAAACTCGTTTTGTATGGTGTCAGATTGCAAAATTCAGAAAGGAAGAAGGCAAAACAAACAGAAACCCAGAACAAATTGAGGCAATTACCTAGCAGGAGACCTGACTGCTGCCGATTGTCAACCCCTGAAAATCCCATTCACACATGATTTGGAGGGAATTCAGAGCTGTCCCCTCGGCAAAAGTGTTATATTTCATTTTCCAAAACACATAACCTTATCTTGGTCGTGTTGCCTGTATATTTCTGAGCATGAATTGCAAGTTTTCTGTGTTTTGTATTTTATTATGAATACTTTATCTAAACTCGTTTTTATATGGTGTCAGAATGCAAAATTCAGAAAAGAAGAAGGCAAAACAAACACAAACCCAGAACAAATCGAGGCAATTGCCTAGCAGGAGACCTGAATGCTCTCGATTGAATACACCTAAACTCTCATTCACACTCGATTTGGAGGGGATTCAGAGCTGTCCCCTCCGGAAAAGGGTTACACTTCATTTTCCAAAACAAATTACCTTATCTTGGTCATGTTGCCTGTAGATTTCTACGCATGAAAAGCCAATTTGCTTTGTTGTTTTTTTCATTATGAATACTCTTCCTAAACTCATTTTTGTATGGTGTCAGAATACAAAATTCAGAAAGGAAGAAAGGAAAACAAACACAAACCCAGAACACGTTTAGGCAATTGCCAATCAAGAGACCTGAATGCTGCTGATTGAATACACCTGAAAATCCCATTGACATTCGATTTGGAGGGAATTCAGAGCTGGCCCATCAGGAAAAGCGTTACATTTCATTTTCCAAAACACATAACCTTATCTGGGTCGTGTTGCCTGTAGATTTCTAAGCATGAAACGCCATTTCCTGTGTTATTTATTGCTTTATGGACTCCGCCTACCTCATTTATGTATGGTGTCAGAAAACAAAATTTGGAAAGGAAGAAGGCAAAACAAACAAAAACCCAGAACAAATTTAGGCAATTGCCTATCAGGAGACCTGAATGCTCTCGATTGAATACAGGTGAAAATTTCATTCACACTCGATTTGGAGGTGATTCAGAGATGTCCCCTCTGGAAAAGGGTTACATTTCATTTTCCAAAACACATAACCTTATCTTGGTCGTGTTGCCTGTAGATTTATAAGGATAAAATGCCAATTTCCTGAGTTTTGATTTTATTATGAATACTCTGCCTAAACTCGTTTTTGTATACTGTCAGAATGCAAAATTCAGAAAGGAAGAAGGCAAAACAAACACAAACCCAGAACACGTTTAGGCAATTGCCTAGGAGGAGACCTGAATGCTGCCAATTGAATACACCTGAAAATCCCATTCACACTCGATTTGGAGGGAATTCAGAGCTGTCCCCTCTGGACAAGGGTTACATTTCATTTTCCAAAACACAAAATTGCATCTTGGTCTAGTTGCCTGTAGATTTCAAAGCTTGAAACGCCATTTTCTGTGTTATTTATTGCTTTGTGGACTCTGCCTCACCTCATTTTTGTATGGTGTCAGAATACAAAATTTGGAAAGGAAGAAGGTAAAGCAAACACAAACCCAGAACAAATTTAGGCGATTGCCTAGAAGGAGACCTGAATGCTACCTATTAAATACACCTGAAAATCTCATTCACACTTGATTTGGAGGGGATTCAGAGCTGTCCCCTCTGGAAAAGTGTTACACTTCATTTTCCAAAACACATTACCTTATCTTGGTCGTGTTTCCTGTAGATTTCTAAGCATTAAACGTCAATTTGCTTTATTATTTATTTCATTATGAATACTCTGCCTAAACTCATTTTTGTATGGTGTCAGAATGCAAAATTCAGAAAGGAAGAAGGCAAAACAAACACAAACCCAGAACAAATTTAGGCAATTGCCTAGCAGGAGACCTGAATCCTGCCGATGGAATACACCTGAAAATCCCACTCACACATGATTTGGAGGGAATTCAGAGCTGTCCCCTCGGCAAAAGTGTTATATTTCATTTTCCAAAACACATAACCTTATCTTGGTCGTGTTGCCTGTAGATTTCTAAGCATGAATTGCAAGTTTTCTGTGTTTTGTATTTTATTATGAATACTTTATCTAAACTCGTTTTTATATGGTGTCAGAATGCAAAATTCAGAAAAGAAGAAGGCAAAACAAACACAAACCCAGAACAAATCGAGGCAATTGCCTAGCAGGAGACCTGAATGCTCTCGATTGAATACACCTAAACTCTCATTCACACTCGATTTGGAGGGGATTCAGAGCTGTCCCCTCCGGAAAAGGGTTACACTACATTTTCCAAAACAAATTACCTTATCTTGGTCATGTTGCCTGTAGATTTCTACGCATGAAAAGCCAATTTGCTTTGTTGTTTTTTTCATTATGAATACTCTTCCTAAACTCATTTTTGTATGGTGTCAGAATACAAAATTCAGAAAGGAAGAAAGGAAAACAAACACAAACCCAGAACACGTTTAGGCAATTGCCAATCAAGAGACCTGAATGCTGCTGATTGAATACACCTGAAAATCTCATTCACACTCGATTTGGAGGGGATTCAGACCTGACCCCTCTTGACAAGTGTCACATTTCATTTTCTAAAACACATAACCTTATCTGGGTCGTGTTGCCTGTAGATTTCTAAGCATGAAACGCCATTTCCTGTGTTATTTATTGCTTTATGGACTCCGCCTACCTCATTTATGTATGGTGTCAGAAAACAAAATTTGGAAAGGAAGAAGGCAAAACAAACAAAAACCCAGAACAAATTTAGGCAATTGCCTATCAGGAGACCTGAATGCTACCGATTGAATACAGGTGAAAATTTCATTCACACTCGATTTGGAGGTGATTCAGAGATGTCCCCTCTGGAAAAGGGTTACATTTCATTTTCCAAAACACATAACCTTATCTTGGTCGTGTTGCCTGTAGATTTATAAGGATAAAATGCCAATTTCCTGAGTTTTGATTTTATTATGAATACTCTGCCTAAACTCGTTTTTGTAAACTGTCAGAATGCAAAATTCAGAAAGGAAGAAGGCAAAACAAACACAAACCCAGAACACGTTTAGGCAATTGCCTAGCAGGAGACCTGAATGCTGCCAATTGAATACACCTGAAAATCCCATTCACACTCGATTTGGAGGGAATTCAGAGCTGTCCCCTCTGGACAAGTGTTACATTTCATTTTCCAAAACACAAAATTGCATCTTGGTCTAGTTGCCTGTAGATTTCAAAGCTTGAAACGCCATTTCCTGTGTTATTTATTGCTTTGTAGACTCTGCCTCACCTCATTTTTGTATGGTGTCAGAATACAAAATTTGGAAAGGAAGAAGGTAAAGCAAACACAAACCCAGAACAAATTTAGGCGATTGCCTAGAAGGAGACCTGAATGCTACCTATTAAATACACCTGAAAATCTCATTCACACTTGATTTGGAGGGGATTCAGAGCTGTCCCCTCTTGAGAAGTGTTACATTTCATTTTCCAAGCACATTACCTTATCTTGGTCGTGTTGCCTGTAGATTTCTAAGCATGAAATGCCAATTTACTGTGTTTTGTATTTAATTATGAATACATTGCCTAAACTCGTTTTGTGTGGTGTGAGAATAAAAATATTCAGAAAGGAAGAAGGCAAAACAAACACAAACCCAGAACTAATTGAGGCAATTGCCTACCAGGAGACCTGAATGCTGCCGATTGAATACACCTGAAAATCCCATTCACAGTCGATTTGGAGGGAATTCAGAACAGTCCCCTCGGCAAAAGTGTTACATTTCATTTTCCAAAATACAAAAAATGATGTTAGTCCTGTTGCCTGTACATTTCTAAGCATGAAATGCAAGTTTACTGTGTTTTGTATTTTATTATGAATACTCTGCCTGAACTCGTTTTTGTATGGTGTCAGAATGCAAAATTCAGAAAGGAAGAAGGCAAAACAAACACAAACCCAGAACAAATTGAGGCAATTGCCTAGCAGGCGACCTGAATGCTCTCGATTGAATACAGCTAAACTCTCATTCACACTCGATTTGGAGGGAATTCAGAGCTGCCCCTCTGGGCAATCGTTAGATTTCATTTTCCAAAACACATAACCTTATCTTGGTCTTGTTGCCTGTAGATTTCTATGCATGAAACGGCATTTCCTGTGTTATTTATTCCTTTGTGGACTCTGCCTAACCTCATTTTTGTATGGTGTCAGAATACAAAATTTGGAAAGGAAGAAGGCAAAACAAACACAAACCCAGAACAAATTTAGGCGATTGCCTAGCAGGAGACCTGAATGCTACCGATTAAATACACCTGAAAACCACATTCACACTCTATTTGGAGGGGATTCAGAGCTGTCCCCTCTTGACAAGTGTTACATTTCATTTTCCAAACACATTACCTTATCTTGGTCGTGTTGCCTGTAGATTTCTAAGCATGAAATGCCAATATACTGTGTTTTGTATTTTATTATGAATACTTTGCCTAAACTCGTTTTGTGTGGTGTCAGAATACAAATATTCAGAAAGGAAGAAGGCAAAACAAACACAAACCCAGAACTAATTGAGGCAATTGCCTACCAGGAGACCTGAATGCTGCCGAATGAATACACCTGAAAATCCCATTCACAGTCGATTTGGAGGGAATACAGACAGTCCCCTCAGAAAAAGTGTTACATTAATTATCCAAAATACAAAAAATCATGTTAGTCCTGTTGCCTGTAGATTTCTATGCATGAAAAGCCAATTTGCTTTATTTTTTATTTCATTATGAATACTCTGCCTAAGCTCGTTTTTGTATGGTGTCAGAATGCAAAATTCAGAAAAGAAGAAGGCAAAACAAACACAAACCCAGAAGAAATTGAGGCAATTGCCTAGCAGGAGACCTGAATCCTGCCGATTGTATACCCCTGAAAATCCCATTCACACATTATTTGGAGGGAATTCAGACCATTCCCCACGGCAAAAGTGTTATATTATATTTTCCAAAACACATATCCTTATCTTAGTCATGTTGCCTGTAGATTTCTAAGCATGAAAAGCCAATTTCCTTTGTTTTTTATTTCATTATGAATACTCTGCCTCAACTCGTTTTCGTATGGTGTCAAATATAAAATTCAGAAAGGAAGAACGCAAAACAAACACAAACCCAGAACAAGTTTAGGCAATTGCCTAGCAGGAGACCTGAATGCTGCCGATGGAGTACACCTGAAAATCCCATTCACGCTCAATTTGAACGGAATTCAGAGCTGTCCCTTCTGGACAAGAGTTACATTTCATTTTCCAAAACACAAAACCTCATCTGGGTCATTTTGCTTGTAGATTTCTAAGCATAAAATGCCAATTTCCTGAGTTTTGTATATTATTACGAATACTCTGCCTAAACTCGTTTTTGTATGGTGTCAGAATGCAAAATTCAGAAAGGAAGAAGGCAAAACAAACACAAACCCAGAAAAAATTGAGGAAATTGCCTAGCAGGAGAACTGAATGCTCTCGATTGAATACACCTGAAATTCCCATTCACACTCTATTTGGAGGGGATTCAGAGCTGTCCCCTCTGGAAAAGGGTTACATTTCATTTTCAAAAACACAAAACTAATCTTGGTCTAGTTGCCTATAGATTTCTAAGCATGAAACACCATTTCCTCTGATATTTATTGCTTTGTGGACTCTGCCTAACCTCATTTTTGTATGGTGTCAGAATACAAAATTGGAAAGGAAGAAGGTAAAACAAACACAAACCCAGAACAAATTTAGGCGATTGCCTAGCAGGAGACCTGAATGCTACCGATTGAATACACCTGAAAATCTCATTCACACTCGATTTGGAGGGGATTCAGAGCTGTCCCCTCTTGACAACTGTTACATTTCATTTTCCAAACACAATACCTTACCTTGGTCGTGTTGCCTGTAGATTTCTAAGCATGAAATGCCAATTTACTGTGTTTTCTATTTAATTATGAATAATTTGCCTAAACTCATTTTTGTACGGTGTCAGAATACAACATTCAGAAAGGAAGAAGGCAAAACAAACACAAACCCAGAACAAATTTAGGCGATTGCCTAGCAGGAGACCTGAATGCTACCGATTGAATACACCTGAAAATCTCATTCACACTCGATTTGGAGGGAATTCAGAGCTGTCCCTTTGGCAAAAGTGCTATATTTCATTTTCCAAAACACATAATTTATGTTGTTCGTGTTGCCTGTAGATTTCTAATCATGAAACACCAATTTGCTTTGTTTTTTATTTCATTATGAATACTCTGCCTAAACTCGTTTTTGTATGGTGTCAGAATGCAAAATTCAGAAAGGAAGAAGGCAAAACAAACACAAACCCAGAACTAATTGAGGCAATTGCCTAGCAGGAGACCTGAATGCTGCCGATTGAATACACATGAAATTCCCATTCACAGTCCATTTGGAGGGGATTTGGGGCTGTCCCCTCCTAACAAGTGTAACATTTCATTATCCAAAATACAAAAAATCCTGTTAGTCCTGTTGCCTGTACATTTCTAAGCATGAAATGCAAGTTTACTGTGTTTGTATTTTATTATGAATACTTTGCCTAAACTCGTTTTGTGTGGTGTCAGAATAAAAAATTCAGAAAGGAAGAAGGCAAAACAAACACAAACCCAGAACAAATTTAGGCAATTGCCTAGCAGAAGACCTGAATGCTGCCGATTGTATACACCTGAAATTCCGATTCACACATGATTTGGAGGGAAATCAGAACATTCCCCTCGGCAAAAGAGTTATATTTCATTTTCCAAAACACATAACCTTATGTTGGTCTTGTTGCCTGTAGAATTCTAAGCATGAAATGCCATTTTACTTTGTTTTTTGTTTCATTATGAATACTCTGCCTAAACTCGTTTTTGTTTGGTGTCAAATACAAAATCCAGAAAGGAAGAAGGCAAAACAAATACAAACCCAGAACAAATTTAGGCAATTGCCTAGCAGGAGACCTGAATGCTGCCGATTGTATACACCTGAAATTCCCATTCACACATGGTTTGGAGGGAAATCAGAACATTCCCCTCGGCAAAAGAGTTATATTTCATTTTCAAAACACATAACCTTATGTTGGTCTTGTTGCCTGTAGAATTCTAAGCATGAAATGCCATTTTACTTTTTTTTTTATTTCATTATGAATACTCTGCCTAAACTCGTTTTTGTATGGTGTCAAATACAAAATCCAGAAAGGAGGAAGGCAAAACAAACAGAAACCCAGAACTAATTGAGGCAATTGCCAATCAGGAGACCTGAATGCTGTTGATTTAATACACCTGAAAATCCCATTCACAGTTGATTTGGAGGGAATTCAGAGCTGTCCCCTCGGCAAAAGTGTTACATTTCATTTTCCAAAATACAAAAAATCATGTTAGTCCTGTTGCCTGTACATTTCTAAGCATGAAATGCAAGTTTACTGTGTTTTGTATTTTATTATGAATACTCTGCCTAAACTCGTTTTTGTATGGTGTCAGAATGCAAAATTCAGAAAGGAAGAAGGCAAAACAAACACAAACCCAGAACAAATTGAGGCAATTGCCTACCAGGAGACCTGAATGCTGCCAATTGAATACACCTGCAATTCCCATTCACACATGATTTGGAGGTAATTCAGAGCTGTACCCTCGGCAAAAGTGTTATATTTCATTTTAAAAAACACATAACCCTTTGTTGGTCATTTTGCCTGTAGATTTCTAAGCATGAAACGCCAATTTGCTTTGTTTTTTATTTCATTATGAATACTCTACCTAAACTCATTTTTGTATGGTGTCAGAATGCAAAATTCAGAAAGGAAGAAGGCAAAACAAACACAAACCCAGAACAAATTTAGGCAATTGCCTAGCAGGAGACCTGAATGCTGCCGATTTTATACACCTGAAATTCCCATTCACACATGATTTGGAGGGAATTCAGAGCTGTCCCTTCTGTACAATGGTTACATTTCATTTTCTAAAACACGAAACCTCATCTGGGTCATTTTGCTTGTAGATTTTTAAGCATAAAATGCCAATTTCCTGGGTTTTGTATATTATTATGAATACACTGCCCAAACTCATTTTTGTATGGTGTCAGAATACAAAATTCAGAAAGGAAGAAGGTAAAACAAACACAAAACCAGAACACGTTTAGGCAATTTCCAATCAAGAGACCTGAATGCTGACGATTTTATACACCTGAAAATCCCATTGACACTCAATTTAGAGGGAATTCAGAGCTTTCCCCTCTGGAAAAAGTTTACATTTCATTTTTCAAAATACAATAATCATCTTGGTCATGTTGCCTGTAGGTTTCTAAGCATGAAATGCAAGTTTACTGTGTTTTCTATTTTATTATGAATACTCTGCCTAAACTCGTTTTTGTATGGTGTCAGAATACAACATTCAGAAAGGAAGAAGGCAAAACAAACACAAACCCAGAAAAAATTTAGGCAATTGCCTATCAGGAGACCTGAATGTTTTAGATTGAATACACATGCAATTCCCATTCACACACAATTTGGAGGTAATTCAGAGCTGTCCCCTCGGCAAAAGTGTTATATTTCATTTTCCAAAACACATAACCTTATGTTGGCCATGTTGCCTGTAGATTTCTAAGCATGAAATGCCAATTTGGTTTATTTTTTATTTCATTTTGAATACTCTGCCTAAACTCGTTTTTGTATTGTATCAGAATGCAAAAAAACCCAGAACAAATTGAGGCAATTGCCTAGCAGGAGACCTGAATGCTGCCGATTGTATACACCTGAAAATCCCATTCACACATGATTTGGAGGGAATTCAGAGCATTCCCCTCGGCAAAAGTGTTATATTTCATTTTCCAAAACACATAACCTTATCTTGGTCGTGTTGCCTGTAGATTTCTAAGCATGAAACGCCATGTCCAATGTTTTTTATTTCATTATGAATACTCTGCCTAATCTCGTTTTTGTATGGTTTCAGAATACAACATTCAGAAAGGAAGAAGGTAAAACAAACACAAACCCAGAACAAATTTAGGTAATTGCCTAGCAGGAGACCTGAATGCTGCTGATGGAGTACACCTGAAATTCCCATTCACACACGATTTGCAGGGAATTCAGAGCTTTCCCCTCGGCAAAAGTGTTATATTTCATTTTCCAAAACACAAAATCTCATCTTGGTCTAGTTGCCTGTAGATTTCTAAGTATGAAACGCCATTTCCTGTGCTATTTATTGCTTTGTGGACTCTGCCTAACCTCATTTTTGTATGGTGTCAGAATACAAAATTCATAAAGGAAGAAGGTAAAACAAACACAATCCCAGAACAAATTTAGGCGATTGCCTAGCAGGAGACCTGAATGCTACCGATTGAATACACCTGAAAATCTCATTCACACTCGATTTGGAGGGGATTCAGAGCAGTCCCCTCCTGACAAGTGTTACATTTCATTTTCCAAACACATTACTTTATCTTGGTCATGTTGCCTGTAGATTTCTAAGCATGAAATGCAAGTTTACTGTGTTTTCTATTTTATTATGAATACTCTGCCTAAACTCGTTTTTGTATGGTGTCAGAATACAACATTCAGAAAGGAAGAAGGCAAAACAAACACAAACCCAGAACAAATTTAGGCAGTTGCATAGCAGGAGACCTGAATGCTGCCGATTGTATACACCTGAAAATCCCATTCACACATGATTTGGAGGGAATTCAGAGCATTCCCCTCGGCAAAAGTGTTATATTTCATTTTCCAAAACACATAACCTTATCTTGGTCGTGTTGCCTGTAGATTTCTAAGCATGAAACGCCAATTTCCTTTGTTTTTTATTTCATTATGCATACTCTGCCTAATCTCCTTTTTGTATGGTGTCAGAATACAACATTCAGAAAGGAAGAATGCAAAACAAACACAAACACAGAACAAATTTAGGTAATTGCCTAGCAGGAGACCTGAATGCTGCTGATGGAGTACACCTGAAAATCCCATTCACGCTTGATTTGAAGGGAAATCAGATCTGTCCCCTCTGGAAAAGCGTTACATTTCATTTTCCAAAACACATAACCTTTTCTTGGTCTTTTTGCTTGTAGATTTCTAAGCATAAAATGCCAATTTCCTGAGTTTTGTATATTATTATGAATACTCTGCCTACATCATTTTTGTATGGTGTCAGAATACAAAATTCAGAAAGGAAGAAAGTAAAACAAACACAAACCCAGAACACGTTTAGGCAATTGCCAATCAAGAGACCTGAATGCTGACAATTTTATACATCTGAAAATCCCATTGACACTCGATTAAGAGGGAATTTAGAGCTGTCCCCTCTGGAAATGGGATACATTTCATTTTTCAATACACAAAATCTGATCTTGGTCGTGTTTCCTGTAGATTTCTAAGGATGAATTGCAAGTTTATTGTGTTTTGTATTTTATTATGAATACTCTGCCTGAACTTGTTTTTGTATGGTGTCAGAATGCAAAATTCAGAAAGGAAGAAGGCAAAACAAACACAAACCAAGAAAAAATTAAGGCAATTGCCTACCAGGAGACCTGAATGCTCTCGATTGAATACACCTCAAATTCCCATTCACACATGATTTGGAGGGAATTCAGAGCTGTCCCCTCTGGAAAAGGGTTACATTTCATTTTCCAAAACACATAACCTTATCTTGGTTGAGTTGCCTGTAGATTTCTAAGCATGAAACGCCATTTCCTTTGTTTTTTATTTCATTATGAATACTCTCCCTAAAATCATTTTTGTATGGTGTCAGAATACAAAATTTGGAAAGGAAGAAGGCAAAACAAACAAAAACCCAGAACAAGTTTAGTCGATTGCCTAGCAGGAGACCTGAATGCTACCGATTGAATACACCTGAAAATCTCATTCACACTCGATTTGGAGGTGATTCAGAGCTGTCCCCTCTTGACAAGTGTTACATTTCATTTTCCAAACACAATACCTTACCTTGGTCCTGTTGCCTGTAGATTTCTAAGCATGAAATGCCAATTTACTGTGTTTTCTATTTAATTATGAATAATTTGCCTAAACTCATTTTTGTATGGTGTCAGAATACAACATTCAGAAAGGAAGAAAGCAAAACAAACACAAACCCAGAACTAATTGAGGCAATTGCCAATCAAGAGACCTGAATGCTGCCGATTGAATACACCTGAAAATCCCATTCACACTGGATTTGGAGGGAATTCAGAGTTGTCCCTTCGGCAAAAGTGCTATATTTCATTTTCCAAAACACATAATTTATGTTGTTCGTGTTGCCTGTACATTTCTAAGCATGAAATGCAAGTTTACTGTGTTTTGTATTTTATTATGAATACTCTGCCTGAACTCGTTTTTGTATGGTGTCAGAATGCAAAATTCAGAAAGGAAGAAGGCAAAACAAACACAAACCCAGAACTAATTGAGGCAATTGCCTAGCAGGAGACCTGAATGCTGCCGATTGAATACACATGAAATTCCCATTCACAGTCCATTTGGAGGGGATTCAGAGCTGTCCCCTCTTGACAAGTGTTACATTTCATTTTCCAAACACATTACATTATCTTGGTCGTGTTGCCTGCAGATTTCTAAGCATGAAATTCCAATTTACTGCGTTTTGTATTTTATTATGAATACTTTGCCTAAACTAGTTTTTGTATGGTGTCAGAACACAACATTCAGAAAGGAAGAAGGAAAAACAAACACAAACCCAGAACTAATTGAGGCAATTGCCTAGCAGGAGACCTCAATGCTGCAGATTGTATACACCTGAAATTCCGATTCACACATGATTTGGAGGGAATTCAGAGCATTCCCCTCGGCAAAAGTGTTATATTTCATTTTCCAAAACACATAACCTTATCTTGGTCATGTTGCCTGTAGATTTGTAAGCATGAAACGCCAATTTCCTTTGTTTTTTATTTCATTATGAATACTCTGCCTCAACTCGTTTTTGTATGGTGTCAGAATGCAAAATTCAGAAAGGAAGAAGGCAAAACAAACACAAACCCAGAACAAATTTAGGCAATTGCCTAGCAGGAGACCTGAATGCTGCCGATTGTATACCCCTGAAAATCCCATTCACACATGATTTGGAGGGAATTCAGAGCATTCCCCTCGGCAAAAGTGTTGTATTTCATTTTCCAAAACACATAACCTTATCTTGGTCGTGTTGCCTGTAGATTTCTAAGCATGATTTGCAAGTTTTCTGTGTTTTGTATTTTATTATGATACTTTACCTAAACTCGTTTTTGTATGGTGTCAGAATGCAAAATTCAGAAAAGAAGAAGGCAAAACAAACACAAACCCACAACAAATTGAGGCAATTGCCTAGCAGGAGACCTGAATGCTCTCCATTGAATACACCTGAAACTCTCATTAACACTCGATTTGGAGGGGATTCAGAGCTGTCTCCTCCGGAAAAGTGTTACACTTCATTTTCCAAAACACATTACATTATCTTGGTCATGTTGCCTGTAGATTTGTACGCATGAAAAGCCAATTTGCTTTGTTGTTTTTTTCATTATGAATACTCTTCCTAAACTCATTTTTGTATGGTGTCAGAATACAAAATTCAGAAAGGAAGAAAGGAAAACAAACACAAACCCAGAACACGTTTAGGCCATTGCCAATCAAAAGACCTGAATGCTGCTGATTGAATACACCGGAAAATGCCATTCACACTCGATTTGGAGGGAATTCAGAGCTGCCCCTCTGGATAAGGGTTACATTTCATTTTCCAAAACACAAAATCTCATCTTGGTCTTGTTGCCTACAGATTTCTAAGCATGAAACACCATTTCCTGTGTTATTATTTGCTTTGTGGACTCTGCCTAACCTCATTTTTGTATGGTGTCAGAATACAAAATTTGGAAAGGAAGAAGGTAAAACAAACACAAACCCAGAACAAATTTAGGCGATTGCCATTCAAGAGACCTGAATGCTACCGATTAAATACATCTGAAAATCTCATTCACACTCGATTTGGAGGGGATTCAGAGCTGTCCCCTCTTGATAAGTGTTACATTTCATTTTCCAAACACATCACCTTATCTTGGTCGTGTACCTGTAGATTTCTAAGAATGAAATGCCAATTTACTGTGTTTTGCATTTTATTATGAATACTCTCCCTAAACTCATTTTTGTTTTGAGTCAGAATACAAAATTTGGAAAGGAAGAAGGCAAAACAAACACAAACCCAGAACAAATTGAGGCAATTGCCTAGCAGGAGACCTCAATGCTGCCGATTGAATACACCTGCAATTCCCATTTACACATGATTTGGAGGGAATTCAGATATGTCCCCTCAGCAAAAGAATTATATTTCATTTTCCAAAACACATAACTTTATCTTGGTCGTCTTGCCTGTAGATTTCTAAGCATGAAACGCCAATTTCCTTTGTTTTGTATATTATTATGAATACTCTCCCTAAACTCATTTTTGTATGGTGTCAGAATGCAAAATTCAGAAAGTAAGAAAGTAATACAAACACAAACCTAGAACACGTTTAGGCAATTGCCAATCAAGAGACTTGAATGCTGATGATTTTATACACCTGAAAATCCCATTGACACTCGATTTAGAGGGAATTCAGAGCTGTCTCCTCTGGAAAAGGGTTACATTTCATTTTCCAAAATACAAAAAATCATCTTGGTCATGTTGCCTGTAGATTTCTAAGCATGAATTGCAAGTTTACTGTGTTTTGTATTTTATTATGAATACTCTGCCTAAACTCGTTTTTGTGTGGTGTCAGAATGCAAAATGTAGAAAGGAAGAAGGCAAAACGAACACAAACCCAGAACAAATTGAGGCAATTGCCTACCAGGAGACCTGAATGCTGCCAATTGAATACACATGAAATTCCCATTCACACATGATTTGGAGGGAATTCAGAGCTGTCCCCTCAGCAAAAGAGTTATGTCTCATTTTCCAAAACACATAACCTTATCTTGGTTGTGTTGCCTGTAGATTTCTAAGCCTGAAACGCCAATTTGCTTTGTTTTTTATTTCATTATTAATACTCTCCCTAACCTCATTTTTGTATGGTGTCAGAATACAAAATTTGGAAAGGAAGAAGGTAAAACAAACACAAACCCAGAAAAAATTTAGGCAATTGCCTAGCAGGAGACCTGAATGCTGCCTATTGAATACACCTGAAAATCCCATTCACACTCGATTTGGAGGGAATTCAGAGCTGTCCCCTCTGTACAAGTGTTACATTTCATTTTCCAAAACACAAAAAATCATCTTGGTCTTGTTGCGTGTAGATTTCTAAGCATGAAACGCCATTTCCTGTGTTATTATTGCTTTGTGGACTCAGACTAACCTCATTTTTGTATGCTGACAGAATACAAAATTTGGAAAGGAAGAAGGTAAAAGAAACACAAACCCAGAACAAATTTAGGCGATTGCCTAGCAGGAGACCTGAATGCTACCAATTGAATACACCTGAAAATCCCATTCACAGTTGATTTGGAGGGAATTCAGAGCTGTCTCTTGGCAAAAGTGTTACATTTCATTTTCCAAAATACAAAAAATCATCGTGGTCATGTTGCCTGTACATTTCTAAGCATGAATTGCAAGTTTACTGTGTTTTGAATTTGATTATGAATACTCTGCCTAAACTCGATTTGTATACTGTCAGAATGCAAAATTCAGAAAGGAAGAAGGGCAAAACAAACACAAACCAGAACAAATTGAGGCAATTGCCTACCAGGAGACCTGAATGCTGCCGATTGAATGCACCTGCAATTCCCATTCACACATGATTTGGAGGGAATTCAGAGCTGTCCCCTCGGCAAAAGAGTTATATTTCATTTTCCAAAACACATAAATTATGTTGGTCGTGTTGCCTGTAGATTTCTAAGCATGAAATGCCAATTTACTGTGTTTTATATTTTATTATGAATACTCTGCCTAAACTCGTTTTTGTATGGTGTCAGAATGCAAAATGCAGAAAGGAAGAAGACAAAACAAACACAAACCCAGAACAAATTGAGGCAATTGCCTAGCAGGAGACCTGAATGCTGCCAATTGAATACACCTGAAATTCCCATTCGCACATGATGTGGAGGGATTTCAGAGCTGTCCCCTCGGCAAAAGAGTTATATTTCATTTTCCAAAACACATAACCTTATCTTGGTTGTGTTGCCTGTAGATTTCTAAGCATGAAACGCCAATTTCCTTTGTTGTGTATATTATTATGAATACTCTGGCTAAACTCGTTTTAGTATGGTGTCAGAATACAAAATTCAGAAAGGAAGAAGGCAAAACAAACACAAACCCAGAAAAAATTGAGGCAATTGCCTAGCAGGAGACATGAATGCTGCCTATTGTATACACCTGAAATTCCGAATCACACATGATTTGGATGGAATTCAGAGCTGTCCCCTAGGCAAAAGTGTTATATTTCATTTTCCAAAACACATAACCTTATCTTGGTCGTGTTGCCTGTAGATTTCTAAGCATGAAACACCAATTTCCTTTGTTTTTTATTTCATTATGAATACGCTGCCTAAACTCACTTTTGTATGGTGTCAGAATACAAAATTCAGAAAGGAATAAGGCAAAACAAACACAAACCCAGAACAAATTTCGGCAATTGCCTAGCAGGAGACCTGAATGCTACCCATTGAATACACCTGAAAATCTCATTCACACTCGATTTGGAGGGGATTCAGAGCTGTCCCCTCTTGACAAGTGTTACATTTCATTTTCCAAACACATTACCTTATCTTGGTCGTGTTGCCTGTAGATTTCTAAGCATGAAATGCCAATTTATTTTGTTTTGTATTTTATTATGAATGCTTTGCCTAAACTCATTTTAAGTGATGTCAGAATACAACATTCAGAAAGGAAGAAGACAAAACAAACACAAACCCAGAGTAAACTGAGGCAAGTGCCAATCAAGAGACCTGAATGCTGCCGATTGTATACACCTGAAAATCTCATTCACACATGATTTGGAGGGAAATCAGAGCATTCCCCTCGGCAAAAGTGTTATATTTCATTTTCCAAAACACATAACCTTATCTTGGTCATGTTGCCTGTAGATTTCTAAGCATGAAACACCAATTTTCTTTGTTTTTTATTTCATTATGAATACTCTGCCTAAACTCATTTTTGTATGGTGTCAGAATGCAAAATTCAGAAAGGAGGAAGGCAAAACAAACACATCCCAGAACAAATTTAGGCAATTGCATAGCAGGAGACCTGAATTCTGCTGATTGAATACACCTGAAAATGCCATTCACAGTCGATTTGGAGGGAATTCAGAGCTTTCCCCTCAGCAAACGTGTTACATTTCATTTTCCAAAACACATAACCTTATCTTGGTTGTTTTCCCTGTAGATTTCTAAGCATGAAACGCCATTTCCTGTGTTATTTATTGCTTTGTGGACTCTGCCTAACCTCATTTTTGTATGGTGTCAGAATACAAAATTCAGAAAGGAAGAAGGCAAAACAAACACAAACCCAGAACAAATTTAGGCGATTGCCTAGCAGGAGACCTGAATGCTACCAATTGAATACACCTGATAATCTCATTCACACTTGATTTGGAGGGGATTCAGAGCTGTCCCCTCTTGACAAGTGTTACATTTCATTTTCCAAACACATTACATTATCTTGGTCGTGTTGCCTTCAGATTTCTAAGCATGAAATGCCAATTTACTGTGTTTTGTATTTTAATATGAATACTTTGCCTAAACTCGTTTTGTGTGGTGTCAGAATACAACATTCAGAAAGGAAGAAGGCAAAACAAACACAAACCCAGAACTAATTGAGGCAATTGCCTAGCAGGAGACCTGAATGCTGCCTAATGAATACACCTGCAATTCCCATTCACAGTTGATTTGGAGGGAATTCAGAGCTGTCCCCTCGGCAAAAGAATTATATTTCATTTTCCAAAACACATAACCTTAACTTCGTTGTGTTGACTGTAGATTTCTAAGCATGAAACGCCAATTTCCTTTGTTTTGTATATTATTATGAATACTCTGCCTAAACTCATTTTTGTATGGTGTCAGAATACAAAATTCAAAAAGGAAGAAAGTAATACAAACACAAAGCTAGAACACGTTTAGGCAATTGCCAATCAAGAGACTTGAATGCTGATGATTTTATATACGTGAAAATCCCATTGACGCTCGATTTAGAGGGAATTCAGAGCTGTCTCCTCTGGAAAAGGGTTACATTTCATTTTCCAAAATACAAAAAATCATCTTGGTCATGTTGCCTGTAGATTTCTAAGCATGAATTGCAAGTTTACTGTGTTTTGTATTTTATTATGAATACTCTGCCTAAACTCGTTTTTGTGTGGTGTCAGAATGCAAAATGTAGAAAGGAAGAAGGCAAAATGAACACAAACCCAGAACAAATTGAGGCAATTGCCTACCAGGAGACCTGAATGCTGCCAATTGAATACACATGAAATTCCCATTCACACATGATTTGGAGGGAATTCAGAGCTGTCCCCTCGGCAAAAGTGTTATGTATCATTTTCCAAAACACATAACCTTATCTTGGTTGTGTTGCCTGTAGATTTCTAAGCCTGAAACGCCAATTTGCTTTGTTTTTTATTTCATTATTAATACTCTCCCTAACCTCATTTTTGTATGGTGTCAGAATACAAAATTTGGAAAGGAAGAAGGTAAAACAAACACAAACCCAGAAAAAATTTAGGCAATTGCCTAGCAGGAGACCTGAATGCTGCCTATTGAATACACCTGAAAATGCCATTCACAGTCGATTTGGAGGGAATTCAGAGCTTTCCTCTCGGCAAAAGTGTTACATTTCATTTTCCAAAACACATAACCTTATCTTGGTCATGTTGCCTGTAGATTTCTAAGCATGAAACGCCATTTCCTTTGTTTTTTATTTCATTATGAATACTCTGCCTAACCTCATTTTTGTATGGTGTCATAATGCAAAATTCAGAAAGGAAGAAGGCAAAACAAACACAAACCCAGAACAAATTTAGGCAATTGCATAGCAGGAGACCTGAATGCTACCGATTGAATACACCTGAAAATCTCATTCACACTCGATTTGGAGGGGATTCAGAGCTGTCCCCTCTTGACAAGTGTTACATTTCATTTTCCAAACACATTACATTATCTTGGTCGTGTTGCCTTCAGATTTCTAAGCATGAAATGCCAATTTACTGTGTTTTGTATTTTATTATAAATACTTTGCCTAAACTCGTTTTGGGTGGTGTCAGAATACAACATTCAGAAAGGAAGAAGGCTAAACAAACACAAACCCAGAACTAATTGAGGCAATAGCATAGCAGGAGACCTGAATGCTGCCGATTGAATACACCTGAAAATCCCATTCACAGTCGATTTAGAGGGAATTCAGAGCTGTCCCCTCGGAAAAAGTGTTACATTTCATTTTCCAAAATACAAAAAATCATGTTAGTCCTGTTGCCTGTACATTTCTAAGCACGAAGTGCGAGTTTACTGTGTTTTCTATTTCATTATGAATACTCTGCCTAAACCCGTTTTTTTTGGTGTCAGAATGCAAAATTCAGAAAGGAAGAAAGCAAAACAAACTCAAATCCGGAACAAATTTATGCAATTGCCAGCAGGAGACCTGAATGTTTTATATTGAATACAGCTGCAATTCCCATTCACACATGATTTGGAGAAATTCAGAGCTGTCCCCAAGCCAAAGAGTTATACTTCATTTTCCAAAACACATAACCTTATGTTGGTCCTGTTGCCTGTAGATTTCTAAGCATGAAACGCCAATTTGCTTTGTTTTTTATTTTTAATGAATACTCTGCCTAAACTTGTTTTTGTATGGTGTCAGAATACAAAATTCAGAAAGAAAGAAGGCAAAACAAACACAAACCCAGAACAAATTGAGGCAATTGCCTAGCAGGAGACCTCAATGCTGCCGATTGAATACACCTGCAATTCCCATTTACACATGATTTGGAGGGAATTCAGATATGTCCCCTCAGCAAAAGAATTATATTTCATTTTCCAAAACACATAACCTTATCTTGGTCGTCTTGCCTGTAGATTTCTAAGCATGAAACGCCAATTTCCTTTGTTTTGTATATTATTATGAATACTCTCCCTAAACTCATTTTTGTATGGTGTCAGAATACAAAATTCAGAAAGTAAGAAAGTAATACAAACACAAACCTAGAACACGTTTAGGCAATTGCCAATCAAGAGACTTGAATGCTGCCGATTGAATACACCTGAAAATCCCATTCACACATGATTTGGAGGGAATTCAGAGCTGTCCCCTCGGAAAAAGTGTTACATTTCATTTTCCAAAATACAAAAAATCATGTTAGTCCTGTTGCCTGTACATTTCTAAGCACGAATTGCAAGTTTACTGTGTTTTCTATTTCATTATGAATACTCTGCCTAAACTCGTTTTTTTTGGTGTCAGAATGCAAAATTCAGAAAGGAAGAAAGCAAAACAAACTCAAATCCGGAACCTATTTATGCAATTGCCAGCAGGAGACCTGAATGTTTTATATTGAATACAGCTGCAATTCCCATTCACACATGATTTGGAGAAATTCAGAGCTGTCCCTTCAGCCAAAGAGTTATACTTCATTTTCCAAAACACATAAACTTATGTTGGTCCTGTTGCCTGTAGATTTCTAAGCATGAAACGCCAATTTGCTTTGTTTTTTATTTTTAATGAATACTCTGCCTAAACTTGTTTTTGTATGGTGTCAGAATACAAAATTCAGAAAGAAAGAAGGCAAAACAAACACAAACCCAGAACAAATTGAGGCAATTGCCTAGCAGGAGACCTCAATGCTGCCGATTGAATACACCTGCAATTCCCATTTACACATGATTTGGAGGGAATTCAGATATGTCCCCTCGGCAAAAGAATTATATTTCATTTTCCAAAACACATAACCTTAACTTGGTTTGGTTGCCTGTAGATTTCTAAGCATGAAACGCCAATTTGCTTTGTTTTTTATTTTTAATGAATACTCTGCCTAAACTTGTTTTTATGGTGTCAGAATACAAAATTCAGAAAGAAAGAAGGCAAAACAAACACAAACCCAGAACAAATTGAGGCAATTGCCTAGCAGGAGAACTCAATGCTGCCGATTGAATACAGCTGCAATTCCCATTCACACATGATTTGGAGGGAATTCAGAGCTGTCCCCTCGGCAAAAGAGTTATGTCTCATTTTCCAAAACACATAACCTTATCTTGGTTGTGTTGCCTGTAGATTTCTAAGCCTGAAACACCAATTTGCTTTGTTTTTTATTTCATTATTAATACTCTCCCTAACCTCATTTTTGTATGGTGTCAGAATACAAAATTTGGAAAGGAAGAAGGTAAAACAAACACAAACCCAGAAAAAATTTAGGCAATTGCCTAGCAGGAGACCTGAATGCTGCCTATTGAATACACCTGAAAATCCCATTCACACTCGATTTGGAGGGAATTCAGAGCTGTCCCCTCTGTACAAGTGTTACATTTCATTTTCCAAAACACAAAAACTCATCTTGGTCTTGTTGCGTGTAGATTTCTAAGCATGAAACGCCATTTCCTGTGTTATTTATTGCTTTGTGGACTCAGACTAACCTCATTTTTGTATGGTGACAGAATACAAAATTTGGAAAGGAAGAAGGTAAAACAAACACAAACCCAGAACAAATTTAGGCGATTGCCTAGCAGGAGACCTGAATGCTACCCATTGAATACACCTGAAAATCTCATTCACACTCGATTTGGAGGTGATTCAGAGCTGTCCCCTCTTGACAAGTGTTACATTTCATTTTCCAAACACATTACCTTATCTTGGTCGTGTTGCCTGTAGATTTCTAACATGAAATGCCAATTTACTGTGTTTTATATTTTATTATGAATACTTTGCCTAAACTCGTTTTGTGTGGTGTCAGAATACAACATTCAGAAAGGAAGAAGGCAAAACAAACACAAACCCAGAACAAATTTAGGCAATTGCCAATCATGAGACCTGAATGCTGCCGATTAAATACACCTGACAATCCAATTCACATTTGATTTGGAGGGAATTCAGAGCTGTCCCCTCGGCAAAAGTGTTATATTTCATTTTCCAAAATACAAAAAATCATCGTGGTCGTGTTGCCTGTACATTTCTAAGCATGAAATGCAAGTTTACTGTGTTTTGTATTTGATTATGAATACTCTGCCTAAACTCGTTTTTGTATACTGTCAGAATGCAAAATTCAGAAAGGAAGAAGGCAAAACAAACACAAACACAGAACAAATTTAGGCAATAACATAGCAGGAGACCTGAATGTTTTTGATTGAATGCACCTGCAATTCCCATTCACACATGATTTGGAGGGAATTCAGAGCTGTCCCCTCAGCAAAAGAGTTATATTTCATTTTCCAAAACACATAAATAATGTTGGTCGTGTTGCCTGTAGATTTCTAAGCATGAAACACCAATTTGCTTTGTTTTTTATTTCATTATGAATACTGTGCCTAACTCATTTTTGTATGGTGTCAGAATACAAAATTCAGAAAGGAAGAAGGCAAAACAAACACAAACCCAAAACAAATTTAGCCAATTGCCTAGCAGGAGACCTGAACGCTACCAACTGAATACACCTGAAAATCTCATTCACACTCGATTTGGAGGGGATTCAGTGCTGTCCCCTCTTTACAAGTGTTACATTTCATTTTCCAAACACATTACCTTATCTTGGTCATGTTGCCTGTAGATTTCTAAGCATGAAGTGCGAAATTAATGTGTTTTGTTTTTTATTATGAATACTTTGCCTAAACTCGTTTTGTGTCATGTCAGAATACAACATTTAGCAAGGAAGAAGGCAAAACAAACACAAACCCAGAACAAATTTAGGCAATTGCCATTCAAGAGACCTGAATGCTGCCGATTGAATACACCTGCAATTCCCATTGACACATGATTTGGAGGGAATTCAGATCTGTCCCCTCGGCAAAAGTGTTATATTTCATTTTCCAAAACACATAATCTTATCTTGGTCGTGTTGCCTGTAGATTTCTAAGCATGAAACGCCAATTTCCTTTGTTTTTTATTTCATTATGAATACGCTGCCTAAACTCATTTTTGTATGGTGTCAGAATACAAAATTCAGAAAGGAAGAAGGCAAAACAAACACAAACCCAGAACAAATTTAGGCAATTGCCTAGCAGGAGACCTCAATGCTGACGATTTTATACACCTGAAAATCCCATTGACACTCGATTTAGAGGGAATTCAGAGCTGTCCCCTCTTGAGAAGTGTTACATTTCATTTTTCTAAATACAAAAATCATCTTGGTCGTGTTGCCTATAGATTTCTAATCATGAATTGCAAGTTTAATGTGTTTTGTATTTCATTATGAATACTCTGTCTAAACTCATTTTTGTATGGTGTCAGAATGCAAAATTCAGAAAGGAAGAAGGCAAAACAAACACAAACCCAGAACAAATTTAGGCAATTTCCTAGCAGGAGACCTGAATGCTGCCGATTGTATACACCTGCAATTCCCATTCACACATGATTTGGAGGGAATTCAGAGCATTCCCTTCGGCAAAAGTGTTACATTTTATTTTCCAAAACACATAACCTTATCTTGGTCGTGTTGCCTGTAGATTTGTAAGCATGAAATGCCAATTACCTTTGTTTTTTATTTCGTTATGAATACTCTGCCAACTCTTTTTTGTATGGTGTCAGCATGCAAAATTCAGAAAGGAAGAAGGCAAAACAAACACAGACCCAGAACAAATTTCGGCAATTGCCTAGCAGGAGACCTGAATGCTGCCGATGGAGTACACCTGAAAATCCCATTCACACTCGATTTGAAGGGAATTCAGAGCTGTCTCCTCTGGAAAAGGGTTACATTTCATTTTCCAAAACACATATCCTTATCTTGGTCGTGTTGTCTGTAGATTTATAAGGATAAAATGCCAATTTCCTGAGTTTTGATTTTATTATGAATACTCTGCCTAAACTCGTTTTTGTATACTGTCAGAATGCAAAATTCAGAAAGGAAGAAGGCAAAACAAACACAAACCCAGAACAAATTGAGGCAATTGCCTACCAGGAGTCCTGAATGCTGATAATTGAATACACCTGAAAATCCCATTCACACTGGATTTGGAGGGAATTCAGAGCTGTCCCTTTGGCAAAAGTGTTATATTTCATTTTCCAAAACACATAACCATATGTTGGTTGTGTTGCCTGTAGATTTCTAAGCATGAAACGCCAATTTCTTTGTTTTTTATTCCATTATGAATACTCTGCCTGAACTCGTTTTTGTATGGTGTCAGAATACAAAATTTGGAAAGGAAGAAGGCAAAACAAACACAAATGCAGAACAAATTTAGGCGATTGCCAATCAAGAGACCTGAATGCTGCCTATTGAATACACTTGAAAATCTCATTCACACTCCATTTGGAGGGGATTCAGAGCTGTCCCCTCTTGACAAGTGTTACATTTCATTTTCCAAAACACAGAACCTTATCTTGGTCGTGTTGCCTGTAGATTTCTAAGCATGAAATGCCAATTTATTGTGGTTTGTATTTCATTATGAATACTTTGCCTAAACTCGTTTTGTGTGGTGTCAGAATACAACATTCAGAAAGGAAGAAGGCAAAACAAACACAAACCCAGAACAAATTGAGGCAATTCCCAATCAAGAGACCTGAATGCTGACAATTGAATACACCTGAAAATCTCATTCACATTGAATTTGGAGGGAATTCAGAGCTGTCCCTTCGGCAAAAGTGTTATATTTCATTTTCCAAAACACATAACCTTATGTTGGTTGTGTTGCCTGTAGATATATAAGGATAAAATGCCAATTTCCTGAGTTTTGATTTTATTATGAATACTCTGCCTAAACTCATTTTGTATGGTGTCAGAATGCAAAATTCAGAAAGGAAGAAGGCAAAACAAACACAAACCCAGAATAAATTTAGCTAATTGCCTAGCAGGAGACCTCAATGCTGACGATTTTATACACCTGAAAATCCCATTGACACTCGATTTAGAGGGAATTCAGAGCTGTCCCCTCTTGAGAAGTGTTACATTTCATTTTTCAAAATACAAAAATCATCTTGGTCGTGTTGCCTATAGATTTCTAATCATGAATTGCAAGTTTAATGTGTTTTGTATTTCATTATGAATACTCTGTCTAAACTCATTTTTGTATGGTGTCAGAATGCAAAATTCAGAAAGGAAGAAGGCAAAACAAACACAAACCCAGAACAAATTTCGGCAATTGCCTAGCAGGAGACCTGAATGCTACCGATTGAATACACCTGAAAATCTCATTCACACTCGATTTGGAGGGGATTCAGAGCTGTCCCCTCTTGACAAGTGTTACATTTCATTTTCCAAACACATTACATTATCTTGGTCGTGTTGCCTTCAGATTTCTAAGCATGAAATGCCAATTTACTGTGTTTTGTATTTTATTATGAATACTTTGCCTAAACTCGTTTTGGGTGGTGTCAGAATACAACATTCAGAAAGGAAGAAGGCTAAACAAACACAAACCCAGAACTAATTGAGGCAATTGCCAATCAGGAGACCTGAATGCTGCCGATTGAATACACCTGAAAATCCCATTCACACATGATTTGGAGGGAATTCAGAGCTGTCCCCTCGGAAAAAGTGTTATATTTCATTTTCCAAAATACAAAAAATCATGTTAGTCCTGTTGCCTGTACATTTCTAAGCACGAATTGCAAGTTTACTGTGTTTTCTATTTCATTATGAATACTCTGCCTAAACTCGTTTTTTTTGGTGTCAGAATGCAAAATTCAGAAAGGAAGAAAGCAAAACAAACTCAAATCCAGAACAAATTTATGCAATTGCCAGCAGGAGACCTGAATGTTTTATATTGAATACAGCTGCAATTCCCATTCACACATGATTTGGAGAAATTCAGAGCTGTCCCTTCAGCCAAAGAGTTATACTTCATTTTCCAAAACACATAAACTTATGTTGGTCCTGTTGCCTGTAGATTTCTAAGCATGAAACGCCAATTTCCTTTGTTTTTTATTTCATTATGAATACGCTGCCTAAACTCATTTTTGTATGGTGTCAGAATACAAAATTCAGAAAGGAAGAAGGCAAAACAAACACAAACCCAGAACAAATTTAGGCAATTGCCTAGCAGGAGACCTCAATGCTGACGATTTTATACACCTGAAAATCCCATTGACACTCGATTTAGAGGGAATTCAGAGCTGTCCCCTCTTGAGAAGTGTTACATTTCATTTTTCTAAATACAAAAATCATCTTGGTCGTGTTGCCTATAGATTTCTAATCATGAATTGCAAGTTTAATGTGTTTTGTATTTCATTATGAATACTCTGTCTAAACTCATTTTTGTATGGTGTCAGAATGCAAAATTCAGAAAGGAAGAAGGCAAAACAAACACAAACCCAGAACAAATTTAGGCAATTTCCTAGCAGGAGACCTGAATGCTGCCGATTGTATACACCTGCAATTCCCATTCACACATGATTTGGAGGGAATTCAGAGCATTCCCTTCGGCAAAAGTGTTACATTTTATTTTCCAAAACACATAACCTTATCTTGGTCGTGTTGCCTGTAGATTTGTAAGCATGAAATGCCAATTACCTTTGTTTTTTATTTCGTTATGAATACTCTGCCAACTCGTTTTTGTATGGTGTCAGCATGCAAAATTCAGAAAGGAAGAAGGCAAAACAAACACAGACCCAGAACAAGTTTCGGCAATTGCCTAGCAGGAGACCTGAATGCTGCCGATGGAGTACACCTGAAAATCCCATTCACACTCGATTTGAAGGGAATTCAGAGCTGTCTCCTCTGGAAAAGGGTTACATTTCATTTTCCAAAACACATATCCTTATCTTGGTCGTGTTGTCTGTAGATTTATAAGGATAAAATGCCAATTTCCTGAGTTTTGATTTTATTATGAATACTCTGCCTAAACTCGTTTTTGTATACTGTCAGAATGCAAAATTCAGAAAGGAAGAAGGCAAAACAAACACAAACCCAGAACAAATTGAGGCAATTGCCTACCAGGAGTCCTGAATGCTGATAATTGAATACACCTGAAAATCCCATTCACACTGGATTTGGAGGGAATTCAGAGCTGTCCCTTTGGCAAAAGTGTTATATTTCATTTTCCAAAACACATAACCATATGTTGGTTGTGTTGCCTGTAGATTTCTAAGCATGAAACGCCAATTTCTTTGTTTTTTATTCCATTATGAATACTCTGCCTGAACTCGTTTTTGTATGGTGTCAGAATACAAAATTTGGAAAGGAAGAAGGCAAAACAAACACAAATGCAGAACAAATTTAGGCGATTGCCAATCAAGAGACCTGAATGCTGCCTATTGAATACACTTGAAAATCTCATTCACACTCCATTTGGAGGGGATTCAGAGCTGTCCCCTCTTGACAAGTGTTACATTTCATTTTCCAAAACACAGAACCTTATCTTGGTCGTGTTGCCTGTAGATTTCTAAGCATGAAATGCCAATTTATTGTGGTTTGTATTTCATTATGAATACTTTGCCTAAACTCGTTTTGTGTGGTGTCAGAATACAACATTCAGAAAGGAAGAAGGCAAAACAAACACAAACCCAGAACAAATTGAGGCAATTCCCAATCAAGAGACCTGAATGCTGACAATTGAATACACCTGAAAATCTCATTCACATTGAATTTGGAGGGAATTCAGAGCTGTCCCTTCGGCAAAAGTGTTATATTTCATTTTCCAAAACACATAACCTTATGTTGGTTGTGTTGCCTGTAGATATATAAGGATAAAATGCCAATTTCCTGAGTTTTGATTTTATTATGAATACTCTGCCTAAACTCATTTTGTATGGTGTCAGAATGCAAAATTCAGAAAGGAAGAAGGCAAAACAAACACAAACCCAGAATAAATTTAGCTAATTGCCTAGCAGGAGACCTCAATGCTGACGATTTTATACACCTGAAAATCCCATTGACACTCGATTTAGAGGGAATTCAGAGCTGTCCCCTCTTGAGAAGTGTTACATTTCATTTTTCAAAATACAAAAATCATCTTGGTCGTGTTGCCTATAGATTTCTAATCATGAATTGCAAGTTTAATGTGTTTTGTATTTCATTATGAATACTCTGTCTAAACTCATTTTTGTATGGTGTCAGAATGCAAAATTCAGAAAGGAAGAAGGCAAAACAAACACAAACCCAGAACAAATTTCGGCAATTGCCTAGCAGGAGACCTGAATGCTACCGATTGAATACACCTGAAAATCTCATTCACACTCGATTTGGAGGGGATTCAGAGCTGTCCCCTCTTGACAAGTGTTACATTTCATTTTCCAAACACATTACATTATCTTGGTCGTGTTGCCTTCAGATTTCTAAGCATGAAATGCCAATTTACTGTGTTTTGTATTTTATTATGAATACTTTGCCTAAACTCGTTTTGGGTGGTGTCAGAATACAACATTCAGAAAGGAAGAAGGCTAAACAAACACAAACCCAGAACTAATTGAGGCAATTGCCAATCAGGAGACCTGAATGCTGCCGATTGAATACACCTGAAAATCCCATTCACACATGATTTGGAGGGAATTCAGAGCTGTCCCCTCGGAAAAAGTGTTATATTTCATTTTCCAAAATACAAAAAATCATGTTAGTCCTGTTGCCTGTACATTTCTAAGCACGAATTGCAAGTTTACTGTGTTTTCTATTTCATTATGAATACTCTGCCTAAACTCGTTTTTTTTGGTGTCAGAATGCAAAATTCAGAAAGGAAGAAAGCAAAACAAACTCAAATCCAGAACAAATTTATGCAATTGCCAGCAGGAGACCTGAATGTTTTATATTGAATACAGCTGCAATTCCCATTCACACATGATTTGGAGAAATTCAGAGCTGTCCCTTCAGCCAAAGAGTTATACTTCATTTTCCAAAACACATAAACTTATGTTGGTCCTGTTGCCTGTAGATTTCTAAGCATGAAACGCCAATTTGCTTTGTTTTTTATTTCATTATGAATACTCTGCCTAAACTTGTTTTTGTATGGTGTCAGAATACAAAATTCAGAAAGAAAGAAGGCAAAACAAACACAAACCCAGAACAAATTGAGGCAATTGCCTAGCAGGAGACCTCAATGCTGCCGATTGAATACACCTGCAATTCCCATTTACACATGATTTGGAGGGAATTCAGATATGTCCCCTCGGCAAAAGAATTATATTTCATTTTCCAAAACACATAACCTTAACTTGGTTTGGTTGCCTGTAGATTTCTAAGCATGAAACGCCAATTTGCTTTGTTTTTTATTTTTAATGAATACTCTGCCTAAACTTGTTTTTATGGTGTCAGAATACAAAATTCAGAAAGAAAGAAGGCAAAACAAACACAAACCCAGAACAAATTGAGGCAATTGCCTAGCAGGAGAACTCAATGCTGCCGATTGAATACACCTGCAATTCCCATTCACACATGATTTGGAGGGAATTCAGAGCTGTCCCCTCGGCAAAAGAGTTATGTCTCATTTTCCAAAACACATAACCTTATCTTGGTTGTGTTGCCTGTAGATTTCTAAGCCTGAAACACCAATTTGCTTTGTTTTTTATTTCATTATTAATACTCTCCCTAACCTCATTTTTGTATGGTGTCAGAATACAAAATTTGGAAAGGAAGAAGGTAAAACAAACACAAACCCAGAAAAAATTTAGGCAATTGCCTAGCAGGAGACCTGAATGCTGCCTATTGAATACACCTGAAAATCCCATTCACACTCGATTTGGAGGGAATTCAGAGCTGTCCCCTCTGTACAAGTGTTACATTTCATTTTCCAAAACACAAAAACTCATCTTGGTCTTGTTGCGTGTAGATTTCTAAGCATGAAACGCCATTTCCTGTGTTATTTATTGCTTTGTGGACTCAGACTAACCTCATTTTTGTATGGTGACAGAATACAAAATTTGGAAAGGAAGAAGGTAAAACAAACACAAACCCAGAACAAATTTAGGCGATTGCCTAGCAGGAGACCTGAATGCTACCCATTGAATATACCTGAAAATCTCATTCACACTCGATTTGGAGGTGATTCAGAGCTGTCCCCTCTTGACAAGTGTTACATTTCATTTTCCAAACACATTACCTTATCTTGGTCGTGTTGCCTGTAGATTTCTAACATGAAATGCCAATTTACTGTGTTTTATATTTTATTATGAATACTTTGCCTAAACTCGTTTTGTGTGGTGTCAGAATACAACATTCAGAAAGGAAGAAGGCAAAACAAACACAAACCCAGAACAAATTTAGGCAATTGCCAATCATGAGACCTGAATGCTGCCGATTAAATACACCTGACAATCCAATTCACATTTGATTTGGAGGGAATTCAGAGCTGTCCCCTCGGCAAAAGTGTTATATTTCATTTTCCAAAATACAAAAAATCATCGTGGTCGTGTTGCCTGTACATTTCTAAGCATGAAATGCAAGTTTACTGTGTTTTGTATTTGATTATGAATACTCTGCCTAAACTCGTTTTTGTATACTGTCAGAATGCAAAATTCAGAAAGGAAGAAGGCAAAACAAACACAAACACAGAACAAATTTAGGCAATAACATAGCAGGAGACCTGAATGTTTTTGATTGAATGCACCTGCAATTCCCATTCACACATGATTTGGAGGGAATTCAGAGCTGTCCCCTCAGCAAAAGAGTTATATTTCATTTTCCAAAACACATAAATAATGTTGGTCGTGTTGCCTGTAGATTTCTAAGCATGAAACACCAATTTGCTTTGTTTTTTATTTCATTATGAATACTGTGCCTAACTCATTTTTGTATGGTGTCAGAATACAAAATTCAGAAAGGAAGAAGGCAAAACAAACACAAACCCAAAACAAATTTAGCCAATTGCCTAGCAGGAGACCTGAACGCTACCAACTGAATACACCTGAAAATCTCATTCACACTCGATTTGGAGGGGATTCAGTGCTGTCCCCTCTTTACAAGTGTTACATTTCATTTTCCAAACACATTACCTTATCTTGGTCATGTTGCCTGTAGATTTCTAAGCATGAAGTGCGAAATTAATGTGTTTTGTTTTTTATTATGAATACTTTGCCTAAACTCGTTTTGTGTCATGTCAGAATACAACATTTAGCAAGGAAGAAGGCAAAACAAACACAAACCCAGAACAAATTTAGGCAATTGCCATTCAAGAGACCTGAATGCTGCCGATTGAATACACCTGCAATTCCCATTGACACATGATTTGGAGGGAATTCAGATCTGTCCCCTCGGCAAAAGTGTTATATTTCATTTTCCAAAACACATAATCTTATCTTGGTCGTGTTGCCTGTAGATTTCTAAGCATGAAACGCCAATTTCCTTTGTTTTTTATTTCATTATGAATACGCTGCCTAAACTCATTTTTGTATGGTGTCAGAATACAAAATTCAGAAAGGAAGAAGGCAAAACAAACACAAACCCAGAACAAATTTAGGCAATTGCCTAGCAGGAGACCTGAATGCTGCCTATTGAATACACCTGAAAATCCCATTGACACTCGATTTAGAGGGAATTCAGAGCTGTCCCCTCTTGAGAAGTGTTACATTTCATTTTTCTAAATACAAAAATCATCTTGGTCGTGTTGCCTATAGATTTCTAATCATGAATTGCAAGTTTAATGTGTTTTGTATTTCATTATGAATACTCTGTCTAAACTCATTTTTGTATGGTGTCAGAATGCAAAATTCAGAAAGGAAGAAGGCAAAACAAACACAAACCCAGAACAAATTTAGGCAATTTCCTAGCAGGAGACCTGAATGCTGCCGATTGTATACACCTGCAATTCCCATTCACACATGATTTGGAGGGAATTCAGAGCATTCCCTTCGGCAAAAGTGTTACATTTTATTTTCCAAAACACATAACCTTATCTTGGTCGTGTTGCCTGTAGATTTGTAAGCATGAAATGCCAATTACCTTTGTTTTTTATTTCGTTATGAATACTCTGCCAAAACTCGTTTTTGTATGGTGTCAGAATGCAAAATTCAGAAAGGAAGAAGGCAAAACAAACACAGACCCAGAACAAATTTCGGCAATTGCCTAGCAGGAGACCTGAATGCTGCCGATGGAGTACACCTGAAAATCCCATTCACACTCGATTTGAAGGGAATTCAGAGCTGTCTCCTCTGGAAAAGGGTTACATTTCATTTTCCAAAACACATATCCTTATCTTGGTCGTGTTGTCTGTAGATTTATAAGGATAAAATGCCAATTTCCTGAGTTTTGATTTTATTATGAATACTCTGCCTAAACTCGTTTTTGTATACTGTCAGAATGCAAAATTCAGAAAGGAAGAAGGCAAAACAAACACAAACCCAGAACAAATTGAGGCAATTGCCTACCAGGAGTCCTGAATGCTGATAATTGAATACACCTGAAAATCCCATTCACACTGGATTTGGAGGGAATTCAGAGCTGTCCCTTTGGCAAAAGTGTTATATTTCGTTTTCCAAAACACATAACCATATGTTGGTTGTGTTGCCTGTAGATTTCTAAGCATGAAACGCCAATTTCTTTGTTTTTTATTCCATTATGAATACTCTGCCTGAACTCGTTTTTGTATGGTGTCAGAATACAAAATTTGGAAAGGAAGAAGGCAAAACAAACACAAATGCAGAACAAATTTAGGCGATTGCCAATCAAGAGACCTGAATGCTGCCTATTGAATACACTTGAAAATCTCATTCACACTCCATTTGGAGGGGATTCAGAGCTGTCCCCTCTTGACAAGTGTTACATTTCATTTTCCAAAACACAGAACCTTATCTTGGTCGTGTTGCCTGTAGATTTCTAAGCATGAAATGCCAATTTATTGTGGTTTGTATTTCATTATGAATACTTTGCCTAAACTCGTTTTGTGTGGTGTCAGAATACAACATTCAGAAAGGAAGAAGGCAAAACAAACACAAACCCAGAACAAATTGAGGCAATTCCCAATCAAGAGACCTGAATGCTGACAATTGAATACACCTGAAAATCTCATTCACATTGAATTTGGAGGGAATTCAGAGCTGTCCCTTCGGCAAAAGTGTTATATTTCATTTTCCAAAACACATAACCTTATGTTGGTTGTGTTGCCTGTAGATATATAAGGATAAAATGCCAATTTCCTGAGTTTTGATTTTATTATGAATACTCTGCCTAAACTCATTTTGTATGGTGTCAGAATGCAAAATTCAGAAAGGAAGAAGGCAAAACAAACACAAACCCAGAATAAATTTAGCTAATTGCCTAGCAGGAGACCTCAATGCTGACGATTTTATACACCTGAAAATCCCATTGACACTCGATTTAGAGGGAATTCAGAGCTGTCCCCTCTTGAGAAGTGTTACATTTCATTTTTCAAAATACAAAAATCATCTTGGTCGTGTTGCCTATAGATTTCTAATCATGAATTGCAAGTTTAATGTGTTTTGTATTTCATTATGAATACTCTGTCTAAACTCATTTTTGTATGGTGTCAGAATGCAAAATTCAGAAAGGAAGAAGGCAAAACAAACACAAACCCAGAACAAATTTCGGCAATTGCCTAGCAGGAGACCTGAATGCTACCGATTGAATACACCTGAAAATCTCATTCACACTCGATTTGGAGGGGATTCAGAGCTGTCCCCTCTTGACAAGTGTTACATTTCATTTTCCAAACACATTACATTATCTTGGTCGTGTTGCCTTCAGATTTCTAAGCATGAAATGCCAATTTACTGTGTTTTGTATTTTATTATGAATACTTTGCCTAAACTCGTTTTGGGTGGTGTCAGAATACAACATTCAGAAAGGAAGAAGGCTAAACAAACACAAACCCAGAACTAATTGAGGCAATTGCCAATCAGGAGACCTGAATGCTGCCGATTGAATACACCTGAAAATCCCATTCACACATGATTTGGAGGGAATTCAGAGCTGTCCCCTCGGAAAAAGTGTTACATTTCATTTTCCAAAATACAAAAAATCATGTTAGTCCTGTTGCCTGTACATTTCTAAGCACGAATTGCAAGTTTACTGTGTTTTCTATTTCATTATGAATACTCTGCCTAAACTCGTTTTTTTTGGTGTCAGAATGCAAAATTCAGAAAGGAAGAAAGCAAAACAAACTCAAATCCGGAACAAATTTATGCAATTGCCAGCAGGAGACCTGAATGTTTTATATTGAATACAGCTGCAATTCCCATTCACACATGATTTGGAGAAATTCAGAGCTGTCCCTTCAGCCAAAGAGTTATACTTCATTTTCCAAAACACATAAACTTATGTTGGTCCTGTTGCCTGTAGATTTCTAAGCATGAAACGCCAATTTGCTTTGTTTTTTATTTTTAATGAATACTCTGCCTAAACTTGTTTTTGTATGGTGTCAGAATACAAAATTCAGAAAGAAAGAAGGCAAAACAAACACAAACCCAGAACAAATTGAGGCAATTGCCTAGCAGGAGACCTCAATGCTGCCGATTGAATACACCTGCAATTCCCATTTACACATGATTTGGAGGGAATTCAGATATGTCCCCTTGGCAAAAGAATTATATTTCATTTTCCAAAACACATAACCTTAACTTGGTTTGGTTGCCTGTAGATTTCTAAGCATGAAACGCCAATTTGCTTTGTTTTTTATTTTTAATGAATACTCTGCCTAAACTTGTTTTTATGGTGTCAGAATACAAAATTCAGAAAGAAAGAAGGCAAAACAAACACAAACCCAGAACAAATTGAGGCAATTGCCTAGCAGGAGACCTCAATGCTGCCGATTGAATACACCTGCAATTCCCATTCACACATGATTTGGAGGGAATTCAGAGCTGTCCCCTCGGCAAAAGAGTTATGTCTCATTTTCCAAAACACATAACCTTATCTTGGTTGTGTTGCCTGTAGATTTCTAAGCCTGAAACACCAATTTGCTTTGTTTTTTATTTCATTATTAATACTCTCCCTAACCTCATTTTTGTATGGTGTCAGAATACAAAATTTGGAAAGGAAGAAGGTAAAACAAACACAAACCCAGAAAAAATTTAGGCAATTGCCTAGCAGGAGACCTGAATGCTGCCTATTGAATACACCTGAAAATCCCATTCACACTCGATTTGGAGGGAATTCAGAGCTGTCCCCTCTGTACAAGTGTTACATTTCATTTTCCAAAACACAAAAACTCATCTTGGTCTTGTTGCGTGTAGATTTCTAAGCATGAAACGCCATTTCCTGTGTTATTTATTGCTTTGTGGACTCAGACTAACCTCATTTTTGTATGGTGACAGAATACAAAATTTGGAAAGGAAGAAGGTAAAACAAACACAAACCCAGAACAAATTTAGGCGATTGCCTAGCAGGAGACCTGAAGGCTACCCATTGAATACACCTGAAAATCTCATTCACACTCGATTTGGAGGTGATTCAGAGCTGTCCCCTCTTGACAAGTGTTACATTTCATTTTCCAAACACATTACCTTATCTTGGTCGTGTTGCCTGTAGATTTCTTACATGAAATGCCAATTTACTGTGTTTTATATTTTATTATGAATACTTTGCCTAAACTCGTTTTGTGTGGTGTCAGAATACAACATTCAGAAAGGAAGAAGGCAAAACAAACACAAACCCAGAACAAATTTAGGCAATTGCCAATCATGAGACCTGAATGCTGCCGATTAAATACACCTGACAATCCAATTCACATTTGATTTGGAGGGAATTCAGAGCTGTCCCCTCGGCAAAAGTGTTATATTTCATTTTCCAAAATACAAAAAATCATCGTGGTCGTGTTGCCTGTACATTTCTAAGCATGAAATGCAAGTTTACTGTGTTTTGTATTTGATTATGAATACTCTGCCTAAACTCGTTTTTGTATACTGTCAGAATGCAAAATTCAGAAAGGAAGAAGGCAAAACAAACACAAACACAGAACAAATTTAGGCAATAACATAGCAGGAGACCTGAATGTTTTTGATTGAATGCACCTGCAATTCCCATTCACACATGATTTGGAGGGAATTCAGAGCTGTCCCCTCAGCAAAAGAGTCATATTTCATTTTCCAAAACACATAAATAATGTTGGTCGTGTTGCCTGTAGATTTCTAAGCATGAAACACCAATTTGCTTTGTTTTTTATTTCATTATGAATACTCTGCCTAACTCATTTTTGTATGGTGTCAGAATACAAAATTCAGAAAGGAAGAAGGCAAAACAAACACAAACCCAGAACAAATTTAGGCAATTGCCTAGCAGGAGACCTCAATGCTGACGATTTTATACACCTGAAAATCCCATTGACACTCGATTTAGAGGGAATTCAGAGCTGTCCCCTCTTGAGAAGTGTTACATTTCATTTTTCTAAATACAAAAATCATCTTGGTCGTGTTGCCTATAGATTTCTAATCATGAATTGCAAGTTTAATGTGTTTTGTATTTCATTATGAATACTCTGTCTAAACTCATTTTTGTATGGTGTCAGAATGCAAAATTCAGAAAGGAAGAAGGCAAAACAAACACAAACCCAGAACAAATTTAGGCAATTTCCTAGCAGGAGACCTGAATGCTGCCGATTGTATACACCTGCAATTCCCATTCACACATGATTTGGAGGGAATTCAGAGCATTCCCTTCGGCAAAAGTGTTACATTTTATTTTCCAAAACACATAACCTTATCTTGGTCGTGTTGCCTGTAGATTTGTAAGCATGAAATGCCAATTACCTTTGTTTTTTATTTCGTTATGAATACTCTGCCAAAACTCGTTTTTGTATGGTGTCAGAATACCAAATTCAGAAAGGAAGAAGGCAAAACAAACACAGACCCAGAACAAATTTCGGCAATTGCCTAGCAGGAGACCTGAATGCTGCCGATGGAGTACACCTGAAAATCCCATTCACACTCGATTTGAAGGGAATTCAGAGCTGTCTCCTCTGGAAAAGGGTTACATTTCATTTTCCAAAACACATAACCTTATCTTGGTCGTGTTGTCTGTAGATTTATAAGGATAAAATGCCAATTTCCTGAGTTTTGATTTTATTATGAATACTCTGCCTAAACTCGTTTTTGTATACTGTCAGAATGCAAAATTCAGAAAGGAAGAAGGCAAAACAAACACAAACCCAGAACAAATTGAGGCAATTGCCTACCAGGAGTCCTGAATGCTGATAATTGAATACACCTGAAAATCCCATTCACACTGGATTTGGAGGGAATTCAGAGCTGTCCCTTTGGCAAAAGTGTTATATTTCGTTTTCCAAAACACATAACCATATGTTGGTTGTGTTGCCTGTAGATTTCTAAGCATGAAACGCCAATTTCTTTGTTTTTTATTCCATTATGAATACTCTGCCTGAACTCGTTTTTGTATGGTGTCAGAATACAAAATTTGGAAAGGAAGAAGGCAAAACAAACACAAATGCAGAACAAATTTAGGCGATTGCCAATCAAGAGACCTGAATGCTGCCTATTGAATACACTTGAAAATCTCATTCACACTCCATTTGGAGGGGATTCAGAGCTGTCCCCTCTTGACAAGTGTTACATTTCATTTTCCAAAACACATTACCTTATCTTGGTCGTGTTGCCTGTAGATTTCTAAGCATGAAATGCCAATTTATTGTGGTTTGTATTTCATTATGAATACTTTGCCTAAACTCGTTTTGTGTGGTGTCAGAATACAACATTCAGAAAGGAAGAAGGCAAAACAAACACAAACCCAGAACAAATTTAGGCAATTGCCAATCATGAGACCTGAATGCTGCCGATTAAATACACCTGACAATCCAATTCACATTTGATTTGGAGGGAATTCAGAGCTGTCCCCTCGGCAAAAGTGTTATATTTCATTTTCCAAAATACAAAAAATCATCGTGGTCGTGTTGCCTGTACATTTCTAAGCATGAAATGCAAGTTTACTGTGTTTTGTATTTGATTATGAATACTCTGCCTAAACTCGTTTTTGTATACTGTCAGAATGCAAAATTCAGAAAGGAAGAAGGCAAAACAAACACAAACACAGAACAAATTTAGGCAATAACATAGCAGGAGACCTGAATGTTTTTGATTGAATGCACCTGCAATTCCCATTCACACATGATTTGGAGGGAATTCAGAGCTGTCCCCTCAGCAAAAGAGTCATATTTCATTTTCCAAAACACATAAATAATGTTGGTCGTGTTGCCTGTAGATTTCTAAGCATGAAACACCAATTTGCTTTGTTTTTTATTTCATTATGAATACTCTGCCTAACTCATTTTTGTATGGTGTCAGAATACAAAATTCAGAAAGGAAGAAGGCAAAACAAACACAAACCCAGAACAAATTTAGGCAATTGCCTAGCAGGAGACCTCAATGCTGACGATTTTATACACCTGAAAATCCCATTGACACTCGATTTAGAGGGAATTCAGAGCTGTCCCCTCTTGAGAAGTGTTACATTTCATTTTTCTAAATACAAAAATCATCTTGGTCGTGTTGCCTATAGATTTCTAATCATGAATTGCAAGTTTAATGTGTTTTGTATTTCATTATGAATACTCTGTCTAAACTCATTTTTGTATGGTGTCAGAATGCAAAATTCAGAAAGGAAGAAGGCAAAACAAACACAAACCCAGAACAAATTTAGGCAATTTCCTAGCAGGAGACCTGAATGCTGCCGATTGTATACACCTGCAATTCCCATTCACACATGATTTGGAGGGAATTCAGAGCATTCCCTTCGGCAAAAGTGTTACATTTTATTTTCCAAAACACATAACCTTATCTTGGTCGTGTTGCCTGTAGATTTGTAAGCATGAAATGCCAATTACCTTTGTTTTTTATTTCGTTATGAATACTCTGCCAAAACTCGTTTTTGTATGGTGTCAGAATACCAAATTCAGAAAGGAAGAAGGCAAAACAAACACAGACCCAGAACAAATTTCGGCAATTGCCTAGCAGGAGACCTGAATGCTGCCGATGGAGTACACCTGAAAATCCCATTCACACTCGATTTGAAGGGAATTCAGAGCTGTCTCCTCTGGAAAAGGGTTACATTTCATTTTCCAAAACACATAACCTTATCTTGGTCGTGTTGTCTGTAGATTTATAAGGATAAAATGCCAATTTCCTGAGTTTTGATTTTATTATGAATACTCTGCCTAAACTCGTTTTTGTATACTGTCAGAATGCAAAATTCAGAAAGGAAGAAGGCAAAACAAACACAAACCCAGAACAAATTGAGGCAATTGCCTACCAGGAGTCCTGAATGCTGATAATTGAATACACCTGAAAATCCCATTCACACTGGATTTGGAGGGAATTCAGAGCTGTCCCTTTGGCAAAAGTGTTATATTTCGTTTTCCAAAACACATAACCATATGTTGGTTGTGTTGCCTGTAGATTTCTAAGCATGAAACGCCAATTTCTTTGTTTTTTATTCCATTATGAATACTCTGCCTGAACTCGTTTTTGTATGGTGTCAGAATACAAAATTTGGAAAGGAAGAAGGCAAAACAAACACAAATGCAGAACAAATTTAGGCGATTGCCAATCAAGAGACCTGAATGCTGCCTATTGAATACACTTGAAAATCTCATTCACACTCCATTTGGAGGGGATTCAGAGCTGTCCCCTCTTGACAAGTGTTACATTTCATTTTCCAAAACACAGAACCTTATCTTGGTCGTGTTGCCTGTAGATTTCTAAGCATGAAATGCCAATTTATTGTGGTTTGTATTTCATTATGAATACTTTGCCTAAACTCGTTTTGTGTGGTGTCAGAATACAACATTCAGAAAGGAAGAAGGCAAAACAAACACAAACCCAGAACAAATTGAGGCAATTCCCAATCAAGAGACCTGAATGCTGACAATTGAATACACCTGAAAATCTCATTCACATTGAATTTGGAGGGAATTCAGAGCTGTCCCTTCGGCAAAAGTGTTATATTTCATTTTCCAAAACACATAACCTTATGTTGGTTGTGTTGCCTGTAGATATATAAGGATAAAATGCCAATTTCCTGAGTTTTGATTTTATTATGAATACTCTGCCTAAACTCATTTTGTATGGTGTCAGAATGCAAAATTCAGAAAGGAAGAAGGCAAAACAAACACAAACCCAGAATAAATTTAGCTAATTGCCTAGCAGGAGACCTCAATGCTGACGATTTTATACACCTGAAAATCCCATTGACACTCGATTTAGAGGGAATTCAGAGCTGTCCCCTCTTGAGAAGTGTTACATTTCATTTTTCAAAATACAAAAATCATCTTGGTCGTGTTGCCTATAGATTTCTAATCATGAATTGCAAGTTTAATGTGTTTTGTATTTCATTATGAATACTCTGTCTAAACTCATTTTTGTATGGTGTCAGAATGCAAAATTCAGAAAGGAAGAAGGCAAAACAAACACAAACCCAGAACAAATTTCGGCAATTGCCTAGCAGGAGACCTGAATGCTACCGATTGAATACACCTGAAAATCTCATTCACACTCGATTTGGAGGGGATTCAGAGCTGTCCCCTCTTGACAAGTGTTACATTTCATTTTCCAAACACATTACATTATCTTGGTCCTGTTGCCTTCAGATTTCTAAGCATGAAATGCCAATTTACTGTGTTTTGTATTTTATTATGAATACTTTGCCTAAACTCGTTTTGGGTGGTGTCAGAATACAACATTCAGAAAGGAAGAAGGCTAAACAAACACAAACCCAGAACTAATTGAGGCAATTGCCAATCAGGAGACCTGAATGCTGCCGATTGAATACACCTGAAAATCCCATTCACACATGATTTGGAGGGAATTCAGAGCTGTCCCCTCGGAAAAAGTGTTACATTTCATTTTCCAAAATACAAAAAATCATGTTAGTCCTGTTGCCTGTACATTTCTAAGCACGAATTGCAAGTTTACTGTGTTTTCTATTTCATTATGAATACTCTGCCTAAACTCGTTTTTTTTGGTGTCAGAATGCAAAATTCAGAAAGGAAGAAAGCAAAACAAACTCAAATCCGGAACAAATTTATGCAATTGCCAGCAGGAGACCTGAATGTTTTATATTGAATACAGCTGCAATTCCCATTCACACATGATTTGGAGGGAATTCAGAGCTGTCCCCTCGGCAAAAGAGTTATGTCTCATTTTCCAAAACACATAACCTTATCTTGGTTGTGTTGCCTGTAGATTTCTAAGCCTGAAACACCAATTTGCTTTGTTTTTTATTTCATTATTAATACTCTCCCTAACCTCATTTTTGTATGGTGTCAGAATACAAAATTTGGAAAGGAAGAAGGTAAAACAAACACAAACCCAGAAAAAATTTAGGCAATTGCCTAGCAGGAGACCTGAATGCTGCCTATTGAATACACCTGAAAATCCCATTCACACTCGATTTGGAGGGAATTCAGAGCTGTCCCCTCTGTACAAGTGTTACATTTCATTTTCCAAAACACAAAAACTCATCTTGGTCTTGTTGCGTGTAGATTTCTAAGCATGAAACGCCATTTCCTGTGTTATTTATTGCTTTGTGGACTCAGACTAACCTCATTTTTGTATGGTGACAGAATACAAAATTTGGAAAGGAAGAAGGTAAAACAAACACAAACCCAGAACAAATTTAGGCGATTGCCTAGCAGGAGACCTGAATGCTACCCATTGAATACACCTGAAAATCTCATTCACACTCGATTTGGAGGTGATTCAGAGCTGTCCCCTCTTGACAAGTGTTACATTTCATTTTCCAAACACATTACCTTATCTTGGTCGTGTTGCCTGTAGATTTCTAACATGAAATGCCAATTTACTGTGTTTTATATTTTATTATGAATACTTTGCCTAAACTCGTTTTGTGTGGTGTCAGAATACAACATTCAGAAAGGAAGAAGGCAAAACAAACACAAACCCAGAACAAATTTAGGCAATTGCCAATCATGAGACCTGAATGCTGCCGATTAAATACACCTGACAATCCAATTCACATTTGATTTGGAGGGAATTCAGAGCTGTCCCCTCGGCAAAAGTGTTATATTTCATTTTCCAAAATACAAAAAATCATCGTGGTCGTGTTGCCTGTACATTTCTAAGCATGAAATGCAAGTTTACTGTGTTTTCTATTTCATTATGAATACTCTGCCTAAACTCGTTTTTGTATACTGTCAGAATGCAAAATTCAGAAAGGAAGAAGGCAAAACAAACACAAACACAGAACAAATTTAGGCAATAACATAGCAGGAGACCTGAATGTTTTTGATTGAATGCACCTGCAATTCCCATTCACACATGATTTGGAGGGAATTCAGAGCTGTCCCCTCAGCAAAAGAGTCATATTTCATTTTCCAAAACACATAAATAATGTTGGTCGTGTTGCCTGTAGATTTCTAAGCATGAAACACCAATTTGCTTTGTTTTTTATTTCATTATGAATACTGTGCCTAACTCATTTTTGTATGGTGTCAGAATACAAAATTCAGAAAGGAAGAAGGCAAAACAAACACAAACCCAGAACAAATTTAGGCAATTGCCTAGCAGGAGACCTCAATGCTGACGATTTTATACACCTGAAAATCCCATTGACACTCGATTTAGAGGGAATTCAGAGCTGTCCCCTCTTGAGAAGTGTTACATTTCATTTTTCTAAATACAAAAATCATCTTGGTCGTGTTGCCTATAGATTTCTAATCATGAATTGCAAGTTTAATGTGTTTTGTATTTCATTATGAATACTCTGTCTAAACTCATTTTTGTATGGTGTCAGAATGCAAAATTCAGAAAGGAAGAAGGCAAAACAAACACAAACCCAGAACAAATTTAGGCAATTTCCTAGCAGGAGACCTGAATGCTGCCGATTGTATACACCTGCAATTCCCATTCACACATGATTTGGAGGGAATTCAGAGCATTCCCTTCGGCAAAAGTGTTACATTTTATTTTCCAAAACACATAACCTTATCTTGGTCGTGTTGCCTGTAGATTTGTAAGCATGAAATGCCAATTACCTTTGTTTTTTATTTCGTTATGAATACTCTGCCAAAACTCGTTTTTGTATGGTGTCAGAATACCAAATTCAGAAAGGAAGAAGGCAAAACAAACACAGACCCAGAACAAATTTCGGCAATTGCCTAGCAGGAGACCTGAATGCTGCCGATGGAGTACACCTGAAAATCCCATTCACACTCGATTTGAAGGGAATTCAGAGCTGTCTCCTCTGGAAAAGGGTTACATTTCATTTTCCAAAACACATAACCTTATCTTGGTCGTGTTGTCTGTAGATTTATAAGGATAAAATGCCAATTTCCTGAGTTTTGATTTTATTATGAATACTCTGCCTAAACTCGTTTTTGTATACTGTCAGAATGCAAAATTCAGAAAGGAAGAAGGCAAAACAAACACAAACCCAGAACAAATTGAGGCAATTGCCTACCAGGAGTCCTGAATGCTGATAATTGAATACACCTGAAAATCCCATTCACACTGGATTTGGAGGGAATTCAGAGCTGTCCCTTTGGCAAAAGTGTTATATTTCGTTTTCCAAAACACATAACCATATGTTGGTTGTGTTGCCTGTAGATTTCTAAGCATGAAACGCCAATTTCTTTGTTTTTTATTCCATTATGAATACTCTGCCTGAACTCGTTTTTGTATGGTGTCAGAATACAAAATTTGGAAAGGAAGAAGGCAAAACAAACACAAATGCAGAACAAATTTAGGCGATTGCCAATCAAGAGACCTGAATGCTGCCTATTGAATACACTTGCAAATCTCATTCACACTCCATTTGGAGGGGATTCAGAGCTGTCCCCTCTTGACAAGTGTTACATTTCATTTTCCAAAACACAGAACCTTATCTTGGTCGTGTTGCCTGTAGATTTCTAAGCATGAAATGCCAATTTATTGTGGTTTGTATTTCATTATGAATACTTTGCCTAAACTCGTTTTGTGTGGTGTCAGAATACAACATTCAGAAAGGAAGAAGGCAAAACAAACACAAACCCAGAACAAATTGAGGCAATTCCCAATCAAGAGACCTGAATGCTGACAATTGAATACACCTGAAAATCTCATTCACATTGAATTTGGAGGGAATTCAGAGCTGTCCCTTCGGCAAAAGTGTTATATTTCATTTTCCAAAACACATAACCTTATGTTGGTTGTGTTGCCTGTAGATATATAAGGATAAAATGCCAATTTCCTGAGTTTTGATTTTATTATGAATACTCTGCCTAAACTCATTTTGTATGGTGTCAGAATGCAAAATTCAGAAAGGAAGAAGGCAAAACAAACACAAACCCAGAATAAATTTAGCTAATTGCCTAGCAGGAGACCTCAATGCTGACGATTTTATACACCTGAAAATCCCATTGACACTCGATTTAGAGGGAATTCAGAGCTGTCCCCTCTTGAGAAGTGTTACATTTCATTTTTCAAAATACAAAAATCATCTTGGTCGTGTTGCCTATAGATTTCTAATCATGAATTGCAAGTTTAATGTGTTTTGTATTTCATTATGAATACTCTGTCTAAACTCATTTTTGTATGGTGTCAGAATGCAAAATTCAGAAAGGAAGAAGGCAAAACAAACACAAACCCAGAACAAATTTCGGCAATTGCCTAGCAGGAGACCTGAATGCTACCGATTGAATACACCTGAAAATCTCATTCACACTCGATTTGGAGGGGATTCAGAGCTGTCCCCTCTTGACAAGTGTTACATTTCATTTTCCAAACACATTACATTATCTTGGTCGTGTTGCCTTCAGATTTCTAAGCATGAAATGCCAATTTACTGTGTTTTGTATTTTATTATGAATACTTTGCCTAAACTCGTTTTGGGTGGTGTCAGAATACAACATTCAGAAAGGAAGAAGGCTAAACAAACACAAACCCAGAACTAATTGAGGCAATTGCCAATCAGGAGACCTGAATGCTGCCGATTGAATACACCTGAAAATCCCATTCACACATGATTTGGAGGGAATTCAGAGCTGTCCCCTCGGAAAAAGTGTTACATTTCATTTTCCAAAATACAAAAAATCATGTTAGTCCTGTTGCCTGTACATTTCTAAGCACGAATTGCAAGTTTACTGTGTTTTCTATTTCATTATGAATACTCTGCCTAAACTCGTTTTTTTTGGTGTCAGAATGCAAAATTCAGAAAGGAAGAAAGCAAAACAAACTCAAATCCGGAACAAATTTATGCAATTGCCAGCAGGAGACCTGAATGTTTTATATTGAATACAGCTGCAATTCCCATTCACACATGATTTGGAGGGAATTCAGAGCTGTCCCCTCGGCAAAAGAGTTATGTCTCATTTTCCAAAACACATAACCTTATCTTGGTTGTGTTGCCTGTAGATTTCTAAGCCTGAAACACCAATTTGCTTTGTTTTTTATTTCATTATTAATACTCTCCCTAACCTCATTTTTGTATGGTGTCAGAATACAAAATTTGGAAAGGAAGAAGGTAAAACAAACACAAACCCAGAAAAAATTTAGGCAATTGCCTAGCAGGAGACCTGAATGCTGCCTATTGAATACACCTGAAAATCCCATTCACACTCGATTTGGAGGGAATTCAGAGCTGTCCCCTCTGTACAAGTGTTACATTTCATTTTCCAAAACACAAAAACTCATCTTGGTCTTGTTGCGTGTAGATTTCTAAGCATGAAACGCCATTTCCTGTGTTATTTATTGCTTTGTGGACTCAGACTAACCTCATTTTTGTATGGTGACAGAATACAAAATTTGGAAAGGAAGAAGGTAAAACAAACACAAACCCAGAACAAATTTAGGCGATTGCCTAGCAGGAGACCTGAATGCTACCCATTGAATACACCTGAAAATCTCATTCACACTCGATTTGGAGGTGATTCAGAGCTGTCCCCTCTTGACAAGTGTTACATTTCATTTTCCAAACACATTACCTTATCTTGGTCGTGTTGCCTGTAGATTTCTAACATGAAATGCCAATTTACTGTGTTTTATATTTTATTATGAATACTTTGCCTAAACTCGTTTTGTGTGGTGTCAGAATACAACATTCAGAAAGGAAGAAGGCAAAACAAACACAAACCCAGAACAAATTTAGGCAATTGCCAATCATGAGACCTGAATGCTGCCGATTAAATACACCTGACAATCCAATTCACATTTGATTTGGAGGGAATTCAGAGCTGTCCCCTCGGCAAAAGTGTTATATTTCATTTTCCAAAATACAAAAAATCATCGTGGTCGTGTTGCCTGTACATTTCTAAGCATGAAATGCAAGTTTACTGTGTTTTCTATTTCATTATGAATACTCTGCCTAAACTCGTTTTTGTATACTGTCAGAATGCAAAATTCAGAAAGGAAGAAGGCAAAACAAACACAAACACAGAACAAATTTAGGCAATAACATAGCAGGAGACCTGAATGTTTTTGATTGAATGCACCTGCAATTCCCATTCACACATGATTTGGAGGGAATTCAGAGCTGTCCCCTCAGCAAAAGAGTCATATTTCATTTTCCAAAACACATAAATAATGTTGGTCGTGTTGCCTGTAGATTTCTAAGCATGAAACACCAATTTGCTTTGTTTTTTATTTCATTATGAATACTGTGCCTAACTCATTTTTGTATGGTGTCAGAATACAAAATTCAGAAAGGAAGAAGGCAAAACAAACACAAACCCAGAACAAATTTAGGCAATTGCCTAGCAGGAGACCTCAATGCTGACGATTTTATACACCTGAAAATCCCATTGACACTCGATTTAGAGGGAATTCAGAGCTGTCCCCTCTTGAGAAGTGTTACATTTCATTTTTCTAAATACAAAAATCATCTTGGTCGTGTTGCCTATAGATTTCTAATCATGAATTGCAAGTTTAATGTGTTTTGTATTTCATTATGAATACTCTGTCTAAACTCATTTTTGTATGGTGTCAGAATGCAAAATTCAGAAAGGAAGAAGGCAAAACAAACACAAACCCAGAACAAATTTAGGCAATTTCCTAGCAGGAGACCTGAATGCTGCCGATTGTATACACCTGCAATTCCCATTCACACATGATTTGGAGGGAATTCAGAGCATTCCCTTCGGCAAAAGTGTTACATTTTATTTTCCAAAACACATAACCTTATCTTGGTCGTGTTGCCTGTAGATTTGTAAGCATGAAATGCCAATTACCTTTGTTTTTTATTTCGTTGTGAATACTCTGCCAAAACTCGTTTTTGTATGGTGTCAGAATACCAAATTCAGAAAGGAAGAAGGCAAAACAAACACAGACCCAGAACAAATTTCGGCAATTGCCTAGCAGGAGACCTGAATGCTGCCGATGGAGTACACCTGAAAATCCCATTCACACTCGATTTGAAGGGAATTCAGAGCTGTCTCCTCTGGAAAAGGGTTACATTTCATTTTCCAAAACACATAACCTTATCTTGGTCGTGTTGTCTGTAGATTTATAAGGATAAAATGCCAATTTCCTGAGTTTTGATTTTATTATGAATACTCTGCCTAAACTCGTTTTTGTATACTGTCAGAATGCAAAATTCAGAAAGGAAGAAGGCAAAACAAACACAAACCCAGAACAAATTGAGGCAATTGCCTACCAGGAGTCCTGAATGCTGATAATTGAATACACCTGAAAATCCCATTCACACTGGATTTGGAGGGAATTCAGAGCTGTCCCTTTGGCAAAAGTGTTATATTTCGTTTTCCAAAACACATAACCATATGTTGGTTGTGTTGCCTGTAGATTTCTAAGCATGAAACGCCAATTTCTTTGTTTTTTATTCCATTATGAATACTCTGCCTGAACTCGTTTTTGTATGGTGTCAGAATACAAAATTTGGAAAGGAAGAAGGCAAAACAAACACAAATGCAGAACAAATTTAGGCGATTGCCAATCAAGAGACCTGAATGCTGCCTATTGAATACACTTGAAAATCTCATTCACACTCCATTTGGAGGGGATTCAGAGCTGTCCCCTCTTGACAAGTGTTACATTTCATTTTCCAAAACACAGAACCTTATCTTGGTCGTGTTGCCTGTAGATTTCTAAGCATGAAATGCCAATTTATTGTGGTTTGTATTTCATTATGAATACTTTGCCTAAACTCGTTTTGTGTGGTGTCAGAATACAACATTCAGAAAGGAAGAAGGCAAAACAAACACAAACCCAGAACAAATTGAGGCAATTCCCAATCAAGAGACCTGAATGCTGACAATTGAATACACCTGAAAATCTCATTCACATTGAATTTGGAGGGAATTCAGAGCTGTCCCTTCGGCAAAAGTGTTATATTTCATTTTCCAAAACACATAACCTTATGTTGGTTGTGTTGCCTGTAGATATATAAGGATAAAATGCCAATTTCCTGAGTTTTGATTTTATTATGAATACTCTGCCTAAACTCATTTTGTATGGTGTCAGAATGCAAAATTCAGAAAGGAAGAAGGCAAAACAAACACAAACCCAGAATAAATTTAGCTAATTGCCTAGCAGGAGACCTCAATGCTGACGATTTTATACACCTGAAAATCCCATTGACACTCGATTTAGAGGGAATTCAGAGCTGTCCCCTCTTGAGAAGTGTTACATTTCATTTTTCAAAATACAAAAATCATCTTGGTCGTGTTGCCTATAGATTTCTAATCATGAATTGCAAGTTTAATGTGTTTTGTATTTCATTATGAATACTCTGTCTAAACTCATTTTTGTATGGTGTCAGAATGCAAAATTCAGAAAGGAAGAAGGCAAAACAAACACAAACCCAGAACAAATTTCGGCAATTGCCTAGCAGGAGACCTGAATGCTACCGATTGAATACACCTGAAAATCTCATTCACACTCGATTTGGAGGGGATTCAGAGCTGTCCCCTCTTGACAAGTGTTACATTTCATTTTCCAAACACATTACATTATCTTGGTCGTGTTGCCTTCAGATTTCTAAGCATGAAATGCCAATTTACTGTGTTTTGTATTTTATTATGAATACTTTGCCTAAACTCGTTTTGGGTGGTGTCAGAATACAACATTCAGAAAGGAAGAAGGCTAAACAAACACAAACCCAGAACTAATTGAGGCAATTGCCAATCAGGAGACCTGAATGCTGCCGATTGAATACACCTGAAAATCCCATTCACACATGATTTGGAGGGAATTCAGAGCTGTCCCCTCGGAAAAAGTGTTACATTTCATTTTCCAAAATACAAAAAATCATGTTAGTCCTGTTGCCTGTACATTTCTAAGCACGAATTGCAAGTTTACTGTGTTTTCTATTTCATTATGAATACTCTGCCTAAACTCGTTTTTTTTGGTGTCAGAATGCAAAATTCAGAAAGGAAGAAAGCAAAACAAACTCAAATCCGGAACAAATTTATGCAATTGCCAGCAGGAGACCTGAATGTTTTATATTGAATACAGCTGCAATTCCCATTCACACATGATTTGGAGGGAATTCAGAGCTGTCCCCTCGGCAAAAGAGTTATGTCTCATTTTCCAAAACACATAACCTTATCTTGGTTGTGTTGCCTGTAGATTTCTAAGCCTGAAACACCAATTTGCTTTGTTTTTTATTTCATTATTAATACTCTCCCTAACCTCATTTTTGTATGGTGTCAGAATACAAAATTTGGAAAGGAAGAAGGTAAAACAAACACAAACCCAGAAAAAATTTAGGCAATTGCCTAGCAGGAGACCTGAATGCTGCCTATTGAATACACCTGAAAATCCCATTCACACTCGATTTGGAGGGAATTCAGAGCTGTCCCCTCTGTACAAGTGTTACATTTCATTTTCCAAAACACAAAAACTCATCTTGGTCTTGTTGCGTGTAGATTTCTAAGCATGAAACGCCATTTCCTGTGTTATTTATTGCTTTGTGGACTCAGACTAACCTCATTTTTGTATGGTGACAGAATACAAAATTTGGAAAGGAAGAAGGTAAAACAAACACAAACCCAGAACAAATTTAGGCGATTGCCTAGCAGGAGACCTGAATGCTACCCATTGAATACACCTGAAAATCTCATTCACACTCGATTTCGAGGTGATTCAGAGCTGTCCCCTCTTGACAAGTGTTACATTTCATTTTCCAAACACATTACCTTATCTTGGTCGTGTTGCCTGTAGATTTCTAACATGAAATGCCAATTTACTGTGTTTTATATTTTATTATGAATACTTTGCCTAAACTCGTTTTGTGTGGTGTCAGAATACAACATTCAGAAAGGAAGAAGGCAAAACAAACACAAACCCAGAACAAATTTAGGCAATTGCCAATCATGAGACCTGAATGCTGCCGATTAAATACACCTGACAATCCAATTCACATTTGATTTGGAGGGAATTCAGAGCTGTCCCCTCGGCAAAAGTGTTATATTTCATTTTCCAAAATACAAAAAATCATCGTGGTCGTGTTGCCTGTACATTTCTAAGCATGAAATGCAAGTTTACTGTGTTTTGTATTTGATTATGAATACTCTGCCTAAACTCGTTTTTGTATACTGTCAGAATGCAAAATTCAGAAAGGAAGAAGGCAAAACAAACACAAACACAGAACAAATTTAGGCAATAACATAGCAGGAGACCTGAATGTTTTTGATTGAATGCACCTGCAATTCCCATTCACACATGATTTGGAGGGAATTCAGAGCTGTCCCCTCAGCAAAAGAGTCATATTTCATTTTCCAAAACACATAAATAATGTTGGTCGTGTTGCCTGTAGATTTCTAAGCATGAAACACCAATTTGCTTTGTTTTTTATTTCATTATGAATACTGTGCCTAACTCATTTTTGTATGATGTCAGAATACAAAATTCAGAAAGGAAGAAGGCAAAACAAACACAAACCCAGAACAAATTTAGGCAATTGCCTAGCAGGAGACCTCAATGCTGACGATTTTATACACCTGAAAATCCCATTGACACTCGATTTAGAGGGAATTCAGAGCTGTCCCCTCTTGAGAAGTGTTACATTTCATTTTTCTAAATACAAAAATCATCTTGGTCGTGTTGCCTATAGATTTCTAATCATGAATTGCAAGTTTAATGTGTTTTGTATTTCATTATGAATACTCTGTCTAAACTCATTTTTGTATGGTGTCAGAATGCAAAATTCAGAAAGGAAGAAGGCAAAACAAACACAAACCCAGAACAAATTTCGGCAATTTCCTAGCAGGAGACCTGAATGCTGCCGATTGTATACACCTGCAATTCCCATTCACACATGATTTGGAGGGAATTCAGAGCATTCCCTTCGGCAAAAGTGTTACATTTTATTTTCCAAAACACATAACCTTATCTTGGTCGTGTTGCCTGTAGATTTGTAAGCATGAAATGCCAATTACCTTTGTTTTTTATTTCGTTATGAATACTCTGCCAAAACTCGTTTTTGTATGGTGTCAGAATACCAAATTCAGAAAGGAAGAAGGCAAAACAAACACAGACCCAGAACAAATTTCGGCAATTGCCTAGCAGGAGACCTGAATGCTGCCGATGGAGTACAGCTGAAAATCCCATTCACACTCGATTTGAAGGGAATTCAGAGCTGTCTCCTCTGGAAAAGGGTTACATTTCATTTTCCAAAACACATAACCTTATCTTGGTCGTGTTGTCTGTAGATTTATAAGGATAAAATGACAATTTCCTGAGTTTTGATTTTATTATGAATACTCTGCCTAAACTCGTTTTTGTATACTGTCAGAATGCAAAATTCAGAAAGGAAGAAGGCAAAACAAACACAAACCCAGAACAAATTGAGGCAATTGCCTACCAGGAGTCCTGAATGCTGATAATTGAATACACCTGAAAATCCCATTCACACTGGATTTGGAGGGAATTCAGAGCTGTCCCTTTGGCAAAAGTGTTATATTTCGTTTTCCAAAACACATAACCATATGTTGGTTGTGTTGCCTGTAGATTTCTAAGCATGAAACGCCAATTTCTTTGTTTTTTATTCCATTATGAATACTCTGCCTGAACTCGTTTTTGTATGGTGTCAGAATACAAAATTTGGAAAGGAAGAAGGCAAAACAAACACAAATGCAGAACAAATTTAGGCGATTGCCAATCAAGAGACCTGAATGCTGCCTATTGAATACACTTGCAAATCTCATTCACACTCCATTTGGAGGGGATTCAGAGCTGTCCCCTCTTGACAAGTGTTACATTTCATTTTCCAAAACACAGAACCTTATCTTGGTCGTGTTGCCTGTAGATTTCTAAGCATGAAATGCCAATTTATTGTGGTTTGTATTTCATTATGAATACTTTGCCTAAACTCGTTTTGTGTGGTGTCAGAATACAACATTCAGAAAGGAAGAAGGCAAAACAAACACAAACCCAGAACAAATTGAGGCAATTCCCAATCAAGAGACCTGAATGCTGACAATTGAATACACCTGAAAATCTCATTCACATTGAATTTGGAGGGAATTCAGAGCTGTCCCTTCGGCAAAAGTGTTATATTTCATTTTCCAAAACACATAACCTTATGTTGGTTGTGTTGCCTGTAGATATATAAGGATAAAATGCCAATTTCCTGAGTTTTGATTTTATTATGAATACTCTGCCTAAACTCATTTTGTATGGTGTCAGAATGCAAAATTCAGAAAGGAAGAAGGCAAAACAAACACAAACCCAGAATAAATTTAGCTAATTGCCTAGCAGGAGACCTCAATGCTGACGATTTTATACACCTGAAAATCCCATTGACACTCGATTTAGAGGGAATTCAGAGCTGTCCCCTCTTGAGAAGTGTTACATTTCATTTTTCAAAATACAAAAATCATCTTGGTCGTGTTGCCTATAGATTTCTAATCATGAATTGCAAGTTTAATGTGTTTTGTATTTCATTATGAATACTCTGTCTAAACTCATTTTTGTATGGTGTCAGAATGCAAAATTCAGAAAGGAAGAAGGCAAAACAAACACAAACCCAGAACAAATTTCGGCAATTGCCTAGCAGGAGACCTGAATGCTACCGATTGAATACACCTGAAAATCTCATTCACACTCGATTTGGAGGGGATTCAGAGCTGTCCCCTCTTGACAAGTGTTACATTTCATTTTCCAAACACATTACATTATCTTGGTCGTGTTGCCTTCAGATTTCTAAGCATGAAATGCCAATTTACTGTGTTTTGTATTTTATTATGAATACTTTGCCTAAACTCGTTTTGGGTGGTGTCAGAATACAACATTCAGAAAGGAAGAAGGCTAAACAAACACAAACCCAGAACTAATTGAGGCAATTGCCAATCAGGAGACCTGAATGCTGCCGATTGAATACACCTGAAAATCCCATTCACACATGATTTGGAGGGAATTCAGAGCTGTCCCCTCGGAAAAAGTGTTACATTTCATTTTCCAAAATACAAAAAATCATGTTAGTCCTGTTGCCTGTACATTTCTAAGCACGAATTGCAAGTTTACTGTGTTTTCTATTTCATTATGAATACTCTGCCTAAACTCGTTTTTTTTGGTGTCAGAATGCAAAATTCAGAAAGGAAGAAAGCAAAACAAACTCAAATCCGGAACAAATTTATGCAATTGCCAGCAGGAGACCTGAATGTTTTATATTGAATACAGCTGCAATTCCCATTCACACATGATTTGGAGGGAATTCAGAGCTGTCCCCTCGGCAAAAGAGTTATGTCTCATTTTCCAAAACACATAACCTTATCTTGGTTGTGTTGCCTGTAGATTTCTAAGCCTGAAACACCAATTTGCTTTGTTTTTTATTTCATTATTAATACTCTCCCTAACCTCATTTTTGTATGGTGTCAGAATACAAAATTTGGAAAGGAAGAAGGTAAAACAAACACAAACCCAGAAAAAATTTAGGCAATTGCCTAGCAGGAGACCTGAATGCTGCCTATTGAATACACCTGAAAATCCCATTCACACTCGATTTGGAGGGAATTCAGAGCTGTCCCCTCTGTACAAGTGTTACATTTCATTTTCCAAAACACAAAAACTCATCTTGGTCTTGTTGCGTGTAGATTTCTAAGCATGAAACGCCATTTCCTGTGTTATTTATTGCTTTGTGGACTCAGACTAACCTCATTTTTGTATGGTGACAGAATACAAAATTTGGAAAGGAAGAAGGTAAAACAAACACAAACCCAGAACAAATTTAGGCGATTGCCTAGCAGGAGACCTGAATGCTACCCATTGAATACACCTGAAAATCTCATTCACACTCGATTTGGAGGGGATTCAGAGCTGTCCCCTCTTGACAAGTGTTACATTTCATTTTCCAAACACATTACCTTATCTTGGTCGTGTTGCCTGTAGATTTCTAACATGAAATGCCAATTTACTGTGTTTTATATTTTATTATGAATACTTTGCCTAAACTCGTTTTGTGTGGTGTCAGAATACAACATTCAGAAAGGAAGAAGGCAAAACAAACACAAACCCAGAACAAATTTAGGCAATTGCCAATCATGAGACCTGAATGCTGCCGATTAAATACACCTGACAATCCAATTCACATTTGATTTGGAGGGAATTCAGAGCTGTCCCCTCGGCAAAAGTGTTATATTTCATTTTCCAAAATACAAAAAATCATCGTGGTCGTGTTGCCTGTACATTTCTAAGCATGAAATGCAAGTTTACTGTGTTTTGTATTTGATTATGAATACTCTGCCTAAACTCGTTTTTGTATACTGTCAGAATGCAAAATTCAGAAAGGAAGAAGGCAAAACAAACACAAACACAGAACAAATTTAGGCAATAACATAGCAGGAGACCTGAATGTTTTTGATTGAATGCACCTGCAATTCCCATTCACACATGATTTGGAGGGAATTCAGAGCTGTCCCCTCAGCAAAAGAGTTATATTTCATTTTCCAAAACACATAAATAATGTTGGTCGTGTTGTCTGTAGATTTCTAAGCATGAAACACCAATTTGCTTTGTTTTTTATTTCATTATGAATACGCTGCCTAAACTCATTTTTGTATGGTGTCAGAATACAAAATTCAGAAAGGAAGAAGGCAAAACAAACACAAACCCAGAACAAATTTAGCCAATTGCCTAGCAGGAGACCTGAACGCTACCAACTGAATACACCTGAAAATCTCATTCACACTCGATTTGGAGGGGATTCAGTGCTGTCCCCTCTTTACAAGTGTTACATTTCATTTTCCAAACACATTACCTTATCTTGGTCATGTTGCCTGTAGATTTCTAAGCATGAAGTGCGAAATTAATGTGTTTTGTTTTTTATTATGAATACTTTGCCTAAACTCGTTTTGTGTCATGTCAGAATACAACATTTAGCAAGGAAGAAGGCAAAACAAACACAAACCCAGAACAAATTTAGGCAATTGCCATTCAAGAGACCTGAATGCTGCCGATTGAATACACCTGCAATTCCCATTGACACATGATTTGGAGGGAATTCAGATCTGTCCCCTCGGCAAAAGTGTTATATTTCATTTTCCAAAACACATAATCTTATCTTGGTCGTGTTGCCTGTAGATTTCTAAGCATGAAACGCCAATTTCCTTTGTTTTTTATTTCATTATGAATACGCTGCCTAAACTCATTTTTGTATGGTGTCAGAATACAAAATTCAGAAAGGAAGAAGGCAAAACAAACACAAACCCAAAACAAATTTAGGCAATTGCCTAGCAGGAGACCTCAATGCTGACGATTTTATACACCTGAAAATCCCATTGACACTCGATTTAGAGGGAATTCAGAGCATTCCCTTCGGCAAAAGTGTTACATTTTATTTTCCAAAACACATAACCTTATCTTGGACGTCTTGCCTGTAGATTTGTAAGCATGAAATGCCAATTACCTTTGTTTTTTATTTCGTTATGAATACTCTGCCAAAACTCGTTTTTGTATGGTGTCAGAATGCAAAATTCAGAAAGGAAGAAGGCAAAACAAACACAGACCCAGAACAAATTTCGGCAATTGCCTAGCAGGAGACCTGAATGCTGCCGATGGAGTACACCTGAAAATCCCATTCACACTCGATTTGAAGGGAATTCAGAGCTGTCTCCTCTGGAAAAGGGTTACATTTCATTTTCCAAAACACATAACCTTATCTTGGTCGTGTTGTCTGTAGATTTATAAGGATAAAATGCCAATTTCCTGAGTTTTGATTTTATTATGAATACTCTGCCTAAACTCGTTTTTGTATACTGTCAGAATGCAAAATTCAGAAAGGAAGAAGGCAAAACAAACACAAACCCAGAACAAATTGAGGCAATTGCCTACCAGGAGTCCTGAATGCTGATAATTGAATACACCTGAAAATCCCATTCACACTGGATTTGGAGGGAATTCAGAGCTGTCCCTTTGGCAAAAGTGTTATATTTCGTTTTCCAAAACACATAACCATATGTTGGTTGTGTTGCCTGTAGATTTCTAAGCATGAAACGCCAATTTCTTTGTTTTTTATTCCATTATGAATACTCTGCCTGAACTCGTTTTTGTATGGTGTCAGAATACAAAATTTGGAAAGGAAGAAGGCAAAACAAACACAAATGCAGAACAAATTTAGGCGATTGCCAATCAAGAGACCTGAATGCTGCCTATTGAATACACTTGCAAATCTCATTCACACTCCATTTGGAGGGGATTCAGAGCTGTCCCCTCTTGACAAGTGTTACATTTCATTTTCCAAAACACAGAATCTTATCTTGGTCGTGTTGCCTGTAGATTTCTAAGCATGAAATGCCAATTTATTGTGGTTTGTATTTCATTATGAATACTTTGCCTAAACTCGTTTTGTGTGGTGTCAGAATACAACATTCAGAAAGGAAGAAGGCAAAACAAACACAAACCCAGAACAAATTGAGGCAATTCCCAATCAAGAGACCTGAATGCTGACAATTGAATACACCTGAAAATCTCATTCACATTGAATTTGGAGGGAATTCAGAGCTGTCCCTTCGGCAAAAGTGTTATATTTCATTTTCCAAAACACATAACCTTATGTTGGTTGTGTTGCCTGTAGATATATAAGGATAAAATGCCAATTTCCTGAGTTTTGATTTTATTATGAATACTCTGCCTAAACTCATTTTGTATGGTGTCAGAATGCAAAATTCAGAAAGGAAGAAGGCAAAACAAACACAAACCCAGAATAAATTTAGCTAATTGCCTAGCAGGAGACCTCAATGCTGACGATTTTATACACCTGAAAATCCCATTGACACTCGATTTAGAGGGAATTCAGAGCTGTCCCCTCTTGAGAAGTGTTACATTTCATTTTTCAAAATACAAAAATCATCTTGGTCGTGTTGCCTATAGATTTCTAATCATGAATTGCAAGTTTAATGTGTTTTGTATTTCATTATGAATACTCTGTCTAAACTCATTTTTGTATGGTGTCAGAATGCAAAATTCAGAAAGGAAGAAGGCAAAACAAACACAAACCCAGAACAAATTTCGGCAATTGCCTAGCAGGAGACCTGAATGCTACCGATTGAATACACCTGAAAATCTCATTCACACTCGATTTGGAGGGGATTCAGAGCTGTCCCCTCTTGACAAGTGTTACATTTCATTTTCCAAACACATTACATTATCTTGGTCGTGTTGCCTTCAGATTTCTAAGCATGAAATGCCAATTTACTGTATTTTGTATTTTATTATGAATACTTTGCCTAAACTCGTTTTGGGTGGTGTCAGAATACAACATTCAGAAAGGAAGAAGGCTAAACAAACACAAACCCAGAACTAATTGAGGCAATTGCCAATCAGGAGACCTGAATGCTGCCGATTGAATACACCTGAAAATCCCATTCACACATGATTTGGAGGGAATTCAGAGCTGTCCCCTCGGAAAAAGTGTTACATTTCATTTTCCAAAATACAAAAAATCATGTTAGTCCTGTTGCCTGTACATTTCTAAGCACGAATTGCAAGTTTACTGTGTTTTCTATTTCATTATGAATACTCTGCCTAAACTCGTTTTTTTTGGTGTCAGAATGCAAAATTCAGAAAGGAAGAAAGCAAAACAAACTCAAATCCGGAACAAATTTATGCAATTGCCAGCAGGAGACCTGAATGTTTTATATTGAATACAGCTGCAATTCCCATTCACACATGATTTGGAGAAATTCAGAGCTGTCCCTTCAGCCAAAGAGTTATACTTCATTTTCCAAAACACATAAACTTATGTTGGTCCTGTTGCCTGTAGATTTCTAAGCATGAAACGCCAATTTGCTTTGTTTTTTATTTTTAATGAATACTCTGCCTAAACTTGTTTTTGTATGGTGTCAGAATACAAAATTCAGAAAGAAAGAAGGCAAAACAAACACAAACCCAGAACAAATTGAGGCAATTGCCTAGCAGGAGACCTCAATGCTGCCGATTGAATACACCTGCAATTCCCATTCACACATGATTTGGAGGGAATTCAGATATGTCCCCTCGGCAAAAGAGTTATATTTCATTTTCCAAAACACATAACCTTAACTTGGTTTGGTTGCCTGTAGATTTCTAAGCATGAAACGCCAATTTGCTTTGTTTTTTATTTTTAATGAATACTCTGCCTAAACTTGTTTTTATGGTGTCAGAATACAAAACTCAGAAAGAAAGAAGGCAAAACAAACACAAACCCAGAACAAATTGAGGCAATTGCCTAGCAGGAGACCTCAATGCTGCCGATTGAATACACCTGCAATTCCCATTCACACATGATTTGGAGGGAATTCAGAGCTGTCCCCTCGGCAAAAGAGTTATGTCTCATTTTCCAAAACACATAACCTTATCTTGGTTGTGTTGCCTGTAGATTTCTAAGCCTGAAACACCAATTTGCTTTGTTTTTTATTTCATTATTAATACTCTCCCTAACCTCATTTTTGTATGGTGTCAGAATACAAAATTTGGAAAGGAAGAAGGTAAAACAAACACAAACCCAGAAAAAATTTAGGCAATTGCCTAGCAGGAGACCTGAATGCTGCCTATTGAATACACCTGAAAATCCCATTCACACTCGATTTGGAGGGAATTCAGAGCTGTCCCCTCTGTACAAGTGTTACATTTCATTTTCCAAAACACAAAAACTCATCTTGGTCTTGTTGCGTGTAGATTTCTAAGCATGAAACGCCATTTCCTGTGTTATTTATTGCTTTGTGGACTCAGACTAACCTCATTTTTGTATGGTGACAGAATACAAAATTTGGAAAGGAAGAAGGTAAAACAAACACAAACCCAGAACAAATTTAGGCGATTGCCTAGCAGGAGACCTGAATGCTACCCATTGAATACACCTGAAAATCTCATTCACACTCGATTTGGAGGTGATTCAGAGCTGTCCCCTCTTGACAAGTGTTACATTTCATTTTCCAAACACATTACCTTATCTTGGTCGTGTTGCCTGTAGATTTCTAACATGAAATGCCAATTTACTGTGTTTTATATTTTATTATGAATACTTTGCCTAAACTCGTTTTGTGTGGTGTCAGAATACAACATTCAGAAAGGAAGAAGGCAAAACAAACACAAACCCAGAACAAATTTAGGCAATTGCCAATCATGAGACCTGAATGCTGCCGATTAAATACACCTGACAATCCAATTCACATTTGATTTGGAGGGAATTCAGAGCTGTCCCCTCGGCAAAAGTGTTATATTTCATTTTCCAAAATACAAAAAATCATCGTGGTCGTGTTGCCTGTACATTTCTAAGCATGAAATGCAAGTTTACTGTGTTTTGTATTTGATTATGAATACTCTGCCTAAACTCGTTTTTGTATACTGTCAGAATGCAAAATTCAGAAAGGAAGAAGGCAAAACAAACACAAACACAGAACAAATTTAGGCAATAACATAGCAGGAGACCTGAATGTTTTTGATTGAATGCACCTGCAATTCCCATTCACACATGATTTGGAGGGAATTCAGAGCTGTCCCCTCAGCAAAAGAGTTATATTTCATTTTCCAAAACACATAAATAATGTTGGTCGTGTTGCCTGTAGATTTCTAAGCATGAAACACCAATTTGCTTTGTTTTTTATTTCATTATGAATACTGTGCCTAACTCATTTTTGTATGGTGTCAGAATACAAAATTCAGAAAGGAAGAAGGCAAAACAAACACAAACCCAGAACAAATTTAGCCAATTGCCTAGCAGGAGACCTGAACGCTACCAACTGAATACACCTGAAAATCTCATTCACACTCGATTTGGAGGGGATTCAGTGCTGTCCCCTCTTTACAAGTGTTACATTTCATTTTCCAAACACATTACCTTATCTTGGTCATGTTGCCTGTAGATTTCTAAGCATGAAGTGCGAAATTAATGTGTTTTGTTTTTTATTATGAATACTTTGCCTAAACTCGTTTTGTGTCATGTCAGAATACAACATTTAGCAAGGAAGAAGGCAAAACAAACACAAACCCAGAACAAATTTAGGCAATTGCCATTCAAGAGACCTGAATGCTGCCGATTGAATACACCTGCAATTCCCATTGACACATGATTTGGAGGGAATTCAGATCTGTCCCCTCGGCAAAAGTGTTATATTTCATTTTCCAAAACACATAATCTTATCTTGGTCGTGTTGCCTGTAGATTTCTAAGCATGAAACGCCAATTTCCTTTGTTTTTTATTTCATTATGAATACGCTGCCTAAACTCATTTTTGTAAGGTGTCAGAATACAAAATTCAGAAAGGAAGAAGGCAAAACAAACACAAACCCAGAACAAATTTAGGCAATTGCCTAGCAGGAGACCTCAATGCTGACGATTTTATACACCTGAAAATCCCATTGACACTCGATTTAGAGGGAATTCAGAGCTGTCCCCTCTTGAGAAGTGTTACATTTCATTTTTCTAAATACAAAAATCATCTTGGTCGTGTTGCCTATAGATTTCTAATCATGAATTGCAAGTTTAATGTGTTTTGTATTTCATTATGAATACTCTGTCTAAACTCATTTTTGTATGGTGTCAGAATGCAAAATTCAGAAAGGAAGAAGGCAAAACAAACACAAACCCAGAACAAATTTAGGCAATTTCCTAGCAGGAGACCTGAATGCTGCCGATTGTATACACCTGCAATTCCCATTCACACATGATTTGGAGGGAATTCAGAGCAGTCCCTTCGGCAAAAGTGTTACATTTTATTTTCCAAAACACATAACCTTATCTTGGTCGTGTTGCCTGTAGATTTGTAAGTATGAAATGCCAATTACCTTTGTTTTTTATTTCGTTATGAATACTCTGCCAAAACTCGTTTTTGTATGGTGTCAGAATACCAAATTCAGAAAGGAAGAAGGCAAAACAAACACAAACCCAGAACAAATTGAGGCAATTGCCTACCAGGAGTCCTGAATGCTGATAATTGAATACACCTGAAAATCCCATTCACACTGGATTTGGAGGGAATTCAGAGCTGTCCCTTTGGCAAAAGTGTTATATTTCGTTTTCCAAAACACATAACCATATGTTGGTTGTGTTGCCTGTAGATTTCTAAGCATGAAACGCCAATTTCTTTGTTTTTTATTCCATTATGAATACTCTGCCTGAACTCGTTTTTGTATGGTGTCAGAATACAAAATTTGGAAAGGAAGAAGGCAAAACAAACACAAATGCAGAACAAATTTAGGCGATTGCCAATCAAGAGACCTGAATGCTGCCTATTGAATACACTTGCAAATCTCATTCACACTCCATTTGGAGGGGATTCAGAGCTGTCCCCTCTTGACAAGTGTTACATTTCATTTTCCAAAACACAGAACCTTATCTTGGTCGTGTTGCCTGTAGATTTCTAAGCATGAAATGCCAATTTATTGTGGTTTGTATTTCATTATGAATACTTTGCCTAAACTCGTTTTGTGTGGTGTCAGAATACAACATTCAGAAAGGAAGAAGGCAAAACAAACACAAACCCAGAACAAATTGAGGCAATTCCCAATCAAGAGACCTGAATGCTGACAATTGAATACACCTGAAAATCTCATTCACATTGAATTTGGAGGGAATTCAGAGCTGTCCCTTCGGCAAAAGTGTTATATTTCATTTTCCAAAACACATAACCTTATGTTGGTTGTGTTGCCTGTAGATATATAAGGATAAAATGCCAATTTCCTGAGTTTTGATTTTATTATGAATACTCTGCCTAAACTCATTTTGTATGGTGTCAGAACGCAAAATTCAGAAAGGAAGAAGGCAAAACAAACACAAACCCAGAATAAATTTAGCTAATTGCCTAGCAGGAGACCTCAATGCTGACGATTTTATACACCTGAAAATCCCATTGACACTCGATTTAGAGGGAATTCAGAGCTGTCCCCTCTTGAGAAGTGTTACATTTCATTTTTCAAAATACAAAAATCATCTTGGTCGTGTTGCCTATAGATTTCTAATCATGAATTGCAAGTTTAATGTGTTTTGTATTTCATTATGAATACTCTGTCTAAACTCATTTTTGTATGGTGTCAGAATGCAAAATTCAGAAAGGAAGAAGGCAAAACAAACACAAACCCAGAACAAATTTAGGCAATTTCCTAGCAGGAGACCTGAATGCTGCCGATTGTATACACCTGCAATTCCCATTCACACATGATTTGGAGGGAATTCAGAGCATTCCCTTCGGCAAAAGTGTTACATTTTATTTTCCAAAACACATAACCTTATCTTGGTCGTGTTGCCTGTAGATTTGTAAGCATGAAACGCCAATTTCTTTGTTTTTTATTCCATTATGAATACTCTGCCTGAACTCGTTTTTGTATGGTGTCAGAATACAAAATTTGGAAAGGAAGAAGGCAAAACAAACACAAATGCAGAACAAATTTAGGCGATTGCCAATCAAGAGACCTGAATGCTGCCTATTGAATACACTTGCAAATCTCATTCACACTCCATTTGGAGGGGATTCAGAGCTGTCCCCTCTTGACAAGTGTTACATTTCATTTTCCAAAACACAGAATCTTATCTTGGTCGTGTTGCCTGTAGATTTCTAAGCATGAAATGCCAATTTATTGTGGTTTGTATTTCATTATGAATACTCTGCCTAAACTCGTTTTTGTATGGTGTCAGAATGCAAAATTCAGAAATGAAGAAGGCAAAACAAACACAAACCCAGAACAAATTTAGCCAATTGCCTAGCAGGAGGCCTGAATGCTGCTGAATGTATACACCTGAAAATCCCATTCCCAGTCGATTTGGAGGGAATTCAGAGCATTCCCCTCGGCAAAAGTGTTACATTTCATTTTCCAAAACACATAAACTTATCTTGGTCGTGTTGCCTGTAGATTTCTAAGCATGAAACGCCATATCCTGTGTTATTTATTGCTTTGTGGACTCTGCCTAACATCATTATTGTATGGTGTCAGAATACAAAATTTGGAAAGAAAGCAGGTAAAACAAACACAAACCCAGAACAAATTGAGAAATTGCCAATCAAGAGACCTGAATGCTTCCGATTGAATACACCTGAAAATCCAATTCACACTGAATTTGGAGGGAATTCAGAGCTGTCCCTTCGGCAAAAGTGTTATATTTCATTTTTCAAAACACATAACCTTATGTTGATTGTGTTGCCTGTAGATTTCTAAGCATGAAACGCCAATTTGCTTTGTTTTTTATTTCATTATGAATACTCTGCCTAAACTCCTTTTTGTATGGTGTCAGAACGCAAAATTCAGAAAGGAAGAAGGCAAAACAAACACAGACCCAGAACAAATTTTGGCAATTGCCTAGCAGGAGACCTCAATGCTGCCGATTGTATACACCTGAAATTCCGATTCACACATGATTTGAAGGGAATTCAGAGCTGTCTCCTCTGGAAAAGGGTTACATTTCATTTTCCAAAACACATAACCTTATCTTGGTCGTGTTGTCTGTAGATTTATAAGGATAAAATGCCAATTTCCTGAGTTTTGATTTTATTATGAATACTCTGCCTAAACTCGTTTTTGTATACTGTCAGAATGCAAAATTCAGAAAGGAAGAAGGCAAAACAAACACAAACCCAGAACAAATTGAGGCAATTGCCTACCAGGAGTCCTAAATGCTGCCGATTGTATACAACTGCAATTCCCATTCACACATGATTTGGAGGGAATTCAGAGCATTCCCTTCAGCAAAAGTGTTACATTTTATTTTCCAAAACACATAACCTTATCTTGGTCGTGTTGCCTGTAGATTTCTAAGCATGAAACGCCAATTTCCTTAGTTTTTTATTTCATTATGAATACTCTGCCTAAACTCGTTTTTGTATGGTGTCAGAATGCAAAATTCAGAAAGGATGAAGGCAAAACAAACACAAACCCAGAACAAATTTAGCCAATTGCCTAGCAGGAGGCCTGAATGCTGCTGAATGTATACACCTGAAAATCCCATTCCCAGTCGATATGGAGCGAATTCAGAGCATTCCCCTCGGCAAAAGTGTTACATTTCATTTTCCAAAACACATAAACTTATCTTGGTCGTGTTGCCTGTAGATTTCTGAGCATGAAATGTCATATCCTGTGTTATTTATTGCTTTGTGGACTCTGCCTAACATCATTATTGTATGGTGTCAGAATACAAAATTTGGAAAGACAGCAGGTAAAACAAAAACAAACCCAGAACAAATTGAGAAATTGCCAATCAAGAGACCTGAATGCTTCCGATTGAATACACCTGAAAATCCAATTCACACTGAATTTGGAGGGAATTCAGAGCTGTCCCTTCGGCAAAAGTGTTATATTTCATTTTTCAAAACAAATAACCTTATGTTGATTGTGTTGCCTCTAGATTTCAAAGCATGAAACTCCATGTCCAATGTTTTTTATTTCATTATGTATACTCTGCCTAAACTCCTTTTTGTATGGTGTCAGAACGCAAAATTCAGAAAGGAAGAAGGCAAAACAAATACAAACCCAGAACAAATTGAGGCAATGGCCTAGCAGGAGACCTGAATGCTGCCGATTGTATACACATGAAATTCCCATTCACACATGATATGGAGGGAATTCAGAGCATTCCCTTCGGCAAAAGTGTTACATTTTATTTTCCAAAACACATAACCTTATCTTGGTCATGTTGCCTGTAGATTTGTAAGCATGAAATGCCAATTACCTTTGTTTTTTATTTCGTTATGAATACTCTGCCAAAACTCGTTTTTGTATGGTGTCAGAATGCAAAATTCAGAAAGGAAGAAGGCAAAACAAACACAGACCCAGAACAAATTTAGGCAATTGCCTAGCAGGAGACCTGAATGCTGCCGATGGAGTACACCTGAAAATCCCATTCACACTCGATTTGAAGGGAATTCAGAGCTGTCTCCTCTGGAAAAGGGTTACATTTCATTTTCCAAAACACATAACCTTATCTTGGTCGTGTTGTCTGTAGATTTATAAGGATAAAATGACAATTTCCTGAGTTTTGATTTTATTATGAATACTCTGCCTAAACTCATTTTTGTATACTGTCAGAATGCAAAATTCAGAAAGGAAGAAGGCAAAACAAACACAAACCCAGAACAAATTGAGGCAATTGCCTACCAGGAGTCCTGAATGCTGATAATTGAATACACCTGAAAATCCCATTCACACTGGATTTGGAGGGAATTCAGAGCTGTCCCTTTGGCAAAAGTGTTATATTTCGTTTTCCAAAACACATAACCATATGTTGGTTGTGTTGCCTGTAGATTTCTAAGCATGAAACGCCAATTTCTTTGTTTTTTATTCCATTATGAATACTCTGCCTGAACTCGTTTTTGTATGGTGTCAGAATACAAAATTTGGAAAGGAAGAAGGCAAAACAAACACAAATGCAGAACAAATTTAGGCGATTGCCAATCAAGAGACCTGAATGCTGCCTATTGAATACACTTGCAAATCTCATTCACACTCCATTTGGAGGGGATTCAGAGCTGTCCCCTCTTGACAAGTGTTACATTTCATTTTCCAAAACACAGAACCTTATCTTGGTCGTGTTGCCTGTAGATTTCTAAGCATGAAATGCCAATTTATTGTGGTTTGTATTTCATTATGAATACTTTGCCTAAACTCGTTTTGTGTGGTGTCAGAATACAACATTCAGAAAGGAAGAAGGCAAAACAAACACAAACCCAGAACAAATTGAGGCAATTCCCAATCAAGAGACCTGAATGCTGACAATTGAATACACCTGAAAATCTCATTCACATTGAATTTGGAGGGAATTCAGAGCTGTCCCTTCGGCAAAAGTGTTATATTTCATTTTCCAAAACACATAACCTTATGTTGGTTGTGTTGCCTGTAGATATATAAGGATAAAATGCCAATTTCCTGAGTTTTGATTTTATTATGAATACTCTGCCTAAACTCATTTTGTATGGTGTCAGAACGCAAAATTCAGAAAGGAAGAAGGCAAAACAAACACAAACCCAGAATAAATTTAGCTAATTGCCTAGCAGGAGACCTCAATGCTGACGATTTTATACACCTGAAAATCCCATTGACACTCGATTTAGAGGGAATTCAGAGCTGTCCCCTCTTGAGAAGTGTTACATTTCATTTTTCAAAATACAAAAATCATCTTGGTCGTGTTGCCTATAGATTTCTAATCATGAATTGCAAGTTTAATGTGTTTTGTATTTCATTATGAATACTCTGTCTAAACTCATTTTTGTATGGTGTCAGAATGCAAAATTCAGAAAGGAAGAAGGCAAAACAAACACAAACCCAGAACAAATTTAGGCAATTTCCTAGCAGGAGACCTGAATGCTGCCGATTGTATACACCTGCAATTCCCATTCACACATGATTTGGAGGGAATTCAGAGCATTCCCTTCAGCAAAAGTGTTACATTTTATTTTCCAAAACACATAACCTTATCTTGGTCGTGTTGCCTGTAGATTTCTAAGCATGAAACGCCAATTTCCTTAGTTTTTTATTTCATTATGAATACTCTGCCTAAACTCGTTTTTGTATGGTGTCAGAATGCAAAATTCAGAAATGAAGAAGGCAAAACAAACACAAACCCAGAACAAATTTAGCCAATTGCCTAGCAGGACGCCTGAATGCTGCTGAATGTATACACCTGAAAATCCCATTCCCAGTCGATTTGGAGGGAATTCAGAGCATTCCCCTCGGCAAAAGTGTTACATTTCATTTTCCAAAACACATAAACTTATCTTGGTCGTGTTGCCTGTAGATTTCTAAGCATGAAACGCCATATCCTGTGTTATTTATTGCTTTGTGGACTCTGCCTAACCTCATTATTGTATGGTGTCAGAATACAAAATTTGGAAAGAAAGCAGGTAAAACAAACACAAACCCAGAACAAATTGAGAAATTGCCAATCAAGAGACCTGAATGCTTCCGATTGAATACACCTGAAAATCCAATTCACACTGAATTTGGAGGGAATTCAGAGCTGTCCCTTCGGCAAAAGTGTTATATTTCATTTTTCAAAACACATAACCTTATGTTGATTGTGTTGCCTGTAGATTTCTAAGCATGAAACGCCAATTTGCTTTGTTTTTTATTTCATTATGAATACTCTGCCTAAACTCCTTTTTGTATGGTGTCAGAACGCAAAATTCAGAAAGGAAGAAGGCAAAACAAACACAGACCCAGAACAAATTTTGGCAATTGCCTAGCAGGAGACCTCAATGCTGCCGATTGTATACACCTGAAATTCCGATTCACACATGATTTGAAGGGAATTCAGAGCTGTCTCCTCTGGAAAAGGGTTACATTTCATTTTCCAAAACACATAACCTTATCTTGGTCGTGTTGTCTGTAGATTTATAAGGATAAAATGCCAATTTCCTGAGTTTTGATTTTATTATGAATACTCTGCCTAAACTCGTTTTTGTATACTGTCAGAATGCAAAATTCAGAAAGGAAGAAGGCAAAACAAACACAAACCCAGAACAAATTGAGGCAATTGCCTACCAGGAGTCCTAAATGCTGCCGATTGTATACAACTGCAATTCCCATTCACACATGATTTGGAGGGAATTCAGAGCATTCCCTTCAGCAAAAGTGTTACATTTTATTTTCCAAAACACATAACCTTATCTTGGTCGTGTTGCCTGTAGATTTCTAAGCATGAAACGCCAATTTCCTTAGTTTTTTATTTCATTATGAATACTCTGCCTAAACTCGTTTTTGTATGGTGTCAGAATGCAAAATTCAGAAAGGAAGAAGGCAAAACAAACACAAACCCAGAACAAATTTAGCCAATTGCCTAGCAGGAGGCCTGAATGCTGCTGAATGTATACACCTGAAAATCCCATTCCCAGTCGATATGGAGCGAATTCAGAGCATTCCCCTCGGCAAAAGTGTTACATTTCATTTTCCAAAACACATAAACTTATCTTGGTCGTGTTGCCTGTAGATTTCTGAGCATGAAATGTCATATCCTGTGTTATTTATTGCTTTGTGGACTCTGCCTAACATCATTATTGTATGGTGTCAGAATACAAAATTTGGAAAGACAGCAGGTAAAACAAACACAAACCCAGAACAAATTGAGAAATTGCCAATCAAGAGACCTGAATGCTTCCGATTGAATACACCTGAAAATCCAATTCACACTGAATTTGGAGGGAATTCAGAGCTGTCCCTTCGGCAAAAGTGTTATATTTCATTTTTCAAAACAAATAACCTTATGTTGATTGTGTTGCCTCTAGATTTCAAAGCATGAAACTCCATGTCCAATGTTTTTTATTTCATTATGTATACTCTGCCTAAACTCCTTTTTGTATGGTGTCAGAACGCAAAATTCAGAAAGGAAGAAGGCAAAACAAATACAAACCCAGAACAAATTGAGGCAATGGCCTAGCAGGAGACCTGAATGCTGCCGATTGTATACACATGAAATTCCCATTCACACATGATATGGAGGGAATTCAGAGCATTCCCTTCGGCAAAAGTGTTACATTTTATTTTCCAAAACACATAACCTTATCTTGGTCATGTTGCCTGTAGATTTGTAAGCATGAAATGCCAATTACCTTTGTTTTTTATTTCGTTATGAATACTCTGCCAAAACTCGTTTTTGTATGGTGTCAGAATGCAAAATTCAGAAAGGAAGAAGGCAAAACAAACACAGACCCAGAACAAATTTCGGCAATTGCCTAGCAGGAGACCTGAATGCTGCCGATGGAGTACAGCTGAAAATCCCATTCACACTCGATTTGAAGGGAATTCAGAGCTGTCTCCTCTGGAAAAGGGTTACATTTCATTTTCCAAAACACATAACCTTATCTTGGTCGTGTTGTCTGTAGATTTATAAGGATAAAATGACAATTTCCTGAGTTTTGATTTTATTATGAATACTCTGCCTAAACTCATTTTTGTATACTGTCAGAATGCAAAATTCAGAAAGGAAGAAGGCAAAACAAACACAAACCCAGAACAAATTGAGGCAATTGCCTACCAGGAGTCCTGAATGCTGATAATTGAATACACCTGAAAATCCCATTCACACTGGATTTGGAGGGAATTCAGAGCTGTCCCTTTGGCAAAAGTGTTATATTTCGTTTTCCAAAACACATAACCATATGTTGGTTGTGTTGCCTGTAGATTTCTAAGCATGAAACGCCAATTTCTTTGTTTTTTATTCCATTATGAATACTCTGCCTGAACTCGTTTTTGTATGGTGTCAGAATACAAAATTTGGAAAGGAAGAAGGCAAAACAAACACAAATGCAGAACAAATTTAGGCGATTGCCAATCAAGAGACCTGAATGCTGCCTATTGAATACACTTGCAAATCTCATTCACACTCCATTTGGAGGGGATTCAGAGCTGTCCCCTCTTGACAAGTGTTACATTTCATTTTCCAAAACACAGAACCTTATCTTGGTCGTGTTGCCTGTAGATTTCTAAGCATGAAATGCCAATTTATTGTGGTTTGTATTTCATTATGAATACTTTGCCTAAACTCGTTTTGTGTGGTGTCAGAATACAACATTCAGAAAGGAAGAAGGCAAAACAAACACAAACCCAGAACAAATTGAGGCAATTCCCAATCAAGAGACCTGAATGCTGACAATTGAATACACCTGAAAATCTCATTCACATTGAATTTGGAGGGAATTCAGAGCTGTCCCTTCGGCAAAAGTGTTATATTTCATTTTCCAAAACACATAACCTTATGTTGGTTGTGTTGCCTGTAGATATATAAGGATAAAATGCCAATTTCCTGAGTTTTGATTTTATTATGAATACTCTGCCTAAACTCATTTTGTATGGTGTCAGAACGCAAAATTCAGAAAGGAAGAAGGCAAAACAAACACAAACCCAGAATAAATTTAGCTAATTGCCTAGCAGGAGACCTCAATGCTGACGATTTTATACACCTGAAAATCCCATTGACACTCGATTTAGAGGGAATTCAGAGCTGTCCCCTCTTGAGAAGTGTTACATTTCATTTTTCAAAATACAAAAATCATCTTGGTCGTGTTGCCTATAGATTTCTAATCATGAATTGCAAGTTTAATGTGTTTTGTATTTCATTATGAATACTCTGTCTAAACTCATTTTTGTATGGTGTCAGAATGCAAAATTCAGAAAGGAAGAAGGCAAAACAAACACAAACCCAGAACAAATTTAGGCAATTTCCTAGCAGGAGACCTGAATGCTGCCGATTGTATACACCTGCAATTCCCATTCACACATGATTTGGAGGGAATTCAGAGCATTCCCTTCAGCAAAAGTGTTACATTTTATTTTCCAAAACACATAACCTTATCTTGGTCGTGTTGCCTGTAGATTTCTAAGCATGAAACGCCAATTTCCTTAGTTTTTTATTTCATTATGAATACTCTGCCTAAACTCGTTTTTGTATGGTGTCAGAATGCAAAATTCAGAAATGAAGAAGGCAAAACAAACACAAACCCAGAACAAATTTAGCCAATTGCCTAGCAGGACGCCTGAATGCTGCTGAATGTATACACCTGAAAATCCCATTCCCAGTCGATTTGGAGGGAATTCAGAGCATTCCCCTCGGCAAAAGTGTTACATTTCATTTTCCAAAACACATAAACTTATCTTGGTCGTGTTGCCTGTAGATTTCTAAGCATGAAACGCCATATCCTGTGTTATTTATTGCTTTGTGGACTCTGCCTAACCTCATTATTGTATGGTGTCAGAATACAAAATTTGGAAAGAAAGCAGGTAAAACAAACACAAACCCAGAACAAATTGAGAAATTGCCAATCAAGAGACCTGAATGCTTCCGATTGAATACACCTGAAAATCCAATTCACACTGAATTTGGAGGGAATTCAGAGCTGTCCCTTCGGCAAAAGTGTTATATTTCATTTTTCAAAACACATAACCTTATGTTGATTGTGTTGCCTGTAGATTTCTAAGCATGAAACGCCAATTTGCTTTGTTTTTTATTTCATTATGAATACTCTGCCTAAACTCCTTTTTGTATGGTGTCAGAACGCAAAATTCAGAAAGGAAGAAGGCAAAACAAACACAGACCCAGAACAAATTTTGGCAATTGCCTAGCAGGAGACCTCAATGCTGCCGATTGTATACACCTGAAATTCCGATTCACACATGATTTGAAGGGAATTCAGAGCTGTCTCCTCTGGAAAAGGGTTACATTTCATTTTCCAAAACACATAACCTTATCTTGGTCGTGTTGTCTGTAGATTTATAAGGATAAAATGCCAATTTCCTGAGTTTTGATTTTATTATGAATACTCTGCCTAAACTCGTTTTTGTATACTGTCAGAATGCAAAATTCAGAAAGGAAGAAGGCAAAACAAACACAAACCCAGAACAAATTGAGGCAATTGCCTACCAGGAGTCCTGAATGCTGATAATTGAATACACCTGAAAATCCCTTTCACACTGGATTTGGAGGGAATTCAGAGCTGTCCCTTTGGCAAAAGTGTTATATTTCGTTTTCCAAAACACATAACCATATGTTGGTTGTGTTGCCTGTAGATTTCTAAGCATGAAACGCCAATTTCCTTTGTTTTTTATTCCATTATGAATACTGTGCCTGAACTCGTTTTTGTATGGTGTCAGAATACAAAATTTGGAAAGGAAGAAGGCAAAACAAACACAAATGCAGAATAAATTTAGGCGATTGCCAATCAAGAGACCTGAATGCTGCCTATTGAATACACTTGAAAATCTCATTCACACTCGATTTGGAGGGGATTCAGAGCTGTCCCCTCTTGACAAGTGTTACATTTCATTTTCCAAAACACAGAACCTTATCTTGGTCGTGTTGCCTGTAGATTTCTAAGCATGAAATGCCAATTTATTGTGGTTTGTATTTCATTATGAATACTTTGCCTAAACTCGTTTTGTGTGGTGTCAGAATACAACATTCAGAAAGGAAGAAGGCAAAACAAACACAAACCCAGAACAAATTGAGGCAATTCCCAATCAAGAGACCTGAATGCTGACAATTGAATACACCTGAAAATCTCATTCACATTGCATTTGGAGGGAATTCAGAGCTGTCCCTTCGGCAAAAGTGTTATATTTCATTTTCCAAAACACATAACCTTATGTTAGTTGTGTTGCCTGTAGATATATAAGGATAAAATGCCAATTTCCTGAGTTTTGATTTTATTATGAATACTCTGCCTAAACTCATTTTTGTATGGTGTCAGAATGCAAAATACAGAAAGGAAAAAGGCAAAACAAACACAAACCCAGAATAAATTTAGCTATTTGCCTAGCAGGAGACCTGAATGCTGCCGATTGTATACACCTGAAATTCCCATTCACACATGATTTGGAGGGAATTCAGAGCATTCCCCTCAGCAAAAGTGTTATATTTCATTTTCCAAAACACATAACCTTATCTTGGTCATGTTGCCTGTAGATTTGTAAGCATGAAACGCCAATTTCCTTTCTTTTTTATTTCATTATGAATACTCTGCCTAAACTTGTTTTTGTATGGTTTCAGAATGCAAAGTTCAGAAAGGAAGAAGGCAAAACAAATACAAACCCAGAACAAATTTAGGCAATTGCCTAGCAGGAGACCTGAATGCTGCCGATGAAGTACACCTGAAATTCCAATTCACACATGATTTGGAGGGAATTCAGAGCTGTCCCTTCGGCAAAAGTGTTATATTTCATTTTCCAAAACACATAACCTTATGTTGGTCTTGTTGCCTGTAGAATTCTAAGCATGAAATGCCATTTTACTTTGTTTTTTATTTCATTATGAATACTCTGCCTAAACTCGTTCTTGTATGGTGGCAAACACAAAATCCAGAAAGGAAGAAGGCAAAACAAATACAAACCTAGAATAAATTTAGCCAATTGCCTAGCAGGAGACCTGAATGCTGCCGATTGTATACACCTGAAATTCCCATTCACACATGATTTGGAGGGAATTCAGAGCATTCCCCTCGGCAAAAGTGTTATATTTCATTTTCCAAAATACATAACCTTATCTTGGTGTTATTTCCTGTAATTTCTAACCATGAAATGCCATTTCCTGTGTTATTTATTCCTTTGTGGACTCTGCCTAACCTCATTTTTGTATGGTGTCAGAATACAAAATTTGGAAAGGAAAAGGTAAATTAAACACAAACCCAGAACTAATTGTGGCAATTGCCAATCGAGACCTGAATGCTGCCCATTGAATACACCTGAAAATCCCATTCACACACGATTTGGAGGGAATTCAGAGCTGTCCCTTTGGTAAAAGTGTTTTATTTCATTTTCCAAAACACATAACCTTATCTTGGTCGTGTTGCCTGTAGATTTCTAAGCATGAAACGCCAATTTCCTTTGTTTTTTATTTCATTATGAATACTCTGCCTAAACTCGTTTTGTGTGGTGTCAGAATACAACATTCAGAAAGGAAGAAGGCAAAACAAACACAAACCCAGAACAAATTGAGGCAATTCCCAATCAAGAGACCTGAATGCTGACAATTGAATACACCTGAAAATCTCATTCACATTGAATTTGGAGGGAATTCAGAGCTGTCCCTTCGGCAAAAGTGTTATATTTCATTTTCCAAAACACATAACCTTATGTTGGTTGTGTTGCCTGTAGATATATAAGGATAAAATGCCAATTTCCTGAGTTTTGATTTTATTATGAATACTCTGCCTAAACTCATTTTGTATGGTGTCAGAATGCAAAATTCAGAAAGGAAGAAGGCAAAACAAACACAAACCCAGAATAAATTTAGCTAATTGCCTAGCAGGAGACCTCAATGCTGACGATTTTATACACCTGAAAATCCCATTGACACTCGATTTAGAGGGAATTCAGAGCTGTCCCCTCTTGAGAAGTGTTACATTTCATTTTTCAAAATACAAAAATCATCTTGGTCGTGTTGCCTATAGATTTCTAATCATGAATTGCAAGTTTAATGTGTTTTGTATTTCATTATGAATACTCTGTCTAAACTCATTTTTGTATGGTGTCAGAATGCAAAATTCAGAAAGGAAGAAGGCAAAACAAACACAAACCCAGAACAAATTTCGGCAATTGCCTAGCAGGAGACCTGAATGCTACCGATTGAATACACCTGAAAATCTCATTCACACTCGATTTGGAGGGGATTCAGAGCTGTCCCCTCTTGACAAGTGTTACATTTCATTTTCCAAACACATTACATTATCTTGGTCGTGTTGCCTTCAGATTTCTAAGCATGAAATGCCAATTTACTGTATTTTGTATTTTATTATGAATACTTTGCCTAAACTCGTTTTGGGTGGTGTCAGAATACAACATTCAGAAAGGAAGAAGGCTAAACAAACACAAACCCAGAACTAATTGAGGCAATTGCCAATCAGGAGACCTGAATGCTGCCGATTGAATACACCTGAAAATCCCATTCACACATGATTTGGAGGGAATTCAGAGCTGTCCCCTCGGAAAAAGTGTTACATTTCATTTTCCAAAATACAAAAAATCATGTTAGTCCTGTTGCCTGTACATTTCTAAGCACGAATTGCAAGTTTACTGTGTTTTCTATTTCATTATGAATACTCTGCCTAAACTCGTTTTTTTTGGTGTCAGAATGCAAAATTCAGAAAGGAAGAAAGCAAAACAAACTCAAATCCGGAACAAATTTATGCAATTGCCAGCAGGAGACCTGAATGTTTTATATTGAATACAGCTGCAATTCCCATTCACACATGATTTGGAGAAATTCAGAGCTGTCCCTTCAGCCAAAGAGTTATACTTCATTTTCCAAAACACATAAACTTATGTTGGTCCTGTTGCCTGTAGATTTCTAAGCATGAAACGCCAATTTGCTTTGTTTTTTATTTTTAATGAATACTCTGCCTAAACTTGTTTTTGTATGGTGTCAGAATACAAAATTCAGAAAGAAAGAAGGCAAAACAAACACAAACCCAGAACAAATTGAGGCAATTGCCTAGCAGGAGACCTCAATGCTGCCGATTGAATACACCTGCAATTCCCATTCACACATGATTTGGAGGGAATTCAGATATGTCCCCTCGGCAAAAGAGTTATATTTCATTTTCCAAAACACATAACCTTAACTTGGTTTGGTTGCCTGTAGATTTCTAAGCATGAAACGCCAATTTGCTTTGTTTTTTATTTTTAATGAATACTCTGCCTAAACTTGTTTTTATGGTGTCAGAATACAAAACTCAGAAAGAAAGAAGGCAAAACAAACACAAACCCAGAACAAATTGAGGCAATTGCCTAGCAGGAGACCTCAATGCTGCCGATTGAATACACCTGCAATTCCCATTCACACATGATTTGGAGGGAATTCAGAGCTGTCCCTTTGGCAAAAGTGTTATATTTCGTTTTCCAAAACACATAACCATATGTTGGTTGTGTTGCCTGTAGATTTCTAAGCATGAAACGCCAATTTCCTTTGTTTTTTATTCCATTATGAATACTGTGCCTGAACTCGTTTTTGTATGGTGTCAGAATACAAAATTTGGAAAGGAAGAAGGCAAAACAAACACAAATGCAGAATAAATTTAGGCGATTGCCAATCAAGAGACCTGAATGCTGCCTATTGAATACACTTGAAAATCTCATTCACACTCGATTTGGAGGTGATTCAGAGCTGTCCCCTCTTGACAAGTGTTACATTTCATTTTCCAAAACACAGAACCTTATCTTGGTCGTGTTGCCTGTAGATTTCTAAGCATGAAATGCCAATTTATTGTGGTTTGTATTTCATTATGAATACTTTGCCTAAACTCGTTTTGTGTGGTGTCAGAATACAACATTCAGAAAGGAAGAAGGCAAAACAAACACAAACCCAGAACAAATTGAGGCAATTCCCAATCAAGAGACCTGAATGCTGACAATTGAATACACCTGAAAATCTCATTCACATTGCATTTGGAGGGAATTCAGAGCTGTCCCTTCGGCAAAAGTGTTATATTTCATTTTCCAAAACACATAACCTTATGTTAGTTGTGTTGCCTGTAGATATATAAGGATAAAATGCCAATTTCCTGAGTTTTGATTTTATTATGAATACTCTGCCTAAACTCATTTTTGTATGGTGTCAGAATGCAAAATACAGAAAGGAAAAAGGCAAAACAAACACAAACCCAGAATAAATTTAGCTATTTGCCTAGCAGGAGACCTGAATGCTGCCGATTGTATACACCTGAAATTCCCATTCACACATGATTTGGAGGGAATTCAGAGCATTCCCCTCAGCAAAAGTGTTATATTTCATTTTCCAAAACACATAACCTTATCTTGGTCATGTTGCCTGTAGATTTGTAAGCATGAAACGCCAATTTCCTTTCTTTTTTATTTCATTATGAATACTCTGCCTAAACTTGTTTTTGTATGGTTTCAGAATGCAAAGTTCAGAAAGGAAGAAGGCAAAACAAATACAAACCCAGAACAAATTTAGGCAATTGCCTAGCAGGAGACCTGAATGCTGCCGATGAAGTACACCTGAAATTCCAATTCACACATGATTTGGAGGGAATTCAGAGCTGTCCCTTCGGCAAAAGTGTTATATTTCATTTTCCAAAACACATAACCTTATGTTGGTCTTGTTGCCTGTAGAATTCTAAGCATGAAATGCCATTTTACTTTGTTTTTTATTTCATTATGAATACTCTGCCTAAACTCGTTCTTGTATGGTGGCAAACACAAAATCCAGAAAGGAAGAAGGCAAAACAAATACAAACCTAGAACAAATTTAGCCAATTGCCTAGCAGGAGACCTGAATGCTGCCGATTGTATACACCTGAAATTCCCATTCACACATGATTTGGAGGGAATTCAGAGCATTCCCCTCGGCAAAAGTGTTATATTTCATTTTCCAAAATACATAACCTTATCTTGGTGTTATTTCCTGTAATTTCTAACCATGAAATGCCATTTCCTGTGTTATTTATTCCTTTGTGGACTCTGCCTAACCTCATTTTTGTATGGTGTCAGAATACAAAATTTGGAAAGGAAAAGGTAAATTAAACACAAACCCAGAACTAATTGTGGCAATTGCCAATCGAGACCTGAATGCTGCCCATTGAATACACCTGAAAATCCCATTCACACACGATTTGGAGGGAATTCAGAGCTGTCCCTTTGGTAAAAGTGTTTTATTTCATTTTCCAAAACACATAACCTTATCTTGGTCGTGTTGCCTGTAGATTTCTAAGCATGAAACGCCAATTTCCTTTGTTTTTTATTTCATTATGAATACTCTGCCTAAACTCGTTTTGTGTGGTGTCAGAATACAACATTCAGAAAGGAAGAAGGCAAAACAAACACAAACCCAGAACAAATTGAGGCAATTCCCAATCAAGAGACCTGAATGCTGACAATTGAATACACCTGAAAATCTCATTCACATTGAATTTGGAGGGAATTCAGAGCTGTCCCTTCGGCAAAAGTGTTATATTTCATTTTCCAAAACACATAACCTTATGTTGGTTGTGTTGCCTGTAGATATATAAGGATAAAATGCCAATTTCCTGAGTTTTGATTTTATTATGAATACTCTGCCTAAACTCATTTTGTATGGTGTCAGAATGCAAAATTCAGAAAGGAAGAAGGCAAAACAAACACAAACCCAGAATAAATTTACCTAATTGCCTAGCAGGAGACCTCAATGCTGACGATTTTATACACCTGAAAATCCCATTGACACTCGATTTAGAGGGAATTCAGAGCTGTCCCCTCTTGAGAAGTGTTACATTTCATTTTTCAAAATACAAAAATCATCTTGGTCGTGTTGCCTATAGATTTCTAATCATGAATTGCAAGTTTAATGTGTTTTGTATTTCATTATGAATACTCTGTCTAAACTCATTTTTGTATGGTGTCAGAATGCAAAATTCAGAAAGGAAGAAGGCAAAACAAACACAAACCCAGAACAAATTTCGGCAATTGCCTAGCAGGAGACCTGAATGCTACCGATTGAATACACCTGAAAATCTCATTCACACTCGATTTGGAGGGGATTCAGAGCTGTCCCCTCTTGACAAGTGTTACATTTCATTTTCCAAACACATTACATTATCTTGGTCGTGTTGCCTTCAGATTTCTAAGCATGAAATGCCAATTTACTGTATTTTGTATTTTATTATGAATACTTTGCCTAAACTCGTTTTGGGTGGTGTCAGAATACAACATTCAGAAAGGAAGAAGGCTAAACAAACACAAACCCAGAACTAATTGAGGCAATTGCCAATCAGGAGACCTGAATGCTGCCGATTGAATACACCTGAAAATCCCATTCACACATGATTTGGAGGGAATTCAGAGCTGTCCCCTCGGAAAAAGTGTTACATTTCATTTTCCAAAATACAAAAAATCATGTTAGTCCTGTTGCCTGTACATTTCTAAGCACGAATTGCAAGTTTACTGTGTTTTCTATTTCATTATGAATACTCTGCCTAAACTCGTTTTTTTTGGTGTCAGAATGCAAAATTCAGAAAGGAAGAAAGCAAAACAAACTCAAATCCGGAACAAATTTATGCAATTGCCAGCAGGAGACCTGAATGTTTTATATTGAATACAGCTGCAATTCCCATTCACACATGATTTGGAGAAATTCAGAGCTGTCCCTTCAGCCAAAGAGTTATACTTCATTTTCCAAAACACATAAACTTATGTTGGTCCTGTTGCCTGTAGATTTCTAAGCATGAAACGCCAATTTGCTTTGTTTTTTATTTTTAATGAATACTCTGCCTAAACTTGTTTTTGTATGGTGTCAGAATACAAAATTCAGAAAGAAAGAAGGCAAAACAAACACAAACCCAGAACAAATTGAGGCAATTGCCTAGCAGGAGACCTCAATGCTGCCGATTGAATACACCTGCAATTCCCATTCACACATGATTTGGAGGGAATTCAGATATGTCCCCTCGGCAAAAGAGTTATATTTCATTTTCCAAAACACATAACCTTAACTTGGTTTGGTTGCCTGTAGATTTCTAAGCATGAAACGCCAATTTGCTTTGTTTTTTATTTTTAATGAATACTCTGCCTAAACTTGTTTTTATGGTGTCAGAATACAAAACTCAGAAAGAAAGAAGGCAAAACAAACACAAACCCAGAACAAATTGAGGCAATTGCCTAGCAGGAGACCTCAATGCTGCCGATTGAATACACCTGCAATTCCCATTCACACATGATTTGGAGGGAATTCAGAGCTGTCCCCTCGGCAAAAGAGTTATGTCTCATTTTCCAAAACACATAACCTTATCTTGGTTGTGTTGCCTGTAGATTTCTAAGCCTGAAACACCAATTTGCTTTGTTTTTTATTTCATTATTAATACTCTCCCTAACCTCATTTTTGTATGGTGTCAGAATACAAAATTTGGAAAGGAAGAAGGTAAAACAAACACAAACCCAGAAAAAATTTAGGCAATTGCCTAGCAGGAGACCTGAATGCTGCCTATTGAATACACCTGAAAATCCCATTCACACTCGATTTGGAGGGAATTCAGAGCTGTCCCCTCTGTACAAGTGTTACATTTCATTTTCCAAAACACAAAAACTCATCTTGGTCTTGTTGCGTGTAGATTTCTAAGCATGAAACGCCATTTCCTGTGTTATTTATTGCTTTGTGGACTCAGACTAACCTCATTTTTGTATGGTGACAGAATACAAAATTTGGAAAGGAAGAAGGTAAAACAAACACAAACCCAGAACAAATTTAGGCGATTGCCTAGCAGGAGACCTGAATGCTGCCTATTGAATACACCTGAAAATCCCATTCACACTCGATTTGGAGGGAATTCAGAGCTGTCCCCTCTGTACAAGTGTTACATTTCATTTTCCAAAACACAAAAACTCATCTTGGTCTTGTTGCGTGTAGATTTCTAAGCATGAAACGCCATTTCCTGTGTTATTTATTGCTTTGTGGACTCAGACTAACCTCATTTTTGTATGGTGACAGAATACAAAATTTGGAAAGGAAGAAGGTAAAACAAACACAAACCCAGAACAAATTTAGGCGATTGCCTAGCAGGAGACCTGAATGCTACCCATTGAATACACCTGAAAATCTCATTCACACTCGATTTGGAGGTGATTCAGAGCTGTCCCCTCTTGACAAGTGTTACATTTCATTTTCCAAACACATTACCTTATCTTGGTCGTGTTGCCTGTAGATTTCTAACATGAAATGCCAATTTACTGTGTTTTATATTTTATTATGAATACTTTGCCTAAACTCGTTTTGTGTGGTGTCAGAATACAACATTCAGAAAGGAAGAAGGCAAAACAAACACAAACCCAGAACAAATTTAGGCAATTGCCAATCATGAGACCTGAATGCTGCCGATTAAATACACCTGACAATCCAATTCACATTTGATTTGGAGGGAATTCAGAGCTGTCCCCTCGGCAAAAGTGTTATATTTCATTTTCCAAAATACAAAAAATCATCGTGGTCGTGTTGCCTGTACATTTCTAAGCATGAAATGCAAGTTTACTGTGTTTTGTATTTGATTATGAATACTCTGCCTAAACTCGTTTTTGTATACTGTCAGAATGCAAAATTCAGAAAGGAAGAAGGCAAAACAAACACAAACACAGAACAAATTTAGGCAATAACATAGCAGGAGACCTGAATGTTTTTGATTGAATGCACCTGCAATTCCCATTCACACATGATTTGGAGGGAATTCAGAGCTGTCCCCTCAGCAAAAGAGTTATATTTCATTTTCCAAAACACATAAATAATGTTGGTCGTGTTGCCTGTAGATTTCTAAGCATGAAACACCAATTTGCTTTGTTTTTTATTTCATTATGAATACTGTGCCTAACTCATTTTTGTATGGTGTCAGAATACAAAATTCAGAAAGGAAGAAGGCAAAACAAACACAAACCCAGAACAAATTTAGCCAATTGCCTAGCAGGAGACCTGAACGCTACCAACTGAATACACCTGAAAATCTCATTCACACTCGATTTGGAGGGGATTCAGTGCTGTCCCCTCTTTACAAGTGTTACATTTCATTTTCCAAACACATTACCTTATCTTGGTCATGTTGCCTGTAGATTTCTAAGCATGAAGTGCGAAATTAATGTGTTTTGTTTTTTATTATGAATACTTTGCCTAAACTCGTTTTGTGTCATGTCAGAATACAACATTTAGCAAGGAAGAAGGCAAAACAAACACAAACCCAGAACAAATTTAGGCAATTGCCATTCAAGAGACCTGAATGCTGCCGATTGAATACACCTGCAATTCCCATTGACACATGATTTGGAGGGAATTCAGATCTGTCCCCTCGGCAAAAGTGTTATATTTCATTTTCCAAAACACATAATCTTATCTTGGTCGTGTTGCCTGTAGATTTCTAAGCATGAAACGCCAATTTCCTTTGTTTTTTATTTCATTATGAATACGCTGCCTAAACTCATTTTTGTAAGGTGTCAGAATACAAAATTCAGAAAGGAAGAAGGCAAAACAAACACAAACCCAGAACAAATTTAGGCAATTGCCTAGCAGGAGACCTCAATGCTGACGATTTTATACACCTGAAAATCCCATTGACACTCGATTTAGAGGGAATTCAGAGCTGTCCCCTCTTGAGAAGTGTTACATTTCATTTTTCTAAATACAAAAATCATCTTGGTCGTGTTGCCTATAGATTTCTAATCATGAATTGCAAGTTTAATGTGTTTTGTATTTCATTATGAATACTCTGTCTAAACTCATTTTTGTATGGTGTCAGAATGCAAAATTCAGAAAGGAAGAAGGCAAAACAAACACAAACCCAGAACAAATTTAGGCAATTTCCTAGCAGGAGACCTGAATGCTGCCGATTGTATACACCTGCAATTCCCATTCACACATGATTTGGAGGGAATTCAGAGCATTCCCTTCGGCAAAAGTGTTACATTTTATTTTCCAAAACACATAACCTTATCTTGGTCGTGTTGCCTGTAGATTTGTAAGCATGAAATGCCAATTACCTTTGTTTTTTATTTCGTTATGAATACTCTGCCAAAACTCGTTTTTGTATGGTGTCAGAATACCAAATTCAGAAAGGAAGAAGGCAAAACAAACACAAACCCAGAACAAATTGAGGCAATTGCCTACCAGGAGTCCTGAATGCTGATAATTGAATACACCTGAAAATCCCATTCACACTGGATTTGGAGGGAATTCAGAGCTGTCCCTTTGGCAAAAGTGTTATATTTCGTTTTCCAAAACACATAACCATATGTTGGTTGTGTTGCCTGTAGATTTCTAAGCATGAAACGCCAATTTCTTTGTTTTTTATTCCATTATGAATACTCTGCCTGAACTCGTTTTTGTATGGTGTCAGAATACAAAATTTGGAAAGGAAGAAGGCAAAACAAACACAAATGCAGAACAAATTTAGGCGATTGCCAATCAAGAGACCTGAATGCTGCCTATTGAATACACTTGCAAATCTCATTCACACTCCATTTGGAGGGGATTCAGAGCTGTCCCCTCTTGACAAGTGTTACATTTCATTTTCCAAAACACAGAACCTTATCTTGGTCGTGTTGCCTGTAGATTTCTAAGCATGAAATGCCAATTTATTGTGGTTTGTATTTCATTATGAATACTTTGCCTAAACTCGTTTTGTGTGGTGTCAGAATACAACATTCAGAAAGGAAGAAGGCAAAACAAACACAAACCCAGAACAAATTGAGGCAATTTCCAATCAAGAGACCTGAATGCTGACAATTGAATACACCTGAAAATCTCATTCACATTGAATTTGGAGGGAATTCAGAGCTGTCCCTTCGGCAAAAGTGTTATATTTCATTTTCCAAAACACATAACCTTATGTTGGTTGTGTTGCCTGTAGATATATAAGGATAAAATGCCAATTTCCTGAGTTTTGATTTTATTATGAATACTCTGCCTAAACTCATTTTGTATGGTGTCAGAACGCAAAATTCAGAAAGGAAGAAGGCAAAACAAACACAAACCCAGAATAAATTTAGCTAATTGCCTAGCAGGAGACCTCAATGCTGACGATTTTATACACCTGAAAATCCCATTGACACTCGATTTAGAGGGAATTCAGAGCTGTCCCCTCTTGAGAAGTGTTACATTTCATTTTTCAAAATACAAAAATCATCTTGGTCGTGTTGCCTATAGATTTCTAATCATGAATTGCAAGTTTAATGTGTTTTGTATTTCATTATGAATACTCTGTCTAAACTCATTTTTGTATGGTGTCAGAATGCAAAATTCAGAAAGGAAGAAGGCAAAACAAACACAAACCCAGAACAAATTTAGGCAATTTCCTAGCAGGAGACCTGAATGCTGCCGATTGTATACACCTGCAATTCCCATTCACACATGATTTGGAGGGAATTCAGAGCATTCCCTTCGGCAAAAGTGTTACATTTTATTTTCCAAAACACATAACCTTATCTTGGTCGTGTTGCCTGTAGATTTGTAAGCATGAAACGCCAATTTCTTTGTTTTTTATTCCATTATGAATACTCTGCCTGAACTCGTTTTTGTATGGTGTCAGAATACAAAATTTGGAAAGGAAGAAGGCAAAACAAACACAAATGCAGAACAAATTTAGGCGATTGCCAATCAAGAGACCTGAATGCTGCCTATTGAATACACTTGCAAATCTCATTCACACTCCATTTGGAGGGGATTCAGAGCTGTCCCCTCTTGACAAGTGTTACATTTCATTTTCCAAAACACAGAATCTTATCTTGGTCGTGTTGCCTGTAGATTTCTAAGCATGAAATGCCAATTTATTGTGGTTTGTATTTCATTATGAATACTCTGCCTAAACTCGTTTTTGTATGGTGTCAGAATGCAAAATTCAGAAATGAAGAAGGCAAAACAAACACAAACCCAGAACAAATTTAGCCAATTGCCTAGCAGGAGGCCTGAATGCTGCTGAATGTATACACCTGAAAATCCCATTCCCAGTCGATTTGGAGGGAATTCAGAGCATTCCCCTCGGCAAAAGTGTTACATTTCATTTTCCAAAACACATAAACTTATCTTGGTCGTGTTGCCTGTAGATTTCTAAGCATGAAACGCCATATCCTGTGTTATTTATTGCTTTGTGGACTCTGCCTAACATCATTATTGTATGGTGTCAGAATACAAAATTTGGAAAGAAAGCAGGTAAAACAAACACAAACCCAGAACAAATTGAGAAATTGCCAATCAAGAGACCTGAATGCTTCCGATTGAATACACCTGAAAATCCAATTCACACTGAATTTGGAGGGAATTCAGAGCTGTCCCTTCGGCAAAAGTGTTATATTTCATTTTTCAAAACACATAACCTTATGTTGATTGTGTTGCCTGTAGATTTCTAAGCATGAAACGCCAATTTGCTTTGTTTTTTATTTCATTATGAATACTCTGCCTAAACTCCTTTTTGTATGGTGTCAGAACGCAAAATTCAGAAAGGAAGAAGGCAAAACAAACACAGACCCAGAACAAATTTTGGCAATTGCCTAGCAGGAGACCTCAATGCTGCCGATTGTATACACCTGAAATTCCGATTCACACATGATTTGAAGGGAATTCAGAGCTGTCTCCTCTGGAAAAGGGTTACATTTCATTTTCCAAAACACATAACCTTATCTTGGTCGTGTTGTCTGTAGATTTATAAGGATAAAATGCCAATTTCCTGAGTTTTGATTTTATTATGAATACTCTGCCTAAACTCGTTTTTGTATACTGTCAGAATGCAAAATTCAGAAAGGAAGAAGGCAAAACAAACACAAACCCAGAACAAATTGAGGCAATTGCCTACCAGGAGTCCTAAATGCTGCCGATTGTATACAACTGCAATTCCCATTCACACATGATTTGGAGGGAATTCAGAGCATTCCCTTCAGCAAAAGTGTTACATTTTATTTTCCAAAACACATAACCTTATCTTGGTCGTGTTGCCTGTAGATTTCTAAGCATGAAACGCCAATTTCCTTAGTTTTTTATTTCATTATGAATACTCTGCCTAAACTCGTTTTTGTATGGTGTCAGAATGCAAAATTCAGAAAGGAAGAAGGCAAAACAAACACAAACCCAGAACAAATTTAGCCAATTGCCTAGCAGGAGGCCTGAATGCTGCTGAATGTATACACCTGAAAATCCCATTCCCAGTCGATATGGAGCGAATTCAGAGCATTCCCCTCGGCAAAAGTGTTACATTTCATTTTCCAAAACACATAAACTTATCTTGGTCGTGTTGCCTGTAGATTTCTGAGCATGAAATGTCATATCCTGTGTTATTTATTGCTTTGTGGACTCTGCCTAACATCATTATTGTATGGTGTCAGAATACAAAATTTGGAAAGACAGCAGGTAAAACAAACACAAACCCAGAACAAATTGAGAAATTGCCAATCAAGAGACCTGAATGCTTCCGATTGAATACACCTGAAAATCCAATTCACACTGAATTTGGAGGGAATTCAGAGCTGTCCCTTCGGCAAAAGTGTTATATTTATTTTTCAAAACAAATAACCTTATGTTGATTGTGTTGCCTCTAGATTTCAAAGCATGAAACTCCATGTCCAATGTTTTTTATTTCATTATGTATACTCTGCCTAAACTCCTTTTTGTATGGTGTCAGAACGCAAAATTCAGAAAGGAAGAAGGCAAAACAAATACAAACCCAGAACAAATTGAGGCAATGGCCTAGCAGGAGACCTGAATGCTGCCGATTGTATACACATGAAATTCCCATTCACACATGATATGGAGGGAATTCAGAGCATTCCCTTCGGCAAAAGTGTTACATTTTATTTTCCAAAACACATAACCTTATCTTGGTCATGTTGCCTGTAGATTTGTAAGCATGAAATGCCAATTACCTTTGTTTTTTATTTCGTTATGAATACTCTGCCAAAACTCGTTTTTGTATGGTGTCAGAATGCAAAATTCAGAAAGGAAGAAGGCAAAACAAACACAGACCCAGAACAAATTTAGGCAATTGCCTAGCAGGAGACCTGAATGCTGCCGATGGAGTACACCTGAAAATCCCATTCACACTCGATTTGAAGGGAATTCAGAGCTGTCTCCTCTGGAAAAGGGTTACATTTCATTTTCCAAAACACATAACCTTATCTTGGTCGTGTTGTCTGTAGATTTATAAGGATAAAATGACAATTTCCTGAGTTTTGATTTTATTATGAATACTCTGCCTAAACTCATTTTTGTATACTGTCAGAATGCAAAATTCAGAAAGGAAGAAGGCAAAACAAACACAAACCCAGAACAAATTGAGGCAATTGCCTACCAGGAGTCCTGAATGCTGATAATTGAATACACCTGAAAATCCCATTCACACTGGATTTGGAGGGAATTCAGAGCTGTCCCTTTGGCAAAAGTGTTATATTTCGTTTTCCAAAACACATAACCATATGTTGGTTGTGTTGCCTGTAGATTTCTAAGCATGAAACGCCAATTTCTTTGTTTTTTATTCCATTATGAATACTCTGCCTGAACTCGTTTTTGTATGGTGTCAGAATACAAAATTTGGAAAGGAAGAAGGCAAAACAAACACAAATGCAGAACAAATTTAGGCGATTGCCAATCAAGAGACCTGAATGCTGCCTATTGAATACACTTGCAAATCTCATTCACACTCCATTTGGAGGGGATTCAGAGCTGTCCCCTCTTGACAAGTGTTACATTTCATTTTCCAAAACACAGAACCTTATCTTGGTCGTGTTGCCTGTAGATTTCTAAGCATGAAATGCCAATTTATTGTGGTTTGTATTTCATTATGAATACTTTGCCTAAACTCGTTTTGTGTGGTGTCAGAATACAACATTCAGAAAGGAAGAAGGCAAAACAAACACAAACCCAGAACAAATTGAGGCAATTCCCAATCAAGAGACCTGAATGCTGACAATTGAATACACCTGAAAATCTCATTCACATTGAATTTGGAGGGAATTCAGAGCTGTCCCTTCGGCAAAAGTGTTATATTTCATTTTCCAAAACACATAACCTTATGTTGGTTGTGTTGCCTGTAGATATATAAGGATAAAATGCCAATTTCCTGAGTTTTGATTTTATTATGAATACTCTGCCTAAACTCATTTTGTATGGTGTCAGAACGCAAAATTCAGAAAGGAAGAAGGCAAAACAAACACAAACCCAGAATAAATTTAGCTAATTGCCTAGCAGGAGACCTCAATGCTGACGATTTTATACACCTGAAAATCCCATTGACACTCGATTTAGAGGGAATTCAGAGCTGTCCCCTCTTGAGAAGTGTTACATTTCATTTTTCAAAATACAAAAATCATCTTGGTCGTGTTGCCTATAGATTTCTAATCATGAATTGCAAGTTTAATGTGTTTTGTATTTCATTATGAATACTCTGTCTAAACTCATTTTTGTATGGTGTCAGAATGCAAAATTCAGAAAGGAAGAAGGCAAAACAAACACAAACCCAGAACAAATTTAGGCAATTTCCTAGCAGGAGACCTGAATGCTGCCGATTGTATACACCTGCAATTCCCATTCACACATGATTTGGAGGGAATTCAGAGCATTCCCTTCGGCAAAAGTGTTACATTTTATTTTCCAAAACACATAACCTTATCTTGGTCGTGTTGCCTGTAGATTTGTAAGCATGAAACGCCAATTTCTTTGTTTTTTATTCCATTATGAATACTCTGCCTGAACTCGTTTTTGTATGGTGTCAGAATACAAAATTTGGAAAGGAAGAAGGCAAAACAAACACAAATGCAGAACAAATTTAGGCGATTGCCAATCAAGAGACCTGAATGCTGCCTATTGAATACACTTGCAAATCTCATTCACACTCCATTTGGAGGGGATTCAGAGCTGTCCCCTCTTGACAAGTGTTACATTTCATTTTCCAAAACACAGAATCTTATCTTGGTCGTGTTGCCTGTAGATTTCTAAGCATGAAATGCCAATTTATTGTGGTTTGTATTTCATTATGAATACTCTGCCTAAACTCGTTTTTGTATGGTGTCAGAATGCAAAATTCAGAAATGAAGAAGGCAAAACAAACACAAACCCAGAACAAATTTAGCCAATTGCCTAGCAGGAGGCCTGAATGCTGCTGAATGTATACACCTGAAAATCCCATTCCCAGTCGATTTGGAGGGAATTCAGAGCATTCCCCTCGGCAAAAGTGTTACATTTCATTTTCCAAAACACATAAACTTATCTTGGTCGTGTTGCCTGTAGATTTCTAAGCATGAAACGCCATATCCTGTGTTATTTATTGCTTTGTGGACTCTGCCTAACATCATTATTGTATGGTGTCAGAATACAAAATTTGGAAAGAAAGCAGGTAAAACAAACACAAACCCAGAACAAATTGAGAAATTGCCAATCAAGAGACCTGAATGCTTCCGATTGAATACACCTGAAAATCCAATTCACACTGAATTTGGAGGGAATTCAGAGCTGTCCCTTCGGCAAAAGTGTTATATTTCATTTTTCAAAACACATAACCTTATGTTGATTGTGTTGCCTGTAGATTTCTAAGCATGAAACGCCAATTTGCTTTGTTTTTTATTTCATTATGAATACTCTGCCTAAACTCCTTTTTGTATGGTGTCAGAACGCAAAATTCAGAAAGGAAGAAGGCAAAACAAACACAGACCCAGAACAAATTTTGGCAATTGCCTAGCAGGAGACCTCAATGCTGCCGATTGTATACACCTGAAATTCCGATTCACACATGATTTGAAGGGAATTCAGAGCTGTCTCCTCTGGAAAAGGGTTACATTTCATTTTCCAAAACACATAACCTTATCTTGGTCGTGTTGTCTGTAGATTTATAAGGATAAAATGCCAATTTCCTGAGTTTTGATTTTATTATGAATACTCTGCCTAAACTCGTTTTTGTATACTGTCAGAATGCAAAATTCAGAAAGGAAGAAGGCAAAACAAACACAAACCCAGAACAAATTGAGGCAATTGCCTACCAGGAGTCCTAAATGCTGCCGATTGTATACAACTGCAATTCCCATTCACACATGATTTGGAGGGAATTCAGAGCATTCCCTTCAGCAAAAGTGTTACATTTTATTTTCCAAAACACATAACCTTATCTTGGTCGTGTTGCCTGTAGATTTCTAAGCATGAAACGCCAATTTCCTTAGTTTTTTATTTCATTATGAATACTCTGCCTAAACTCGTTTTTGTATGGTGTCAGAATGCAAAATTCAGAAAGGAAGAAGGCAAAACAAACACAAACCCAGAACAAATTTAGCCAATTGCCTAGCAGGAGGCCTGAATGCTGCTGAATGTATACACCTGAAAATCCCATTCCCAGTCGATATGGAGCGAATTCAGAGCATTCCCCTCGGCAAAAGTGTTACATTTCATTTTCCAAAACACATAAACTTATCTTGGTCGTGTTGCCTGTAGATTTCTGAGCATGAAATGTCATATCCTGTGTTATTTATTGCTTTGTGGACTCTGCCTAACATCATTATTGTATGGTGTCAGAATACAAAATTTGGAAAGACAGCAGGTAAAACAAACACAAACCCAGAACAAATTGAGAAATTGCCAATCAAGAGACCTGAATGCTTCCGATTGAATACACCTGAAAATCCAATTCACACTGAATTTGGAGGGAATTCAGAGCTGTCCCTTCGGCAAAAGTGTTATATTTATTTTTCAAAACAAATAACCTTATGTTGATTGTGTTGCCTCTAGATTTCAAAGCATGAAACTCCATGTCCAATGTTTTTTATTTCATTATGTATACTCTGCCTAAACTCCTTTTTGTATGGTGTCAGAACGCAAAATTCAGAAAGGAAGAAGGCAAAACAAATACAAACCCAGAACAAATTGAGGCAATGGCCTAGCAGGAGACCTGAATGCTGCCGATTGTATACACATGAAATTCCCATTCACACATGATATGGAGGGAATTCAGAGCATTCCCTTCGGCAAAAGTGTTACATTTTATTTTCCAAAACACATAACCTTATCTTGGTCATGTTGCCTGTAGATTTGTAAGCATGAAATGCCAATTACCTTTGTTTTTTATTTCGTTATGAATACTCTGCCAAAACTCGTTTTTGTATGGTGTCAGAATGCAAAATTCAGAAAGGAAGAAGGCAAAACAAACACAGACCCAGAACAAATTTAGGCAATTGCCTAGCAGGAGACCTGAATGCTGCCGATGGAGTACACCTGAAAATCCCATTCACACTCGATTTGAAGGGAATTCAGAGCTGTCTCCTCTGGAAAAGGGTTACATTTCATTTTCCAAAACACATAACCTTATCTTGGTCGTGTTGTCTGTAGATTTATAAGGATAAAATGACAATTTCCTGAGTTTTGATTTTATTATGAATACTCTGCCTAAACTCATTTTTGTATACTGTCAGAATGCAAAATTCAGAAAGGAAGAAGGCAAAACAAACACAAACCCAGAACAAATTGAGGCAATTGCCTACCAGGAGTCCTGAATGCTGATAATTGAATACACCTGAAAATCCCATTCACACTGGATTTGGAGGGAATTCAGAGCTGTCCCTTTGGCAAAAGTGTTATATTTCGTTTTCCAAAACACATAACCATATGTTGGTTGTGTTGCCTGTAGATTTCTAAGCATGAAACGCCAATTTCTTTGTTTTTTATTCCATTATGAATACTCTGCCTGAACTCGTTTTTGTATGGTGTCAGAATACAAAATTTGGAAAGGAAGAAGGCAAAACAAACACAAATGCAGAACAAATTTAGGCGATTGCCAATCAAGAGACCTGAATGCTGCCTATTGAATACACTTGCAAATCTCATTCACACTCCATTTGGAGGGGATTCAGAGCTGTCCCCTCTTGACAAGTGTTACATTTCATTTTCCAAAACACAGAACCTTATCTTGGTCGTGTTGCCTGTAGATTTCTAAGCATGAAATGCCAATTTATTGTGGTTTGTATTTCATTATGAATACTTTGCCTAAACTCGTTTTGTGTGGTGTCAGAATACAACATTCAGAAAGGAAGAAGGCAAAACAAACACAAACCCAGAACAAATTGAGGCAATTCCCAATCAAGAGACCTGAATGCTGACAATTGAATACACCTGAAAATCTCATTCACATTGAATTTGGAGGGAATTCAGAGCTGTCCCTTCGGCAAAAGTGTTATATTTCATTTTCCAAAACACATAACCTTATGTTGGTTGTGTTGCCTGTAGATATATAAGGATAAAATGCCAATTTCCTGAGTTTTGATTTTATTATGAATACTCTGCCTAAACTCATTTTGTATGGTGTCAGAACGCAAAATTCAGAAAGGAAGAAGGCAAAACAAACACAAACCCAGAATAAATTTAGCTAATTGCCTAGCAGGAGACCTCAATGCTGACGATTTTATACACCTGAAAATCCCATTGACACTCGATTTAGAGGGAATTCAGAGCTGTCCCCTCTTGAGAAGTGTTACATTTCATTTTTCAAAATACAAAAATCATCTTGGTCGTGTTGCCTATAGATTTCTAATCATGAATTGCAAGTTTAATGTGTTTTGTATTTCATTATGAATACTCTGTCTAAACTCATTTTTGTATGGTGTCAGAATGCAAAATTCAGAAAGGAAGAAGGCAAAACAAACACAAACCCAGAACAAATTTAGGCAATTTCCTAGCAGGAGACCTGAATGCTGCCGATTGTATACACCTGCAATTCCCATTCACACATGATTTGGAGGGAATTCAGAGCATTCCCTTCGGCAAAAGTGTTACATTTTATTTTCCAAAACACATAACCTTATCTTGGTCGTGTTGCCTGTAGATTTGTAAGCATGAAACGCCAATTTCTTTGTTTTTTATTCCATTATGAATACTCTGCCTGAACTCGTTTTTGTATGGTGTCAGAATACAAAATTTGGAAAGGAAGAAGGCAAAACAAACACAAATGCAGAACAAATTTAGGCGATTGCCAATCAAGAGACCTGAATGCTGCCTATTGAATACACTTGCAAATCTCATTCACACTCCATTTGGAGGGGATTCAGAGCTGTCCCCTCTTGACAAGTGTTACATTTCATTTTCCAAAACACAGAATCTTATCTTGGTCGTGTTGCCTGTAGATTTCTAAGCATGAAATGCCAATTTATTGTGGTTTGTATTTCATTATGAATACTCTGCCTAAACTCGTTTTTGTATGGTGTCAGAATGCAAAATTCAGAAATGAAGAAGGCAAAACAAACACAAACCCAGAACAAATTTAGCCAATTGCCTAGCAGGAGGCCTGAATGCTGCTGAATGTATACACCTGAAAATCCCATTCCCAGTCGATTTGGAGGGAATTCAGAGCATTCCCCTCGGCAAAAGTGTTACATTTCATTTTCCAAAACACATAAACTTATCTTGGTCGTGTTGCCTGTAGATTTCTAAGCATGAAACGCCATATCCTGTGTTATTTATTGCTTTGTGGACTCTGCCTAACATCATTATTGTATGGTGTCAGAATACAAAATTTGGAAAGAAAGCAGGTAAAACAAACACAAACCCAGAACAAATTGAGAAATTGCCAATCAAGAGACCTGAATGCTTCCGATTGAATACACCTGAAAATCCAATTCACACTGAATTTGGAGGGAATTCAGAGCTGTCCCTTCGGCAAAAGTGTTATATTTCATTTTTCAAAACACATAACCTTATGTTGATTGTGTTGCCTGTAGATTTCTAAGCATGAAACGCCAATTTGCTTTGTTTTTTATTTCATTATGAATACTCTGCCTAAACTCCTTTTTGTATGGTGTCAGAACGCAAAATTCAGAAAGGAAGAAGGCAAAACAAACACAGACCCAGAACAAATTTTGGCAATTGCCTAGCAGGAGACCTCAATGCTGCCGATTGTATACACCTGAAATTCCGATTCACACATGATTTGAAGGGAATTCAGAGCTGTCTCCTCTGGAAAAGGGTTACATTTCATTTTCCAAAACACATAACCTTATCTTGGTCGTGTTGTCTGTAGATTTATAAGGATAAAATGCCAATTTCCTGAGTTTTGATTTTATTATGAATACTCTGCCTAAACTCGTTTTTGTATACTGTCAGAATGCAAAATTCAGAAAGGAAGAAGGCAAAACAAACACAAACCCAGAACAAATTGAGGCAATTGCCTACCAGGAGTCCTAAATGCTGCCGATTGTATACAACTGCAATTCCCATTCACACATGATTTGGAGGGAATTCAGAGCATTCCCTTCAGCAAAAGTGTTACATTTTATCTTCCAAAACACATAACCTTATCTTGGTCGTGTTGCCTGTAGATTTCTAAGCATGAAACGCCAATTTCCTTAGTTTTTTATTTCATTATGAATACTCTGCCTAAACTCGTTTTTGTATGGTGTCAGAATGCAAAATTCAGAAAGGAAGAAGGCAAAACAAACACAAACCCAGAACAAATTTAGCCAATTGCCTAGCAGGAGGCCTGAATGCTGCTGAATGTATACACCTGAAAATCCCATTCCCAGTCGATATGGAGCGAATTCAGAGCATTCCCCTCGGCAAAAGTGTTACATTTCATTTTCCAAAACACATAAACTTATCTTGGTCGTGTTGCCTGTAGATTTCTGAGCATGAAATGTCATATCCTGTGTTATTTATTGCTTTGTGGACTCTGCCTAACATCATTATTGTATGGTGTCAGAATACAAAATTTGGAAAGACAGCAGGTAAAACAAACACAAACCCAGAACAAATTGAGAAATTGCCAATCAAGAGACCTGAATGCTTCCGATTGAATACACCTGAAAATCCAATTCACACTGAATTTGGAGGGAATTCAGAGCTGTCCCTTCGGCAAAAGTGTTATATTTCATTTTTCAAAACAAATAACCTTATGTTGATTGTGTTGCCTCTAGATTTCAAAGCATGAAACTCCATGTCCAATGTTTTTTATTTCATTATGTATACTCTGCCTAAACTCCTTTTTGTATGGTGTCAGAACGCAAAATTCAGAAAGGAAGAAGGCAAAACAAATACAAACCCAGAACAAATTGAGGCAATGGCCTAGCAGGAGACCTGAATGCTGCCGATTGTATACACATGAAATTCCCATTCACACATGATATGGAGGGAATTCAGAGCATTCCCTTCGGCAAAAGTGTTACATTTTATTTTCCAAAACACATAACCTTATCTTGGTCATGTTGCCTGTAGATTTGTAAGCATGAAATGCCAATTACCTTTGTTTTTTATTTCGTTATGAATACTCTGCCAAAACTCGTTTTTGTATGGTGTCAGAATGCAAAATTCAGAAAGGAAGAAGGCAAAACAAACACAGACCCAGAACAAATTTAGGCAATTGCCTAGCAGGAGACCTGAATGCTGCCGATGGAGTACACCTGAAAATCCCATTCACACTCGATTTGAAGGGAATTCAGAGCTGTCTCCTCTGGAAAAGGGTTACATTTCATTTTCCAAAACACATAACCTTATCTTGGTCGTGTTGTCTGTAGATTTATAAGGATAAAATGACAATTTCCTGAGTTTTGATTTTATTATGAATACTCTGCCTAAACTCGTTTTTGTATACTGTCAGAATGCAAAATTCAGAAAGGAAGAAGGCAAAACAAACACAAACCCAGAACAAATTGAGGCAATTGCCTACCAGGAGTCCTGAATGCTGATAATTGAATACACCTGAAAATCCCATTCACACTGGATTTGGAGGGAATTCAGAGCTGTCCCTTTGGCAAAAGTGTTATATTTCGTTTTCCAAAACACATAACCATATGTTGGTTGTGTTGCCTGTAGATTTCTAAGCATGAAACGCCAATTTCTTTGTTTTTTATTCCATTATGAATACTCTGCCTGAACTCGTTTTTGTATGGTGTCAGAATACAAAATTTGGAAAGGAAGAAGGCAAAACAAACACAAATGCAGAACAAATTTAGGCGATTGCCAATCAAGAGACCTGAATGCTGCCTATTGAATACACTTGCAAATCTCATTCACACTCCATTTGGAGGGGATTCAGAGCTGTCCCCTCTTGACAAGTGTTACATTTCATTTTCCAAAACACAGAACCTTATCTTGGTCGTGTTGCCTGTAGATTTCTAAGCATGAAATGCCAATTTATTGTGGTTTGTATTTCATTATGAATACTTTGCCTAAACTCGTTTTGTGTGGTGTCAGAATACAACATTCAGAAAGGAAGAAGGCAAAACAAACACAAACCCAGAACAAATTGAGGCAATTCCCAATCAAGAGACCTGAATGCTGACAATTGAATACACCTGAAAATCTCATTCACATTGAATTTGGAGGGAATTCAGAGCTGTCCCTTCGGCAAAAGTGTTATATTTCATTTTCCAAAACACATAACCTTATGTTGGTTGTGTTGCCTGTAGATATATAAGGATAAAATGCCAATTTCCTGAGTTTTGATTTTATTATGAATACTCTGCCTAAACTCATTTTGTATGGTGTCAGAACGCAAAATTCAGAAAGGAAGAAGGCAAAACAAACACAAACCCAGAATAAATTTAGCTAATTGCCTAGCAGGAGACCTCAATGCTGACGATTTTATACACCTGAAAATCCCATTGACACTCGATTTAGAGGGAATTCAGAGCTGTCCCCTCTTGAGAAGTGTTACATTTCATTTTTCAAAATACAAAAATCATCTTGGTCGTGTTGCCTATAGATTTCTAATCATGAATTGCAAGTTTAATGTGTTTTGTATTTCATTATGAATACTCTGTCTAAACTCATTTTTGTATGGTGTCAGAATGCAAAATTCAGAAAGGAAGAAGGCAAAACAAACACAAACCCAGAACAAATTTAGGCAATTTCCTAGCAGGAGACCTGAATGCTGCCGATTGTATACACCTGCAATTCCCATTCACACATGATTTGGAGGGAATTCAGAGCATTCCCTTCAGCAAAAGTGTTACATTTTATTTTCCAAAACACATAACCTTATCTTGGTCGTGTTGCCTGTAGATTTCTAAGCATGAAACGCCAATTTCCTTAGTTTTTTATTTCATTATGAATACTCTGCCTAAACTCGTTTTTGTATGGTGTCAGAATGCAAAATTCAGAAATGAAGAAGGCAAAACAAACACAAACCCAGAACAAATTTAGCCAATTGCCTAGCAGGACGCCTGAATGCTGCTGAATGTATACACCTGAAAATCCCATTCCCAGTCGATTTGGAGGGAATTCAGAGCATTCCCCTCGGCAAAAGTGTTACATTTCATTTTCCAAAACACATAAACTTATCTTGGTCGTGTTGCCTGTAGATTTCTAAGCATGAAACGCCATATCCTGTGTTATTTATTGCTTTGTGGACTCTGCCTAACCTCATTATTGTATGGTGTCAGAATACAAAATTTGGAAAGAAAGCAGGTAAAACAAACACAAACCCAGAACAAATTGAGAAATTGCCAATCAAGAGACCTGAATGCTTCCGATTGAATACACCTGAAAATCCAATTCACACTGAATTTGGAGGGAATTCAGAGCTGTCCCTTCGGCAAAAGTGTTATATTTCATTTTTCAAAACACATAACCTTATGTTGATTGTGTTGCCTGTAGATTTCTAAGCATGAAACGCCAATTTGCTTTGTTTTTTATTTCATTATGAATACTCTGCCTAAACTCCTTTTTGTATGGTGTCAGAACGCAAAATTCAGAAAGGAAGAAGGCAAAACAAACACAGACCCAGAACAAATTTTGGCAATTGCCTAGCAGGAGACCTCAATGCTGCCGATTGTATACACCTGAAATTCCGATTCACACATGATTTGAAGGGAATTCAGAGCTGTCTCCTCTGGAAAAGGGTTACATTTCATTTTCCAAAACACATAACCTTATCTTGGTCGTGTTGTCTGTAGATTTATAAGGATAAAATGCCAATTTCCTGAGTTTTGATTTTATTATGAATACTCTGCCTAAACTCGTTTTTGTATACTGTCAGAATGCAAAATTCAGAAAGGAAGAAGGCAAAACAAACACAAACCCAGAACAAATTGAGGCAATTGCCTACCAGGAGTCCTGAATGCTGATAATTGAATACACCTGAAAATCCCTTTCACACTGGATTTGGAGGGAATTCAGAGCTGTCCCTTTGGCAAAAGTGTTATATTTCGTTTTCCAAAACACATAACCATATGTTGGTTGTGTTGCCTGTAGATTTCTAAGCATGAAACGCCAATTTCCTTTGTTTTTTATTCCATTATGAATACTGTGCCTGAACTCGTTTTTGTATGGTGTCAGAATACAAAATTTGGAAAGGAAGAAGGCAAAACAAACACAAATGCAGAATAAATTTAGGCGATTGCCAATCAAGAGACCTGAATGCTGCCTATTGAATACACTTGAAAATCTCATTCACACTCGATTTGGAGGTGATTCAGAGCTGTCCCCTCTTGACAAGTGTTACATTTCATTTTCCAAAACACAGAACCTTATCTTGGTCGTGTTGCCTGTAGATTTCTAAGCATGAAATGCCAATTTATTGTGGTTTGTATTTCATTATGAATACTTTGCCTAAACTCGTTTTGTGTGGTGTCAGAATACAACATTCAGAAAGGAAGAAGGCAAAACAAACACAAACCCAGAACAAATTGAGGCAATTCCCAATCAAGAGACCTGAATGCTGACAATTGAATACACCTGAAAATCTCATTCACATTGCATTTGGAGGGAATTCAGAGCTGTCCCTTCGGCAAAAGTGTTATATTTCATTTTCCAAAACACATAACCTTATGTTAGTTGTGTTGCCTGTAGATATATAAGGATAAAATGCCAATTTCCTGAGTTTTGATTTTATTATGAATACTCTGCCTAAACTCATTTTTGTATGGTGTCAGAATGCAAAATACAGAAAGGAAAAAGGCAAAACAAACACAAACCCAGAATAAATTTAGCTATTTGCCTAGCAGGAGACCTGAATGCTGCCGATTGTATACACCTGAAATTCCCATTCACACATGATTTGGAGGGAATTCAGAGCATTCCCCTCAGCAAAAGTGTTATATTTCATTTTCCAAAACACATAACCTTATCTTGGTCATGTTGCCTGTAGATTTGTAAGCATGAAACGCCAATTTCCTTTCTTTTTTATTTCATTATGAATACTCTGCCTAAACTTGTTTTTGTATGGTTTCAGAATGCAAAGTTCAGAAAGGAAGAAGGCAAAACAAATACAAACCCAGAACAAATTTAGGCAATTGCCTAGCAGGAGACCTGAATGCTGCCGATGAAGTACACCTGAAATTCCAATTCACACATGATTTGGAGGGAATTCAGAGCTGTCCCTTCGGCAAAAGTGTTATATTTCATTTTCCAAAACACATAACCTTATGTTGGTCTTGTTGCCTGTAGAATTCTAAGCATGAAATGCCATTTTACTTTGTTTTTTATTTCATTATGAATACTCTGCCTAAACTCGTTCTTGTATGGTGGCAAACACAAAATCCAGAAAGGAAGAAGGCAAAACAAATACAAACCTAGAATAAATTTAGCCAATTGCCTAGCAGGAGACCTGAATGCTGCCGATTGTATACACCTGAAATTCCCATTCACACATGATTTGGAGGGAATTCAGAGCATTCCCCTCGGCAAAAGTGTTATATTTCATTTTCCAAAATACATAACCTTATCTTGGTGTTATTTCCTGTAATTTCTAACCATGAAATGCCATTTCCTGTGTTATTTATTCCTTTGTGGACTCTGCCTAACCTCATTTTTGTATGGTGTCAGAATACAAAATTTGGAAAGGAAAAGGTAAATTAAACACAAACCCAGAACTAATTGTGGCAATTGCCAATCGAGACCTGAATGCTGCCCATTGAATACACCTGAAAATCCCATTCACACACGATTTGGAGGGAATTCAGAGCTGTCCCTTTGGTAAAAGTGTTTTATTTCATTTTCCAAAACACATAACCTTATCTTGGTCGTGTTGCCTGTAGATTTCTAAGCATGAAACGCCAATTTCCTTTGTTTTTTATTTCATTATGAATACTCTGCCTAAACTCTTTTTTGTATGGTGTCAGAATACAAAATTCAGAAAGGAAGAAGGCAAAACAAACACAAACCCAGAAGAAATTTAAGAAATTGCATAGCAGGAGAACTGAATGTTTCAGATTGAATACACCTGCAATTCCGATTCCCACACGATTTGGAGGGAATTCAGAGCTGTCCCCTCAGCAAAAGAGTTGTATTTCATTTTTCAAAACACATAACCCTATGTTGGTCGTGTTGCCAGTAGAATTCTAAACATGAAACGCCAATTTCCTTTGTTTTTTATTTCATTATGAATACTCTGCCTAAACTCCTTTTTGTATGGTGTCAGAATGCAAAATTCAGAAAGGAAGAAGGCAAAACAAATACAAACCCAGAACAAATTTAGCCAATTGCCTAGCAGGAGACCTGAATGCTGCCGATTGTATACACCTGAAATTCTCATTCACACACGATTTGGAGGGAATTTTGAGCTGTTCCCTTGGCAAAAGTGTTACATTTCATTTTCCAAAATACAAAAAATCATGTTAGTCCTGTTGCCTGTACATTTCTAAGCACGAAGTGCAAGTTTACTGTGTTTAGTTTTTATTATGAATACTCTGCCTAAACTTGTTTTTGTATGGTGTCAGAATGCAAAATTCAGAAAGGTAGAAGGCAAAACGAACACAAACCCAGAAGAAATTTAGGCAATTGCCTAGCAGGAGACCTCAATGCTGACGATTTTATACACCTGAAAATCCCATTGACACTCGATTTAGAGGGAATTCAGAGCTGTCCACTCTGGACAAGGGTTACATTTCATTTTTCAAAATACAAAGTCATCTTGGTCGTGTAGCCTGTAGATTTCTAAGCATGAATTGCAAGTTTACTGTGTTTTGTATTTCATTATGAATACTCTGCCTCAACTCGTTTTTTATGGTGTCAGAATGCAAAATTCAGAAAGGAAGAAGGCAAAACGAACACAATCCCAGAACAAATTTAGGCAATTGCCTAGCAGGAGACCTGAATGCTGCCGATGGAGTACACCTGAAAATCCCATTGACAATCGATTTAGAGGGAATTCAGAGCTGTCTCCTCTGGATAAGGGTTACATTTCATTTTTCAAAATACAAAAATCATCTTGGTTGTGTTGCCTGTAGATTTCTAAGCATGAATTGCAAGTTTACTGTGTTTTGTATTTCATTATGAATACTCTGCCTAAACTCGTTTTTTATGCTGTCAGAATGCAAAATTCAGAAAGGAAGAAGGGAAAACAAACAAAAACCCAGAAAAAATTGAGGCAATTGCCTACCAGGAGACCTGAATGCTGCCGATTGAATACACATGAAATTCCCATTCACACATTATTTGGAGGGAAATCAGAGCTGTCCCCTCGGCAAAAGAATTATATTTCATTTTCCAAAACACATAACCTTCTCTTGGTTGTGTTGCCTGTAGATTTCTAAGCATGAAACGCCAATTTCCTTTGTTTTTTTATTTCATTATGAATACTCTCCCTAAACTCATTTTTTATGGGGTCAGAATACAAAATTTGGAAAGGAAGAAGGGAAAACAAACACAAACCCAGAACAAATTTAGGCGATTGCCTAGCAGGAGACCTGAATGCTACCGATTGAATACACCTGAAAATCTCATTCACACTCCATTTGGAGGGGATTCAGAGCTGTCCCCTCTTGACAAGTGTTACATTTCATTTTCCAAAATACAAAAAATCATCGTGGTGGTGTTGCCTGTACATTTCTAAGCATGAATTGCAAGTTTACTGTGTTTTGTATTTTATTATTAATACTCTGCCTAAACACGTTTTTGTATACTGTCAGAATGCAAAATTCAGAAAGGAAGAAGGCAAAACAAACACAAACACAGAACAAATAGAGGCAATATCATAGCAGGAGACCTGAGTGTTTTAGATTGAATGCACCTGCAATTCCCATTCACACATGATTTGGAGAGAATTCAGAGCTGTCCCCTCGGCAAAAGAGTTATATTTCATTTTCCAAAACACATAAATGATGTTGGTCGTGTTGCCTTTAGATTTCTAAGCATGAAACACCAATTTGCTGTTTTTTATTTCATTATGAATACTCTGCCTAAACTCGTTTTTGTATGGTGTCAGAATGCAAAATTCAGAAAGGAAGATGACAAAACAAACACAAACCCAGGACAAATTGAGGCAATGGCCTAGCAGGAGACCTGAATGCTGCCGATTGTATACACATGAAATTCCCATTCACACATGATATGGAGGGAATTCAGAGCATTCCCTTCGGCAAAAGTGTTACATTTTATTTTCCAAAACACATAACCTTATCTTGGTCATGTTGCCTGTAGATTTGTAAGCATGAAATGCCAATTACCTTTGTTTTTTATTTCGTTATGAATACTCTGCCAAAACTCGTTTTTGTATGGTGTCAGAATGCAAAATTCAGAAAGGAAGAAGGCAAAACAAACACAGACCCAGAACAAATTTTGGCAATTGCCTAGCAGGAGACCTGAATGCTGCCGATGGAGTACACCTGAAAATCCCATTCACACTCGATTTGAAGGGAATTCAGAGCTGTCTCCTCTGGAAAAGGGTTACATTTCATTTTCCAAAACACATAACCTTATCTTGGTCGTGTTGTCTGTAGATTTATAAGGATAAAATGCCAATTTCCTGAGTTTTGATTTTATTATGAATACTCTGCCTAAACTCGTTTTTGTATACTGTCAGAATGCAAAATTCAGAAAGGAAGAAGGCAAAACAAACACAAACCCAGAACAAACTGAGGCAATTGCCTACCAGGAGTCCTGAATGCTGATAATTGAATACACCTGAAAATCCCATTCACACTGGATTTGGAGGGATTTCAGAGCTGTCCCTTTGGCAAAAGTGTTATATTTCGTTTTCCAAAACACATAACCATATGTTGGTTGTGTTGCCTGTAGATTTCTAAGCATGAAACGCCAATTTCTTTGTTTTTTATTCCATTATGAATACTCTGCCTGAACTCGTTTTTGTATGGTGTCAGAATACAAAATTTGGAAAGGAAGAAGGCAAAACAAACACAAATGCAGAACAAATTTAGGCGATTGCCAATCAAGAGACCTGAATGCTGCCTATTGAATACACTTGCAAATCTCATTCACACTCCATTTGGAGGGGATTCAGAGCTGTCCCCTCTTGACAAGTGTTACATTTCATTTTCCAAAACACAGAACCTTATCTTGGTCGTGTTGCCTGTAGATTTCTAAGCATGAAATGCCAATTTATTGTGGTTTGTATTTCATTATTAATACTTTGCCTAAACTCGTTTTGTGTGGTGTCAGAATACAACATTCAGAAAGGAAGAAGGCAAAACAAACACAAACCCAGAACAAATTGAGGCAATTCCCAATCAAGAGACCTGAATGCTGACAATTGAATACACCTGAAAATCTCATTCACATTGAATTTGGAGGGAATTCAGAGCTGTCCCTTCGGCAAAAGTGTTATATTTCATTTTCCAAAACACATAACCTTATGTTGGTTGTGTTGCCTGTAGATATATAAGGATAAAATGCCAATTTCCTGAGTTTTGATTTTATTATGAATACTCTGCCTAAACTCATTTTGTATGGTGTCAGAACGCAAAATTCAGAAAGGAAGAAGGCAAAACAAACACAAACCCAGAATAAATTTAGCTAATTGCCTAGCAGGAGACCTCAATGCTGACGATTTTATACACCTGAAAATCCCATTGACACTCGATTTAGAGGGAATTCAGAGCTGTCCCCTCTTGAGAAGTGTTACATTTCATTTTTCAAAATACAAAAATCATCTTGGTCGTGTTGCCTATAGATTTCTAATCATGAATTGCAAGTTTAATGTGTTTTGTATTTCATTATGAATACTCTGTCTAAACTCATTTTTGTATGGTGTCAGAATGCAAAATTCAGAAAGGAAGAAGGCAAAACAAACACAAACCCAGAACAAATTTAGGCAATTTCCTAGCAGGAGACCTGAATGCTGCCGATTGTATACACCTGCAATTCCCATTCACACATGATTTGGAGGGAATTCAGAGCATTCCCTTCAGCAAAAGTGTTACATTTTATTTTCCAAAACACATAACCTTATCTTGGTCGTGTTGCCTGTAGATTTCTAAGCATGAAACGCCAATTTCCTTAGTTTTTTATTTCATTATGAATACTCTGCCTAAACTCGTTTTTGTATGGTGTCAGAATGCAAAATTCAGAAATGAAGAAGGCAAAACAAACACAAACCCAGAACAAATTTAGCCAATTGCCTAGCAGGAGGCCTGAATGCTGCTGAATGTATACACCTGAAAATCCCATTCCCAGTCGATTTGGAGGGAATTCAGAGCATTCCCCTCGGCAAAAGTGTTACATTTCATTTTCCAAAACACATAAACTTATCTTGGTCGTGTTGCCTGTAGATTTCTAAGCATGAAACGCCATATCCTGTGTTATTTATTGCTTTGTGGACTCTGCCTAACCTCATTATTGTATGGTGTCAGAATACAAAATTTGGAAAGAAAGCAGGTAAAACAAACACAAACCCAGAACAAATTGAGAAATTGCCAATCAAGAGACCTGAATGCTTCCGATTGAATACACCTGAAAATCCAATTCACACTGAATTTGGAGGGAATTCAGAGCTGTCCCTTCGGCAAAAGTGTTATATTTCATTTTTCAAAACACATAACCTTATGTTGATTGGGTTGCCTGTAGATTTCTAAGCATGAAACGCCAATTTGCTTTGTTTTTTATTTCATTATGAATACTCTGCCTAAACTCCTTTTTGTATGGTGTCAGAACGCAAAATTCAGAAAGGAAGAAGGCAAAACAAACACAGACCCAGAACAAATTTTGGCAATTGCCTAGCAGGAGACCTCAATGCTGCCGATTGTATACACCTGAAATTCCGATTCACACATGATTTGAAGGGAATTCAGAGCTGTCTCCTCTGGAAAAGGGTTACATTTCATTTTCCAAAACACATAACCTTATCTTGGTCGTGTTGTCTGTAGATTTATAAGGATAAAATGCCAATTTCCTGAGTTTTGATTTTATTATGAATACTCTGCCTAAACTCGTTTTTGTATACTGTCAGAATGCAAAATTCAGAAAGGAAGAAGGCAAAACAAACACAAACCCAGAACAAATTGAGGCAATTGCCTACCAGGAGTCCTGAATGCTGATAATTGAATACACCTGAAAATCCCTTTCACACTGGATTTGGAGGGAATTCAGAGCTGTCCCTTTGGCAAAAGTGTTATATTTCGTTTTCCAAAACACATAACCATATGTTGGTTGTGTTGCCTGTAGATTTCTAAGCATGAAACGCCAATTTCCTTTGTTTTTTATTCCATTATGAATACTGTGCCTGAACTCGTTTTTGTATGGTGTCAGAATACAAAATTTGGAAAGGAAGAAGGCAAAACAAACACAAATGCAGAATAAATTTAGGCGATTGCCAATCAAGAGACCTGAATGCTGCCTATTGAATACACTTGAAAATCTCATTCACACTCGATTTGGAGGTGATTCAGAGCTGTCCCCTCTTGACAAGTGTTACATTTCATTTTCCAAAACACAGAACCTTATCTTGGTCGTGTTGCCTGTAGATTTCTAAGCATGAAATGCCAATTTATTGTGGTTTGTATTTCATTATGAATACTTTGCCTAAACTCGTTTTGTGTGGTGTCAGAATACAACATTCAGAAAGGAAGAAGGCAAAACAAACACAAACCCAGAACAAATTGACGCAATTCCCAATCAAGAGACCTGAATGCTGACAATTGAATACACCTGAAAATCTCATTCACATTGCATTTGGAGGGAATTCAGAGCTGTCCCTTCGGCAAAAGTGTTATATTTCATTTTCCAAAACACATAACCTTATGTTAGTTGTGTTGCCTGTAGATATATAAGGATAAAATGCCAATTTCCTGAGTTTTGATTTTATTATGAATACTCTGCCTAAACTCATTTTTGTATGGTGTCAGAATGCAAAATACAGAAAGGAAAAAGGCAAAACAAACACAAACCCAGAATAAATTTAGCTATTTGCCTAGCAGGAGACCTGAATGCTGCCGATTGTATACACCTGAAATTCCCATTCACACATGATTTGGAGGGAATTCAGAGCATTCCCCTCAGCAAAAGTGTTATATTTCATTTTCCAAAACACATAACCTTATCTTGGTCGTGTTGCCTGTAGATTTGTAAGCATGAAACGCCAATTTCCTTTCTTTTTTATTTCATTATGAATACTCTGCCTAAACTTGTTTTTGTATGGTTTCAGAATGCAAAGTTCAGAAAGGAAGAAGGCAAAACAAATACAAACCCAGAACAAATTTAGGCAATTGCCTAGCAGGAGACCTGAATGCTGCCGATGAAGTACACCTGAAATTCCAATTCACACATGATTTGGAGGGAATTCAGAGCTGTCCCTTCGGCAAAAGTGTTATATTTCATTTTCCAAAACACATAACCTTATGTTGGTCTTGTTGCCTGTAGAATTCTAAGCATGAAATGCCATTTTACTTTGTTTTTTATTTCATTATGAATACTCTGCCTAAACTCGTTCTTGTATGGTGGCAAACACAAAATCCAGAAAGGAAGAAGGCAAAACAAATACAAACCTAGAATAAATTTAGCCAATTGCCTAGCAGGAGACCTGAATGCTGCCGATTGTATACACCTGAAATTCCCATTCACACATGATTTGGAGGGAATTCAGAGCATTCCCCTCGGCAAAAGTGTTATATTTCATTTTCCAAAATACATAACCTTATCTTGGTGTTATTTCCTGTAATTTCTAACCATGAAATGCCATTTCCTGTGTTATTTATTCCTTTGTGGACTCTGCCTAACCTCATTTTTGTATGGTGTCAGAATACAAAATTTGGAAAGGAAAAGGTAAAATAAACACAAACCCAGAACTAATTGTGGCAATTGCCAATCGAGACCTGAATGCTGCCCATTGAATACACCTGAAAATCCCATTCACACACGATTTGGAGGGAATTCAGAGCTGTCCCTTTGGTAAAAGTGTTTTATTTCATTTTCCAAAACACATAACCTTATCTTGGTCGTGTTGCCTGTAGATTTCTAAGCATGAAACGCCAATTTCCTTTGTTTTTTATTTCATTATGAATACTCTGCCTAAACTCTTTTTTGTATGGTGTCAGAATACAAAATTCAGAAAGGAAGAAGGCAAAACAAACACAAACCCAGAAGAAATTTAAGAAATTGCATAGCAGGAGAACTGAATGTTTCAGATTGAATACACCTGCAATTCCGATTCCCACACGATTTGGAGGGAATTCAGAGCTGTCCCCTCAGCAAAAGAGTTGTATTTCATTTTTCAAAACACATAACCCTATGTTGGTCGTGTTGCCAGTAGAATTCTAAACATGAAACGCCAATTTCCTTTGTTTTTTATTTCATTATGAATACTCTGCCTAAACTCCTTTTTGTATGGTGTCAGAATGCAAAATTCAGAAAGGAAGAAGGCAAAACAAATACAAACCCAGAACAAATTTAGCCAATTGCCTAGCAGGAGACCTGAATGCTGCCGATTGTATACACCTGAAATTCTCATTCACACACGATTTGGAGGGAATTTTGAGCTGTTCCCTTGGCAAAAGTGTTACATTTCATTTTCCAAAATACAAAAAATCATGTTAGTCCTGTTGCCTGTACATTTCTAAGCACGAAGTGCAAGTTTACTGTGTTTAGTTTTTATTATGAATACTCTGCCTAAACTTGTTTTTGTATGGTGTCAGAATGCAAAATTCAGAAAGGTAGAAGGCAAAACGAAAACAAACCCAGAAGAAATTTAGGCAATTGCCTAGCAGGAGACCTCAATGCTGACGATTTTATACACCTGAAAATCCCATTGACACTCGATTTAGAGGGAATTCAGAGCTGTCCACTCTGGACAAGGGTTACATTTCATTTTTCAAAATACAAAAGTCATCTTGGTCGTGTAGCCTGTAGATTTCTAAGCATGAATTGCAAGTTTACTGTGTTTTGTATTTCATTATGAATACTCTGCCTCAACTCGTTTTTTATGGTGTCAGAATGCAAAATTCAGAAAGGAAGAAGGCAAAACGAACACAATCCCAGAACAAATTTAGGCAATTGCCTAGCAGGAGACCTGAATGCTGCCGATGGAGTACACCTGAAAATCCCATTGACAATCGATTTAGAGGGAATTCAGAGCTGTCTCCTCTGGATAAGGGTTACATTTCATTTTTCAAAATACAAAAATCATCTTGGTTGTGTTGCCTGTAGATTTCTAAGCATGAATTGCAAGTTTACTGTGTTTTGTATTTCATTATGAATACTCTGCCTAAACTCGTTTTTTATGCTGTCAGAATGCAAAATTCAGAAAGGAAGAAGGGAAAACAAACAAAAACCCAGAAAAAATTGAGGCAATTGCCTACCAGGAGACCTGAATGCTGCCGATTGAATACACATGAAATTCCCATTCACACATTATTTGGAGGGAAATCAGAGCTGTCCCCTCGGCAAAAGAATTATATTTCATTTTCCAAAACACATAACCTTCTCTTGGTTGTGTTGCCTGTAGATTTCTAAGCATGAAACGCCAATTTCCTTTGTTTTTTTATTTCATTATGAATACTCTCCCTAAACTCATTTTTTATGGGGTCAGAATACAAAATTTGGAAAGGAAGAAGGGAAAACAAACACAAACCCAGAACAAATTTAGGCGATTGCCTAGCAGGAGACCTGAATGCTACCGATTGAATACACCTGAAAATCTCATTCACACTCCATTTGGAGGGGATTCAGAGCTGTCCCCTCTTGACAAGTGTTACATTTCATTTTCCAAAATACAAAAAATCATCGTGGTGGTGTTGCCTGTACATTTCTAAGCATGAATTGCAAGTTTACTGTGTTTTGTATTTTATTATTAATACTCTGCCTAAACACGTTTTTGTATACTGTCAGAATGCAAAATTCAGAAAGGAAGAAGGCAAAACAAACACAAACACAGAACAAATAGAGGCAATATCATAGCAGGAGACCTGAGTGTTTTAGATTGAATGCACCTGCAATTCCCATTCACACATGATTTGGAGAGAATTCAGAGCTGTCCCCTCGGCAAAAGAGTTATATTTCATTTTCCAAAACACATAAATGATGTTGGTCGTGTTGCCTTTAGATTTCTAAGCATGAAACACCAATTTGCTGTTTTTTATTTCATTATGAATACTCTGCCTAAACTCGTTTTTGTATGGTGTCAGAATGCAAAATTCAGAAAGGAAGATGACAAAACAAACACAAACCCAGGACAAATTGAGGCAATGGCCTAGCAGGAGACCTGAATGCTGCCGATTGTATACACATGAAATTCCCATTCACACATGATATGGAGGGAATTCAGAGCATTCCCTTCGGCAAAAGTGTTACATTTTATTTTCCAAAACACATAACCTTATCTTGGTCATGTTGCCTGTAGATTTGTAAGCATGAAATGCCAATTACCTTTGTTTTTTATTTCGTTATGAATACTCTGCCAAAACTCGTTTTTGTATGGTGTCAGAATGCAAAATTCAGAAAGGAAGAAGGCAAAACAAACACAGACCCAGAACAAATTTTGGCAATTGCCTAGCAGGAGACCTGAATGCTGCCGATGGAGTACACCTGAAAATCCCATTCACACTCGATTTGAAGGGAATTCAGAGCTGTCTCCTCTGGAAAAGGGTTACATTTCATTTTCCAAAACACATAACCTTATCTTGGTCGTGTTGTCTGTAGATTTATAAGGATAAAATGCCAATTTCCTGAGTTTTGATTTTATTATGAATACTCTGCCTAAACTCGTTTTTGTATACTGTCAGAATGCAAAATTCAGAAAGGAAGAAGGCAAAACAAACACAAACCCAGAACAAACTGAGGCAATTGCCTACCAGGAGTCCTGAATGCTGATAATTGAATACACCTGAAAATCCCATTCACACTGGATTTGGAGGGAATTCAGAGCTGTCCCTTTGGCAAAAGTGTTATATTTCGTTTTCCAAAACACATAACCATATGTTGGTTGTGTTGCCTGTAGATTTCTAAGCATGAAACGCCAATTTCTTTGTTTTTTATTCCATTATGAATACTCTGCCTGAACTCGTTTTTGTATGGTGTCAGAATACAAAATTTGGAAAGGAAGAAGGCAAAACAAACACAAATGCAGAACAAATTTAGGCGATTGCCAATCAAGAGACCTGAATGCTGCCTATTGAATACACTTGCAAATCTCATTCACACTCCATTTGGAGGGGATTCAGAGCTGTCCCCTCTTGACAAGTGTTACATTTCATTTTCCAAAACACAGAACCTTATCTTGGTCGTGTTGCCTGTAGATTTCTAAGCATGAAATGCCAATTTATTGTGGTTTGTATTTCATTATGAATACTTTGCCTAAACTCGTTTTGTGTGGTGTCAGAATACAACATTCAGAAAGGAAGAAGGCAAAACAAACACAAACCCAGAACAAATTGAGGCAATTCCCAATCAAGAGACCTGAATGCTGACAATTGAATACACCTGAAAATCTCATTCACATTGAATTTGGAGGGAATTCAGAGCTGTCCCTTCGGCAAAAGTGTTATATTTCATTTTCCAAAACACATAACCTTATGTTGGTTGTGTTGCCTGTAGATATATAAGGATAAAATGCCAATTTCCTGAGTTTTGATTTTATTATGAATACTCTGCCTAAACTCATTTTGTATGGTGTCAGAACGCAAAATTCAGAAAGGAAGAAGGCAAAACAAACACAAACCCAGAATAAATTTAGCTAATTGCCTAGCAGGAGACCTCAATGCTGACGATTTTATACACCTGAAAATCCCATTGACACTCGATTTAGAGGGAATTCAGAGCTGTCCCCTCTTGAGAAGTGTTACATTTCATTTTTCAAAATACAAAAATCATCTTGGTCGTGTTGCCTATAGATTTCTAATCATGAATTGCAAGTTTAATGTGTTTTGTATTTCATTATGAATACTCTGCCTAAACTCGTTTTTGTATGGTGTCAGAATGCAAAATTCAGAAAGGAAGAAGGCAAAACAAACACAAACCCAGAACAAATTTAGGCAATTTCCTAGCAGGAGACCTGAATGCTGCCGATTGTATACACCTGCAATTCCCATTCACACATGATTTGGAGGGAATTCAGAGCATTCCCTTCAGCAAAAGTGTTACATTTTATTTTCCAAAACACATAACCTTATCTTGGTCGTGTTGCCTGTAGATTTCTAAGCATGAAACGCCAATTTCCTTAGTTTTTTATTTCATTATGAATACTCTGCCTAAACTCGTTTTTGTATGGTGTCAGAATGCAAAATTCAGAAATGAAGAAGGCAAAACAAACACAAACCCAGAACAAATTTAGCCAATTGCCTAGCAGGAGGCCTGAATGCTGCTGAATGTATACACCTGAAAATCCCATTCCCAGTCGATTTGGAGGGAATTCAGAGCATTCCCCTCGGCAAAAGTGTTACATTTCATTTTCCAAAACACATAAACTTATCTTGGTCGTGTTGCCTGTAGATTTCTAAGCATGAAACGCCATATCCTGTGTTATTTATTGCTTTGTGGACTCTGCCTAACCTCATTATTGTATGGTGTCAGAATACAAAATTTGGAAAGAAAGCAGGTAAAACAAACAAAAACCCAGAACAAATTGAGAAATTGCCAATCAAGAGACCTGAATGCTTCCGATTGAATACACCTGAAAATCCAATTCACACTGAATTTGGAGGGAATTCAGAGCTGTCCCTTCGGCAAAAGTGTTATATTTCATTTTTCAAAACACATAACCTTATGTTGATTGTGTTGCCTGTAGATTTCTAAGCATGAAACGCCAATTTGCTTTGTTTTTTATTTCATTATGAATACTCTGCCTAAACTCCTTTTTGTATGGTGTCAGAACGCAAAATTCAGAAAGGAAGAAGGCAAAACAAACACAGACCCAGAACAAATTTTGGCAATTGCCTAGCAGGAGACCTCAATGCTGCCGATTGTATACACCTGAAATTCCGATTCACACATGATTTGAAGGGAATTCAGAGCTGTCTCCTCTGGAAAAGGGTTACATTTCATTTTCCAAAACACATAACCTTATCTTGGTCGTGTTGTCTGTAGATTTATAAGGATAAAATGCCAATTTCCTGAGTTTTGATTTTATTATGAATACTCTGCCTAAACTCATTTTTGTATACTGTCAGAATGCAAAATTCAGAAAGGAAGAAGGCAAAACAAACACAAACCCAGAACAAATTGAGGCAATTGCCTACCAGGAGTCCTGAATGCTGATAATTGAATACACCTGAAAATCCCTTTCACACTGGATTTGGAGGGAATTCAGAGCTGTCCCTTTGGCAAAAGTGTTATATTTCGTTTTCCAAAACACATAACCATATGTTGGTTGTGTTGCCTGTAGATTTCTAAGCATGAAACGCCAATTTCCTTTGTTTTTTATTCCATTATGAATACTGTGCCTGAACTCGTTTTTGTATGGTGTCAGAATACAAAATTTGGAAAGGAAGAAGGCAAAACAAACACAAATGCAGAATAAATTTAGGCGATTGCCAATCAAGAGACCTGAATGCTGCCTATTGAATACACTTGAAAATCTCATTCACACTCGATTTGGAGGTGATTCAGAGCTGTCCCCTCTTGACAAGTGTTACATTTCATTTTCCAAAACACAGAACCTTATCTTGGTCGTGTTGCCTGTAGATTTCTAAGCATGAAATGCCAATTTATTGTGGTTTGTATTTCATTATGAATACTTTGCCTAAACTCGTTTTGTGTGGTGTCAGAATACAACATTCAGAAAGGAAGAAGGCAAAACAAACACAAACCCAGAACAAATTGACGCAATTCCCAATCAAGAGACCTGAATGCTGACAATTGAATACACCTGAAAATCTCATTCACATTGCATTTGGAGGGAATTCAGAGCTGTCCCTTCGGCAAAAGTGTTATATTTCATTTTCCAAAACACATAACCTTATGTTAGTTGTGTTGCCTGTAAATATATAAGGATAAAATGCCAATTTCCTGAGTTTTGATTTTATTATGAATACTCTGCCTAAACTCATTTTTGTATGGTGTCAGAATGCAAAATACAGAAAGGAAAAAGGCAAAACAAACACAAACCCAGAATAAATTTAGCTATTTGCCTAGCAGGAGACCTGAATGCTGCCGATTGTATACACCTGAAATTCCCATTCACACATGATTTGGAGGGAATTCAGAGCATTCCCCTCAGCAAAAGTGTTATATTTCATTTTCCAAAACACATAACCTTATCTTGGTCGTGTTGCCTGTAGATTTGTAAGCATGAAACGCCAATTTCCTTTCTTTTTTATTTCATTATGAATACTCTGCCTAAACTTGTTTTTGTATGGTTTCAGAATGCAAAGTTCAGAAAGGAAGAAGGCAAAACAAATACAAACCCAGAACAAATTTAGGCAATTGCCTAGCAGGAGACCTGAATGCTGCCGATGAAGTACACCTGAAATTCCAATTCACACATGATTTGGAGGGAATTCAGAGCTGTCCCTTCGGCAAAAGTGTTATATTTCATTTTCCAAAACACATAACCTTATGTTGGTCTTGTTGCCTGTAGAATTCTAAGCATGAAATGCCATTTTACTTTGTTTTTTATTTCATTATGAATACTCTGCCTAAACTCGTTCTTGTATGGTGGCAAACACAAAATCCAGAAAGGAAGAAGGCAAAACAAATACAAACCTAGAATAAATTTAGCCAATTGCCTAGCAGGAGACCTGAATGCTGCCGATTGTATACACCTGAAATTCCCATTCACACATGATTTGGAGGGAATTCAGAGCATTCCCCTCGGCAAAAGTGTTATATTTCATTTTCCAAAATACATAACCTTATCTTGGTGTTATTTCCTGTAATTTCTAACCATGAAATGCCATTTCCTGTGTTATTTATTCCTTTGTGGACTCTGCCTAACCTCATTTTTGTATGGTGTCAGAATACAAAATTTGGAAAGGAAAAGGTAAAATAAACACAAACCCAGAACTAATTGTGGCAATTGCCAATCGAGACCTGAATGCTGCCCATTGAATACACCTGAAAATCCCATTCACACACGATTTGGAGGGAATTCAGAGCTGTCCCTTTGGTAAAAGTGTTTTATTTCATTTTCCAAAACACATAACCTTATCTTGGTCGTGTTGCCTGTAGATTTCTAAGCATGAAACGCCAATTTCCTTTGTTTTTTATTTCATTATGAATACTCTGCCTAAACTCTTTTTTGTATGGTGTCAGAATACAAAATTCAGAAAGGAAGAAGGCAAAACAAACACAAACCCAGAAGAAATTTAAGAAATTGCATAGCAGGAGAACTGAATGTTTCAGATTGAATACACCTGCAATTCCGATTCCCACACGATTTGGAGGGAATTCAGAGCTGTCCCCTCAGCAAAAGAGTTGTATTTCATTTTTCAAAACACATAACCCTATGTTGGTCGTGTTGCCAGTAGAATTCTAAACATGAAACGCCAATTTCCTTTGTTTTTTATTTCATTATGAATACTCTGCCTAAACTCCTTTTTGTATGGTGTCAGAATGCAAAATTCAGAAAGGAAGAAGGCAAAACAAATACAAACCCAGAACAAATTTAGCCAATTGCCTAGCAGGAGACCTGAATGCTGCCGATTGTATACACCTGAAATTCTCATTCACACACGATTTGGAGGGAATTTTGAGCTGTTCCCTTGGCAAAAGTGTTACATTTCATTTTCCAAAATACAAAAAATCATGTTAGTCCTGTTGCCTGTACATTTCTAAGCACGAAGTGCAAGTTTACTGTGTTTAGTTTTTATTATGAATACTCTGCCTAAACTTGTTTTTGTATGGTGTCAGAATGCAAAATTCAGAAAGGTAGAAGGCAAAACGAACACAAACCCAGAAGAAATTTAGGCAATTGCCTAGCAGGAGACCTCAATGCTGACGATTTTATACACCTGAAAATCCCATTGACACTCGATTTAGAGGGAATTCAGAGCTGTCCACTCTGGACAAGGGTTACATTTCATTTTTCAAAATACAAAAGTCATCTTGGTCGTGTAGCCTGTAGATTTCTAAGCATGAATTGCAAGTTTACTGTGTTTTGTATTTCATTATGAATACTCTGCCTCAACTCGTTTTTTATGGTGTCAGAATGCAAAATTCAGAAAGGAAGAAGGCAAAACGAACACAATCCCAGAACAAATTTAGGCAATTGCCTAGCAGGAGACCTGAATGCTGCCGATGGAGTACACCTGAAAATCCCATTGACAATCGATTTAGAGGGAATTCAGAGCTGTCTCCTCTGGATAAGGGTTACATTTCATTTTTCAAAATACAAAAATCATCTTGGTTGTGTTGCCTGTAGATTTCTAAGCATGAATTGCAAGTTTACTGTGTTTTGTATTTCATTATGAATACTCTGCCTAAACTCGTTTTTTATGCTGTCAGAATGCAAAATTCAGAAAGGAAGAAGGGAAAACAAACAAAAACCCAGAAAAAATTGAGGCAATTGCCTACCAGGAGACCTGAATGCTGCCGATTGAATACACATGAAATTCCCATTCACACATTATTTGGAGGGAAATCAGAGCTGTCCCCTCGGCAAAAGAATTATATTTCATTTTCCAAAACACATAACCTTCTCTTGGTTGTGTTGCCTGTAGATTTCTAAGCATGAAACGCCAATTTCCTTTGTTTTTTTATTTCATTATGAATACTCTCCCTAAACTCATTTTTTATGGGGTCAGAATACAAAATTTGGAAAGGAAGAAGGGAAAACAAACACAAACCCAGAACAAATTTAGGCGATTGCCTAGCAGGAGACCTGAATGCTACCGATTGAATACACCTGAAAATCTCATTCACACTCCATTTGGAGGGGATTCAGAGCTGTCCCCTCTTGACAAGTGTTACATTTCATTTTCCAAAATACAAAAAATCATCGTGGTGGTGTTGCCTGTACATTTCTAAGCATGAATTGCAAGTTTACTGTGTTTTGTATTTTATTATTAATACTCTGCCTAAACACGTTTTTGTATACTGTCAGAATGCAAAATTCAGAAAGGAAGAAGGCAAAACAAACACAAACCCAGAACAAATAGAGGCAATATCATAGCAGGAGACCTGAGTGTTTTAGATTGAATGCACCTGCAATTCCCATTCACACATGATTTGGAGAGAATTCAGAGCTGTCCCCTCGGCAAAAGAGTTATATTTCATTTTCCAAAACACATAAATGATGTTGGTCGTGTTGCCTTTAGATTTCTAAGCATGAAACACCAATTTGCTGTTTTTTATTTCATTATGAATACTCTGCCTAAACTCGTTTTTGTATGGTGTCAGAATGCAAAATTCAGAAAGGAAGATGACAAAACAAACACAAACCCAGGACAAATTGAGGCAATGGCCTAGCAGGAGACCTGAATGCTGCCGATTGTATACACATGAAATTCCCATTCACACATGATATGGAGGGAATTCAGAGCATTCCCTTCGGCAAAAGTGTTACATTTTATTTTCCAAAACACATAACCTTATCTTGGTCATGTTGCCTGTAGATTTGTAAGCATGAAATGCCAATTACCTTTGTTTTTTATTTCGTTATGAATACTCTGCCAAAACTCGTTTTTGTATGGTGTCAGAATGCAAAATTCAGAAAGGAAGAAGGCAAAACAAACACAGACCCAGAACAAATTTTGGCAATTGCCTAGCAGGAGACCTGAATGCTGCCGATGGAGTACACCTGAAAATCCCATTCACACTCGATTTGAAGGGAATTCAGAGCTGTCTCCTCTGGAAAAGGGTTACATTTCATTTTCCAAAACACATAACCTTATCTTGGTCGTGTTGTCTGTAGATTTATAAGGATAAAATGCCAATTTCCTGAGTTTTGATTTTATTATGAATACTCTGCCTAAACTCGTTTTTGTATACTGTCAGAATGCAAAATTCAGAAAGGAAGAAGGCAAAACAAACACAAACCCAGAACAAACTGAGGCAATTGCCTACCAGGAGTCCTGAATGCTGATAATTGAATACACCTGAAAATCCCATTCACACTGGATTTGGAGGGAATTCAGAGCTGTCCCTTTGGCAAAAGTGTTATATTTCGTTTTCCAAAACACATAACCATATGTTGGTTGTGTTGCCTGTAGATTTCTAAGCATGAAACGCCAATTTCTTTGTTTTTTATTCCATTATGAATACTCTGCCTGAACTCGTTTTTGTATGGTGTCAGAATACAAAATTTGGAAAGGAAGAAGGCAAAACAAACACAAATGCAGAACAAATTTAGGCGATTGCCAATCAAGAGACCTGAATGCTGCCTATTGAATACACTTGCAAATCTCATTCACACTCCATTTGGAGGGGATTCAGAGCTGTCCCCTCTTGACAAGTGTTACATTTCATTTTCCAAAACACAGAACCTTATCTTGGTCGTGTTGCCTGTAGATTTCTAAGCATGAAATGCCAATTTATTGTGGTTTGTATTTCATTATGAATACTTTGCCTAAACTCGTTTTGTGTGGTGTCAGAATACAACATTCAGAAAGGAAGAAGGCAAAACAAACACAAACCCAGAACAAATTGAGGCAATTCCCAATCAAGAGACCTGAATGCTGACAATTGAATACACCTGAAAATCTCATTCACATTGAATTTGGAGGGAATTCAGAGCTGTCCCTTCGGCAAAAGTGTTATATTTCATTTTCCAAAACACATAACCTTATGTTGGTTGTGTTGCCTGTAGATATATAAGGATAAAATGCCAATTTCCTGAGTTTTGATTTTATTATGAATACTCTGCCTAAACTCATTTTGTATGGTGTCAGAACGCAAAATTCAGAAAGGAAGAAGGCAAAACAAACACAAACCCAGAATAAATTTAGCTAATTGCCTAGCAGGAGACCTCAATGCTGACGATTTTATACACCTGAAAATCCCATTGACACTCGATTTAGAGGGAATTCAGAGCTGTCCCCTCTTGAGAAGTGTTACATTTCATTTTTCAAAATACAAAAATCATCTTGGTCGTGTTGCCTATAGATTTCTAATCATGAATTGCAAGTTTAATGTGTTTTGTATTTCATTATGAATACTCTGCCTAAACTCGTTTTTGTATGGTGTCAGAATGCAAAATTCAGAAAGGAAGAAGGCAAAACAAACACAAACCCAGAACAAATTTAGGCAATTTCCTAGCAGGAGACCTGAATGCTGCCGATTGTATACACCTGCAATTCCCATTCACACATGATTTGGAGGGAATTCAGAGCATTCCCTTCAGCAAAAGTGTTACATTTTATTTTCCAAAACACATAACCTTATCTTGGTCGTGTTGCCTGTAGATTTCTAAGCATGAAACGCCAATTTCCTTAGTTTTTTATTTCATTATGAATACTCTGCCTAAACTCGTTTTTGTATGGTGTCAGAATGCAAAATTCAGAAATGAAGAAGGCAAAACAAACACAAACCCAGAACAAATTTAGCCAATTGCCTAGCAGGAGGCCTGAATGCTGCTGAATGTATACACCTGAAAATCCCATTCCCAGTCGATTTGGAGGGAATTCAGAGCATTCCCCTCGGCAAAAGTGTTACATTTCATTTTCCAAAACACATAAACTTATCTTGGTCGTGTTGCCTGTAGATTTCTAAGCATGAAACGCCATATCCTGTGTTATTTATTGCTTTGTGGACTCTGCCTAACCTCATTATTGTATGGTGTCAGAATACAAAATTTGGAAAGAAAGCAGGTAAAACAAACACAAACCCAGAACAAATTGAGAAATTGCCAATCAAGAGACCTGAATGCTTCCGATTGAATACACCTGAAAATCCAATTCACAGTGAATTTGGAGGGAATTCAGAGCTGTCCCTTCGGCAAAAGTGTTATATTTCATTTTTCAAAACACATAACCTTATCTTGGTCGTGTTGCCTGTAGATTTCTAAGCATGAAATGCCAATTTCCTTAGTTTTTTATTTCATTATGAATACTCTGCCTAAACTCGTTTTTGTATGGTGTCAGAATGCAAAATTCAGAAATGAAGAAGGCAAAACAAACACAAACCCAGAACAAATTTAGCCAATTGCCTAGCAGGAGGCCTGAATGCTGCTGAATGTATACACCTGAAAATCCCATTCCCAGTCGATTTGGAGGGAATTCAGAGCATTCCCCTCGGCAAAAGTGTTACATTTCATTTTCCAAAACACATAAACTTATCTTGGTCGTGTTGCCTGTAGATTTCTAAGCATGAAACGCCATATCCTGTGTTATTTATTGCTTTGTGGACTCTGCCTAACCTCATTATTGTATGGTGTCAGAATACAAAATTTGGAAAGAAAGCAGGTAAAACAAACACAAACCCAGAACAAATTGAGAAATTGCCAATCAAGAGACCTGAATGCTTCCGATTGAATACACCTGAAAATCCAATTCACAGTGAATTTGGAGGGAATTCAGAGCTGTCCCTTCGGCAAAAGTGTTATATTTCATTTTTCAAAACACATAACCTTATGTTGATTGTGTTGCCTGTAGATTTCTAAGCATGAAACGCCAATTTGCTTTGTTTTTTATTTCATTATGAATACTCTGCCTAAACTCCTTTTTGTATGGTGTCAGAACGCAAAATTCAGTAAGGAAGAAGGCAAAACAAACACAGACCCAGAACAAATTTTGGCAATTGCCTAACAGGAGACCTCAATGCTGCCGATTGTATACACCTGAAATTCCGATTCACACATGATTTGAAGGGAATTCAGAGCTGTCTCCTCTGGAAAAGGGTTACATTTCATTTTCCAAAACACATAACCTTATCTTGGTCGTGTTGTCTGTAGATTTATAAGGATAAAATGCCAATTTCCTGAGTTTTGATTTTATTATGAATACTCTGCCTAAACTCGTTTTTGTATACTGTCAGAATGCAAAATTCAGAAAGGAAGAAGGCAAAACAAACACAAACCCAGAACAAATTGAGGCAATTGCCTACCAGGAGTCCTGAATGCTGATAATTGAATACACCTGAAAATCCCTTTCACACTGGATTTGGAGGGAATTCAGAGCTGTCCCTTTGGCAAAAGTGTTATATTTCGTTTTCCAAAACACATAACCATATGTTGGTTGTGTTGCCTGTAGATTTCTAAGCATGAAACACCAATTTCCTTTGTTTTTTATTCCATTATGAATACTGTGCCTGAACTCGTTTTTGTATGGTGTCAGAATACAAAATTTGGAAAGGAAGAAGGCAAAACAAACACAAATGCAGAACAAATTTAGGCGATTGCCAATCAAGAGACCTGAATGCTGCCTATTGAATACACTTGAAAATCTCATTCACACTCCATTTGGAGGGGATTCAGAGCTGTCCCCTCTTGACAAGTGTTACATTTCATTTTCCAAAACACAGAACCTTATCTTGGTCGTGTTGCCTGTAGATTTCTAAGCATGAAATGCCAATTTATTGTGGTTTGTATTTCATTATGAATACTTTGCCTAAACTCGTTTTGTGTGGTGTCAGAATACAACATTCAGAAAGGAAGAAGGCAAAACAAACACAAACCCAGAACAAATTGAGGCAATTCCCAATCAAGAGACCTGAATGCTGACAATTGAATACACCTGAAAATCTCATTCACATTGCATTTGGAGGGAATTCAGAGCTGTCCCTTCGGCAAAAGTGTTATATTTCATTTTCCAAAACACATAACCTTATGTTAGTTGTGTTGCCTGTAGATATATAAGGATAAAATGCCAATTTCCTGAGTTTTGATTTTATTATGAATACTCTGCCTAAACTCATTTTGTATGGTGTCAGAATGCAAAATACAGAAAGGAAAAAGGCAAAACAAACACAAACCCAGAATAAATTTAGCTATTTGCCTAGCAGGAGACCTGAATGCTGCCGATTGTATACACCTGAAATTCCCATTCACACATGATTTGGAGGGAATTCAGAGCATTCCCCTCAGCAAAAGTGTTATATTTCATTTTCCAAAACACATAACCTTATCTTGGTCGTGTTGCCTGTAGATTTGTAAGCATGAAACGCCAATTTCCTTTCTTTTTTATTTCATTATGAATACTCTGCCTAAACTTGTTTTTGTATGGTTTCAGAATGCAAAGTTCAGAAAGGAAGAAGGCAAAACAAATACAAACCCAGAACAAATTTAGGCAATTGCCTAGCAGGAGACCTGAATGCTGCCGATGAAGTACACCTGAAATTCCAATTCACACATGATTTGGAGGGAATTCAGAGCTGTCCCTTCGGCAAAAGTGTTATATTTCATTTTCCAAAACACATAACCTTATGTTGGTCTTGTTGCCTGTAGAATTCTAAGCATGAAATGCCATTTTACTTTGTTTTTTATTTCATTATGAATACTCTGCCTAAACTCGTTCTTGTATGGTGGCAAACACAAAATCCAGAAAGGAAGAAGGCAAAACAAATACAAACCTAGAATAAATTTAGCCAATTGCCTAGCAGGAGACCTGAATGCTGCCGATTGTATACACCTGAAATTCCCATTCACACATGATTTGGAGGGAATTCAGAGCATTCCCCTCGGCAAAAGTGTTATATTTCATTTTCCAAAATACATAACCTTATCTTGGTGTTATTTCCTGTAATTTCTAACCATGAAATGCCATTTCCTGTGTTATTTATTCCTTTGTGGACTCTGCCTAACCTCATTTTTGTATGGTGTCAGAATACAAAATTTGGAAAGGAAAAGGTAAAATAAACACAAACCCAGAACTAATTGAGGCAATTGCCAATCGAGACCTGAATGCTGCCCATTGAATACACCTGAAAATCCCATTCACACACGATTTGGAGGGAATTCAGAGCTGTCCCTTTGGTAAAAGTGTTTTATTTCATTTTCCAAAACACATAACCTTATCTTGGTCGTGTTGCCTGTAGATTTCTAAGCATGAAACGCCAATTTCCTTTGTTTTTTATTTCATTATGAATACTCTGCCTAAACTCTTTTTTGTATGGTGTCAGAATACAAAATTCAGAAAGGAAGAAGGCAAAACAAACACAAACCCAGAAGAAATTTAAGAAATTGCATAGCAGGAGAACTGAATGTTTCAGATTGAATACACCTGCAATTCCGATTCCCACACGATTTGGAGGGAATTCAGAGCTGTCCCCTCAGCAAAAGAGTTGTATTTCATTTTTCAAAACACATAACCCTATGTTGGTCGTGTTGCCAGTAGAATTCTAAACATGAAACGCCAATTTCCTTTGTTTTTTATTTCATTATGAATACTCTGCCTAAACTCCTTTTTGTATGGTGTCAGAATGCAAAATTCAGAAAGGAAGAAGGCAAAACAAATACAAACCCAGAACAAATTTAGCCAATTGCCCAGCAGGAGACCTGAATGCTGCCGATTGTATACACCTGAAATTCTCATTCACACACGATTTGGAGGGAATTTTGAGCTGTTCCCTTGGCAAAAGTGTTACATTTCATTTTCCAAAATACAAAAAATCATGTTAGTCCTGTTGCCTGTACATTTCTAAGCACGAAGTGCAAGTTTACTGTGTTTAGTTTTTATTATGAATACTCTGCCTAAACTTGTTTTTGTATGGTGTCAGAATGCAAAATTCAGAAAGGTAGAAGGCAAAACGAACACAAACCCAGAAGAAATTTAGGCAATTGCCTAGCAGGAGACCTCAATGCTGACGATTTTATACACCTGAAAATCCCATTGACACTCGATTTAGAGGGAATTCAGAGCTGTCCACTCTGGACAAGGGTTACATTTCATTTTTCAAAATACAAAAGTCATCTTGGTCGTGTAGCCTGTAGATTTCTAAGCATGAATTGCAAGTTTACTGTGTTTTGTATTTCATTATGAATACTCTGCCTCAACTCGTTTTTTATGGTGTCAGAATGCAAAATTCAGAAAGGAAGAAGGCAAAACGAACACAATCCCAGAACAAATTTAGGCAATTGCCTAGCAGGAGACCTGAATGCTGCCGATGGAGTACACCTGAAAATCCCATTGACAATCGATTTAGAGGGAATTCAGAGCTGTCTCCTCTGGATAAGGGTTACATTTCATTTTTCAAAATACAAAAATCATCTTGGTTGTGTTGCCTGTAGATTTCTAAGCATGAATTGCAAGTTTACTGTGTTTTGTATTTCATTATGAATACTCTGCCTAAACTCGTTTTTTATGCTGTCAGAATGCAAAATTCAGAAAGGAAGAAGGGAAAACAAACAAAAACCCAGAAAAAATTGAGGCAATTGCCTACCAGGAGACCTGAATGCTGCCGATTGAATACACATGAAATTCCCATTCACACATTATTTGGAGGGAAATCAGAGCTGTCCCCTCGGCAAAAGAATTATATTTCATTTTCCAAAACACATAACCTTCTCTTGGTCGTGTAGCCTGTAGATTTCTAAGCATGAAACGCCAATTTCCTTTGTTTTTTTATTTCATTATGAATACTCTCCCTAAACTCATTTTTTATGGGGTCAGAATACAAAATTTGGAAAGGAAGAAGGGAAAACAAACACAAACCCAGAACAAATTTAGGCGATTGCCTAGCAGGAGACCTGAATGCTACCGATTGAATACACCTGAAAATCTCATTCACACTCCATTTGGAGGGGATTCAGAGCTGTCCCCTCTTGACAAGTGTTACATTTCATTTTCCAAAATACAAAAAATCATCGTGGTGGTGTTGCCTGTACATTTCTAAGCATGAATTGCAAGTTTACTGTGTTTTGTATTTTATTATTAATACTCTGCCTAAACACGTTTTTGTATACTGTCAGAATGCAAAATTCAGAAAGGAAGAAGGCAAAACAAACACAAACACAGAACAAATAGAGGCAATATCATAGCAGGAGACCTGAGTGTTTTAGATTGAATGCACCTGCAATTCCCATTCACACATGATTTGGAGAGAATTCAGAGCTGTCCCCTCGGCAAAAGAGTTATATTTCATTTTCCAAAACACATAAATGATGTTGGTCGTGTTGCCTTTAGATTTCTAAGCATGAAACACCAATTTGCTGTTTTTTATTTCATTATGAATACTCTGCCTAAACTCGTTTTTGTATGGTGTCAGAATGCAAAATTCAGAAAGGAAGATGACAAAACAAACACAAACCCAGGACAAATTGAGGCAATTGCGTACCAGGAGACCTGAATGCTGCCAATTGAATACACCTGAAATTCCCATTCGCACATTATTTGGAGGGATTTCAGAGCTGTCCCCTTGGCAAATCATGTTAGTCCTGTTGCCTGTACATTTCTAAGCATGAAATGCAAGTTTACTGTGTTTTGTATTTTATTATGAATACTCTGCCTAAACTCGTTTTTGTATACTGTCTGAATACAAAATTCAGAAAGGAAGAAGGCAAAACAAACACAAACCCAGAACTAATTCAGGCAATTGCATAGCAGGAGAATTAGATTGAACACACCTGCAACTCCGATTCACACACGATTTGGAGGGAATTCAGAGCTGTCCCCTCGGCAAAAGAGTTATATTTCATTTTCCAAAACACATAAATTATGTTGGTCGTGTTGCCTGTAGATTTCTAAGGATGAAACGCCAATTTCATTTGTTTTTTATTTCATTATGAATACTCTGCCTAAGCTCGTTTTTGTATGGTGTCAGAATGCAAAATTCAGAAAGGAAGAAGGCAAAACAAACACAAACCCAGAACAAATTGAGACAATTGCCTACCAGGACACCTGGATGCTGATGATTGAATACACCTGAAATTACCATTCACACACAATTTGGAGGGAATTCAGAGCTGTCCCCTTGGCAAAAGTGTTATATACCATTTTCCAAAACACATAACCTTATCTTGGTTGTGTTGCCTGTATATTTCTAAGTATGAAACGCCAATTTCCTTTGTTTTTTATTTCATTATGAATACTCTCCCTAAACTCATTTTTGTATGGTGTCAGAATACAAAATTTGGAAAGTAAGAAGGCAAAAGAAACACAAACCCAGAACAAATTTAGGCGATTGCCTAGCAGGAGACCTGAATGCTGCCGATTGAATACACCTGAAAATCCCATTCACACACGATTTGGAGGGAATTCAGAGCTGTCCCCTCGGCAAAAGTGTTACATTTCATTTTCCAAAATACAAAAAATCATGTTAGTCCTGTTTCCTGTACATTTCTAAGCACGAAGTGCATGTTTACCGTGTTTTGTATTTCATTATGAATACTCTGCCTAAACTCGTTTTTGTGTGGTGTCAGAATAAAAAATTCAGAAAGGAAGAAGGCAAAACAAACACAAACCCAGAACAAACTTAGGCAATTGCCTAGCAGGAGACCTCAATGCTGATGATTTTATACACCTGAAAATCCAACTTACAATCGATTTAGAGGGAATTCAGAGATGTCCCCTCAGCAAAAGAGTTATATTTCATTTTTCAAAATACAAAAATCATCTTGGTCGTGTAGCCTGTAGATTTCTAAGCATGAAATGCCAATTTGCTTGGTTTTTTATTTCATTATGAATACTCTGCCTAAGCTCGTTTTTGTATGGTGTCAGAATGCAAAATTCAGAAAGGAAGAAGGCAAAACAAACAAAAACCCAGAACAAATTGAGGCAATTGCCTACCAGGAGACCTGAATGTTGCCGATGGAATACACATGAAATTCCCATTCACACACGATTTGGAGGTAATTCAGAGCAGTCCCCTCAGCAAAAGTGTTATATTTCATTTTCCTAAACACATAACCTTATCTTGGTTGTGTTGCCTGTAGATTTCTAAGCATGAAACGCCAATTTGCTTTGTTTGTATATTATTATGAATACTCTGCCGAAATTCATTTTTGTATGGTGTCAGAATACAAAATTCAGAAAGGAAGAAAGTAAAACAAACACAAACCAAGAACACGTTTAGGCAATTGCCAATCAAGAGACCTGAATGCTGACGATTTTATACACCTGAAAATCCCTTTGACATTCGATTTAGAGGGAATTCAGAGCTGTCCCCTCTGGAAAAGGGTTACATTACATTTTCCAAAATACAACAAATCATGTTAGTCCTGTTGCCTGTACATTTCTAAGCATGAAATGCAAGTTTACTGTGTTTTGTATTTTATTATGAATACTCTGCCTAAACTCGTTTTTGTATACTGTCTGAATACAAAATTCAGAAAGGAAGAAGGCAAAACAAACACAAACCCAGAACTAATTGAGGCAATTGCATAGCAGGAGAATTAGATTGAACACACCTGCAACTCCGATTCACACACGATTTGGAGGGAATTCAGAGCTGTCCCCTCGGCAAAAGAGTTATATTTCATTTTCCAAAACACATAAATTATGTTGGTCGTGTTGCCTGTAGATTTCTAAGGATGAAACGCCAATTTCATTTGTTTTTTATTTCATTATGCATACTCTGCCTAAGCTCGTTTTTGTATGGTGTCAGAATGCAAAATTCAGAAAGGAAGAAGGCAAAACAAACACAATCCCAGAACAAATTGAGACAATTGCCTACCAGGACACCTGGATGCTGATGATTGAATACACCTGAAATTACCATTCACACACAATTTGGAGGGAATTCAGAGCTGTCCCCTTGGCAAAAGTGTTATATACCATTTTCCAAAACACATAACCTTATCTTGGTTGTGTTGCCTGTAGATTTCTAAGCATGAAACGCCAATTTCCTTTGTTTTTTATTTCATTATGAATACTCTCCCTAAACTCATTTTTGTATGGTGTCAGAATACAAAATTTGGAAAGAAAGAAGGCAAAAGAAACACAAATCCAGAACAAATTTAGCCAGTTGCATAGCAGGAGACCTGAATGCTGCCGATTGAATACACCTGAAAATCCCATTCACACACAATTTGGAGGGAATTCAGAGTTGTCCCCTCTGGAAAAGGGTTACATTTCATTTTCCAAAACACAAAAACTCATCTTGGTCATGTTTCTTGTAGATTTCTAAGCATGATACGCCATTTCCTTTGTTATTTATTGCTTGTGGACTCTGCCTAACCTCATTTTTGTATGGTGTCAGAATACAAAATTTGGAAAGGAAGAAGGTAAAACAAACACAAACCCAGGTGATTGCCTAGCAGGAGACCTGAATGCCACCGATTGAATACACCTGAAAATCTCATTTACACTCGATTTGGAGGGGATTCAGAGCTGTCCCCTCTTGACAAGTGTTACATTTCATTTTCCAAACACATTACCTTATCTTGGTCGTGTTGCCTGTAGATTTCTAAGCATGAAATGCCAATTTACTGTGTTTTGCATTTTATTATGAATACTTTGCCTAAACTCATTTTGTGTGATGTCAGAATACAACATTCAGAAAGGAAGAAGGCAAAACAAACACTAACCCAGAACTAATTGAGGCAATTGCCAATCAGGAGACCTGAATGCTGCCGATTGAATACACCTGAAAATCCCATTCACACACGATTTGGAGGGAATTCAGAGCTGTCCCTTCGGCAAAAGTGTTACATTTCATTTCCAAAATACAAAAAATCATGTTAGTCCTGTTGCCTGTACATTTCTAAGCATGAAATGCAAGTTTACTGGGCTTTCTATTTTATTATGAATACTCTGCCTAAACTTGTTTTTGTATACTGTCAGAATGCAAAATTCAGAAAGGAAGAAGGCAAAACAAACACAAACCCAGAACTAATTTAGGCAATAGCATAGCAGGAGACCTGAATGTTTTAGATTGAATGCACCTGCAATTCCCATTCACACATGATTTGGAGGGAATTAAGAGCAGTCCCCTCAGCAAAAGTGTTATATTTCATTTTCCAAAACACATAACCTTATCTTGGTTGTTTTGCCTGTAGATTTCTAAGCATGAAACGCCAATTTGCTTTGTTTGTATATTATTGTGAATACTCTGCCGAAACTCATTTTTGTATGGTGTCAGAATACAAAATTCAGAAAGGAAGAAAGTAAAACAAACACAAACCAAGAACACGTTTTGGCATTTGCCAATCAAGAGACCTGAATGCTGACGATTTTATACACCTGAAAATCCCTTTGACATTCGATTTAGAGGGAATTCAGAGCTGTCCCCTCTGGAAAAGGGTTACATTACATTTTCCAAAATACAACAAATCATGTTAGTCCTGTTGCCTGTACATTTCTAAGCATGAAATGCAAGTTTACTGTGTTTTGTATTTTATTATGAATACTCTGGCTAAACTCGTTTTTGTATACTGTCTGAATACAAAATTCAGAAAGGAAGAAGGCAAAACAAACACAAACCCAGAACTAATTGAGGCAATTGCATAGCAGGAGAATTAGATTGAACACACCTGCAACTCCGATTCACACACGATTTGGAGGGAATTCAGAGCTGTCCCCTCGGCAAAAGAGTTATATTTCATTTTCCAAAACACATAAATTATGTTGGTCGTGTTGCCTGTAGATTTCTAAGGATGAAACGCCAATTTCATTTGTTTTTTATTTCATTATGAATACTCTGCCTAAGCTCGTTTTTGTATGGTGTCAGAATGCAAAATTCAGAAAGGAAGAAGGCAAAACAAACACAAACCCAGAACAAATTGAGACAATTACCTACCAGGACACCTGGATGCTGATGATTGAATACACCTGAAATTCCCATTCACACACAATTTGGAGGGAATTCAGAGCTGTCCCCTTGGCAAAAGTGTTATATACCATTTTCCAAAACACATAACCTTATCTTGGTTGTGTTGCCTGTAGATTTCTAAGCATGAAACACCAATTTCCTTTGTTTTTTATTTCATTATGAATACTCTCCCTAAACTCATTTTTGTATGGTGTCAGAATACAAAATTTGGAAAGTAAGAAGGCAAAAGAAACACAAATCCAGAACAAATTTAGCCAGTTGCATAGCAGGAGACCTGAATGCTGCCGATTGAATACACCTGAAAATCCCATTCACACACAATTTGGAGGGAATTCAGAGCTGTCCCCTCTGGAAAAGGGTTACATTTCATTTTCCAAAACACAAAAACTCATCTTGGTCATGTTTCTTGTAGATTTCTAAGCATGAAACGCCATTTCCTTTGTTATTTATTGCTTGTGGACTCTGCCTAACCTCATTTTTGTATGGTGTCAGAATACAAAATTTGGAAAGGAAGAAGGTAAAACAAACACAAACCCAGGTGATTGCCTAGCAGGAGACCTGAATGCCACCGATTGAATACACCTGAAAATCTCATTTACACTCGATTTGGAGGGGATTCAGAGCTGTCCCCTCTTGACAAGTGTTACATTTCATTTTCCAAACACATTACCTTATCTTGGTCGTGTTGCCTGTAGATTTCTAAGCATGAAATGCCAATTTACTGTGTTTTGCATTTTATTATGAATACTTTGCCTAAACTCGTTTTGTGTGATGTCAGAATACAACATTCAGAAAGGAAGAAGGCAAAACAAACAGTAACCCAGAACTAATTGAGGCAATTGCCTACCAGGAGACCTAAATGCTGCCGATTGAATACACATGAAATTCCCATTCACACATTATTTGGAGGGAATTCAGAGCTGTCCCCTTGGCAAAAGAGTTATAATTCATTTTTCAAAACACATAACATTCTCTTGGTTGTGTTGCCTGTAGATTTCTAAGCATGAAACGCCAATTTCCTTTGTTTTCTATTTCATTATGAATACTCTCCCTAAACTCATTTTTTATGTGGTCAGAATACAAAATTTGGAAAGGAAGAAGTGAAAACAAACACAAACCCAGAACAAATTTAGGCGATTGCCTAGCAGGAAACCTGAATGCTACCGATTGAATACACCTGAAAATCTCATTTACACTCGATTTGGAGGGGATTCAGAGCTGTCCGCTCTTGACAAGTGTTACATTTCATTTTCCAAACACATTACCTTATCTTGGTCGTGTTGCCTGTAGATTTCTAAGCATGAAATGCCAATTTACTGTGTTTTATATTTTATTATGAATACTTTGCCTAACCTCATTTTTGTATGGTGTCAGAATACAAAATTTGGAAAGGAAGAAGGCAAAACAAACACAAACCCAGAACTAATTGAGGCAATTGCCAATCAGGAGACCTGAATGCTGCCGATTAAATACACCTGAAAATCCCATTCACAGTTGATTTGGAGGGAATTCAGAGCTGTCCCCTCGGCAAAAGTGTTACATTTCATTTTCCAAAATACAAAAAATCACCGTGGTGGTGTTGCCTGTACATTTCTAAGCATGAATTGCAAGTTTACTGTGTTTTGTATTTTATTATAAATACTCTGCCTAAAATCGTTTTTGTATACTGTCAGAATGCAAAATTCAGAAAGGAAGAAGGCAAAACAAACACAAACACAGAACAAATTGAGGCAATATCATAGCAGGAGACCTGAATGTTTTAGATTGAATGCACCTGCAATTCCCATTCACACATGATTTGGAGAGAATTCAGAGCTGTCCCCTCGGCAAAAGAGTTATATTTCATTTTCCAAAACACATAAATTATGTTGGTCGTGCTGCCTTTAGATTTATATGCATGAAACGCCAATTTGCTGTTTTTTATTACATTATGAATACTCTGCCTAAACTCGTTTTTGTATGGTGTCAGAATGCAAAATTCAGAAAGGAAGAAGACAAAACAAACACAAACCCAGGACAAATTTAGGCAATTGCCTACCAGGAGACCTGAATGCTGCCAAATGAATACACCTGAAATTCCCATTCGCACATTAATTTAGCGATTTCAGAGCTGTCCCCTTGCAAAATAGTTATATTTCATTTTCCAAAACACATAACCTTATCTTGGTTGTGTTGCCTGTAGATTTCTAAGCATGAAACGCCAATTTCCTTTGTTTTGTATATTATTATGAATACTCTGCCTAAACTCGTTTTAGTATGGTGTCAGAATACAAAATTTGGAAAGGAAGAAGGTAAAAGAAACACAAACCCAGAACAAATTTAGGCGATTGCCTAGCAGGAGACCTGAAAGCTACCGATTGAATACACCTGAAAATCTCATTTACACTCGATTTGGAGGGGATTCAGAGCTGTCCCCTCTTGACAAGTGTTACATTTCATTTTCCAAACACATTACCTTATCTTGGTCGTGTTGCCTGTAGATTTCTAAGCATGAAATGCCAATTTACTGTGTTTTGTAGTTTATTATGAATACTTTGCCTAAACTCGTTTTGTGTGATGTGAGAATACAACATTCAGAAAGGAAGAAGGCAAAACAAACACTAACCCAGAACTAATTGAGGCAATTGCCAATCAGGAGACCTGAATGCTGCCGATTGAATACACCTGAAAATCCCATTCACACACGATTTGGAGGGAATTCAGAGCTGTCCCTTTGGCAAAAGTGTTACATTTCATTTTCCAAAATACAAAAAATCATGTTAGTCCTGTTGCCTGTACATTTCTAAGCATGAAATGCAAGTTTACTGGGCTTTCTATTTTATTATGAATACTCTGCCTAAACTCGTTTTTGTATACTGTCAGAATGCAAAATTCAGAAAGGAAGAAGGCAAAACAAACACAAACCCAGAACTAATTTAGGCAATAGCATAGCAGGAGACCTGAATGTTTTAGATTGAATGCACCTGCAATTCCCATTCACACATGATTTGGAGGGAATTCAGAGCTGTCCCCTCGGCAAAAGAGTTATATTTCATTTTCCAAAACACATAAATTATGTTGGTCGTGTTGCCTGTAGATTTCTAAGCATGAAACGCCAATTTCCTTTGTTTTTTATTTCATTATGAATACTCTCCCTAAACTCATTTTTGTATGGTGTCAGAATACAAAATTTGGAAAGAAAGAAGGCAAAAGAAACACAAATCCAGAACAAATTTAGCCAGTTGCATAGCAGGAGACCTGAATGCTGCCGATTGATTACACCTGAAAATCCCATTCACACGCGATTTGGAGGGAATTCAGAGCTGTCCCCTCGGCAAAAGTGTTACATTTCATTTTCCAAAATACAAAAAATCATGTTAGTCCTGTTTCCTGTACATTTCTAAGCACGAAGTGCATGTTTACCGTGTTTTGTATTTCATTATGAATACTCTGCCTAAACTCGTTTTTGTGTGGTGTCAGAATAAAAAATTCAGAAAGGAAGAAGGCAAAACAAACACAAACCCAGAACAAATTTAGGCGATTGCCTAGCAGGAGACCTGAATGCTACCGATTGAATACACCTGAAAATCTCATTCACACTCGATTTGGAGGGGATTCAGAGCTGTCCCCTCTTGACAAGTGTTACATTTCATTTTCCAAACACATTACCTTATCTTGGTCATGTTGCCTGTAGATTTCTAAGCATGAAATGCCAATTTACTCTGTTTTGTAGTTTATTATGAATACTTTGTCTAAACTCGTTTTGGGTGGTGTGAGAATACAACATTCAGAAAGGAAGAAGGCAAAACAAACACAAACCCAGAACTAATTGAGGCTATTGCCAATCAGGAGACCTGAATGCTGCCGATTGAATACACCTGAAAATCCCATTCACACACGATTTGGAGGGAATTCAGAGCTGTCCCCTCAGCAAAAGTATTACATTTCATTTTCCAAAATACAAAAAATCATGTTAGTCCTGTTGCCTGTACATTTCTAAGCATGAAATGCAAGTTTACTGTGTTTTGTATTTTATTATGAATACTCTGCCTAAAATCGTTTTTGTATACTGTCAGAATGCAAAATTCAGAAAGGAAGAAGGCAAAACAAACACAAACCCAGAACTAATTGAGGCTATTGCCAATCAGGAGACCTGAATGCTGCCAATTGAATGCACCTGGAATTCCCATTCACACACGATTTGGAGAGAATTCAGAACTGTCCCCTCAGCAAAAGAGTTATATTTCATTTTCCAAAACACATAAATTATGTTGGTCGTGTTGCCTGTAGATTTCTAAGCATGAAATGCCAATTTGCTTGGTTTTTTATTTCATTATGAATACTCTGCCTAAGCTCATTTTTGTATGGTGTCAGAATGCAAAATTCAGAAAGGAAGAAGGCAAAACAAACAAAAACCCAGAACAAATTGAGGCAATTGCCTACCAGGAGACCTGAATGTTGCCAATGGAATACACATGAAATTCCCATTCACAACTGATTTGGAGGGAATTCAGAGCTGTCCCCTCAGCAAAAGTGTTATATTTCATTTTCCAAAACACATCACCTTATCTTGGTTGTGTTGCCTGTAGATTTCTAAGCATGAAACGCCAATTTGCTTTGTTTGTATATTATTATGAATACTCTGCCGAAACTCATTTTTGTATGGTGTCAGAATACAAAATTCAGAAAGGAAGAAAGTAAAACAAACACAAACCAAGAACACGTTTAGGCAATTGCCAATCAAGAGACCTGAATGCTGACGATTTTATACACCTGAAAATCCCTTTGACATTCGATTTAGAGGGAATTCAGAGCTGTCCCCTCTGGAAAAGGGTTACATTACATTTTCCAAAATACAAAAAATCATGTTAGTCCTGTTGCCTGTACATTTCTAAGCATGAAATGCAAGTTTACTGTGTTTTGTATTTTATTATGAATACTTTGCCTAAACTCGTTTTGTGTGATGTCAGAATACAACATTCAGAAAGGAAGAAGGCAAAACAAACACTAACCCAGAACTAATTGAAGCAATTGCCAATCAGGAGACCTGAATGCTGCCGATTGAATACACCTGAAAATCCCATTCACACACGATTTGGAGGGAATTCAGAGCTGTCCCTTCGGCAAAAGTGTTACATTTCATTTTCCAAAATACAAAAAATCATGTTTGTCCTGTTGCCTGTACATTTCCAAGCATGAAATGCAAGTTTACTGGGCTTTCTATTTTATTATGAATACTCTGCCTAAACTCGTTTTTGTATACTGTCAGAATGCAAAATTCAGAAAGGAAGAAGGCAAAACAAACACAAACCAAGAACTAATTGAGGCAATAGCATAGCAGGGGACCTGAATGTTTCAGATTGAATGCACCTGCAATTCCCATTCACACATGATTTGGAGGGAATTCAGAGCTGTCCCCTCGGCAAAAGAGTTATATTTCATTTTCCAAAACACATAAATTATGTTGGTCGTGTTGCCTGTAGATTTCCAAGGATGAAACGCCAATTTCATTTGTTTTTTATTTCATTATGAATACTCTCCCTAAACTCATTTTTTTATGGTGTCAGAATACAAAATTTGGAAAGAAAGAAGGCAAAAAGAAACACAAACCCAGAACAAATTTAGACGATTGCCTAGCAGGAGACCTGAATGCTACCGATTGAATACACCTGAAAATCTCATTCACACTCGATTTGGAGGGGATTCAGAGCTTTCCCCTCTTGACAAGTGTTACATTTCATTTTCCAAACACATTACCTTATCTTGGTCGTGTTGCCTGTAGATTTCTAAGCATGAAACACCAATTTCCTTTGTTTTTTATTTCATTATGAATACGCTGCCTAAACTCGCTTTTGTATGGTGTCAGAATGCAAAATTCAGAAAGGAAGAAGACAAAACAAACACAAACCCAGAACAAATTTAGGCAATTGCCTAGCAGGAGACCTGAATGCTGCCAAATGAATACACCTGAAATTCCCATTCACACATTATTTGGAGGGAATTCATAGCTGTCCCCTCGGCAAAAGAGTTATAATTCATTTTCCAAAACACATAACCTTCTCTTGGTTGTGTTGCCTGTAGATTCCTAAGCATGAAACGCCAATTTCCTTTTTTTTATTTCATTATGAATACTCTCCCTAACCTCATTTTTGTATGGTGTCAGAATACAAAATTTGGAAAGGAAGAAGTGAAAACAAACACAAACCCAGAACAAATTTAGGCGATTGCCTAGCAGGAAACCTGAATGCTTCCGATGGAATACACCTGAAAATCTCATTTACACTCGATTTGGAGGGGATTCAGAGCTGTCCGCTCTTGACAAGTGTTACATTTCATTTTCCAAACACATTACCTAATCTTGGTCGTGTTGCCTGTAGATTTCTAAGCATGAAACACCAATTTCCTTTGTTTTTTATTTCATTATGAATACGCTGCCTAAACTCGCTTTTGTATGGTGTCAGAATGCAAAATTCAGAAAGGAAGAAGACAAAACAAACACAAACCCAGAACAAATTTAGGCAATTGCCTAGCAGGAGACCTGAATGCTGCCAAATGAATACACCTGAAATTCCCATTCACACTGGATTTGGAGGGAATTCAGAGCTGTCCCCTCGGCAAAAGTGTTACATTTCATTTTCCAAAATGCAAAAAATCATGGTAGTCCTGTTTCCTGTACATTTCTAAGCACGAAGTGCATGTTTACCGTGTTTTGTATTTCATTATGAATACTCTGCCTAAACTCGTTTTTGTGTGGTGTCAGAATAAAAAATTCAGAAAGGAAGAAGGCAAAACAAACACAAACCCAGAACAAACTTAGGCAATTGCCTAGCAGGAGACCTCAATGCTGATGATTTTATACACCTGAAAATCCAACTGACAATCGATTTAGAGGGAATTCAGAGATGTCCCCTCTGGACAAGGGTTACATTTCATTTTTCAAAATACAAAAATCATCTTGGTCGTGTTGCCTGTAGATTTCTAAGCATGAAATGCCAATTTGCTTGGTTTTTTATTTCATTATGAATACTCTGCCTAAGCTCGTTTTTGTATGGTGTCAGAATGCAAAATTCAGAAAGGAAGAAGGCAAAACAAACAAAAACCCAGAACAAATTGAGGCAATTGCCTACCAGGAGACCTGAATGTTGCCGATGGAATACACATGAAATTCCCATTCACACACGATTTGGAGGTAATTCAGAGCAGTCCCCTTAGCAAAAGTGTTATATTTCATTTTCCAAAACACATAACCTTATCTTGGTTGTGTTGCCTGTAGATTTCTAAGCATGAATCGCCAATTTGCTTTGTTTGTATATTATTATGAATACTCTGCCGAAACTCATTTTTGTATGGTGTCAGAATACAAAATTCAGAAAGGAAGAAAGTAAAACAAACACAAACCAAGAACACGTTTAGGCAATTGCCAATCAAGAGACCTGAATGCTGACGATTTTATACACCTGAAAATCCCTTTGACATTCGATTTAGAGGGAATTCAGAGCTGTCCCCTCTGGAAAAGGGTTACATTACATTTTCCAAAATACAACAAATCATGTTAGTCCTGTTGCCTCTACATTTCTAAGCATGAAATGCAAGTTTACTGTGTTTTGTATTTTATTATGAATACTCTGCCTAAACTCGTTTTTGTATACTGTCAGAATACAAAATTCAGAAAGGAAGAAGGCAAAACAAACACAAACCCAGAACTAATTGAGGCAATTGCATAGCAGGAGAATTAGATTGAACACACCTGCAACTCCGATTCACACACGATTTGGAGGGAATTCAGAGCTGTCCCCTCGGCAAAAGAGTTATATTTCATTTTCCAAAACACATAAATTATGTTGGTCGTGTTGCCTGTAGATTTCTAAGGATGAAACGCCAATTTCATTTGTTTTTTATTTCATTATGAATACTCTGCCTAAGCTCGTTTTTTGTATGGTGTCAGAATGCAAAATTCAGAAAGGAAGAAGGCAAAACAAACACAAACCCAGAACAAATTGAGACAATTGCCTACCAGGACACCTGGATGCTGATTGAATACACCTGAAATTACCATTCACACACAATTTGGAGGGAATTTCGAGCTGTCCCCTTGGAAAAATTGTTATATACCATTTTCCAAAACACATAACCTTATCTTGGTTGTGTTGCCTGTAGATTTCTAAGCATGAAACGCCAATTTCCTTTGTTTTTTATTTCATTATGAATACTCTCCCTAAACTCATTTTTGTATGGTGTCAGAATACAAAATTTGGAAAGAAAGAAGGCAAAAGAAACACAAATCCAGAACAAATTTAGCCAGTTGCATAGCAGGAGACCTGAATGCTGCCGATTGAATACACCTGAAAATCCCATTCACACGCGATTTGGAGGGAATTCAGAGCTGTCCCCTCTGGAAAAGGGTTACATTTCATTTTCCAAAACACAAAAACTCATCTTGGTCATGTTTCTTGTAGATTTCTAAGCATGAAACGCCATTTCCTTTGTTATTTATTGCTTGTGGACTCTGCCTAACCTCATTTTTGTATGGTGTCAGAATACAAAATTTGGAAAGGAAGAAGGTAAAACAAACACAAACCCAGGTGATTGCCTAGCAGGAGACCTGAATGCCACCGATTGAATACACCTGAAAATCTCATTTACACTCGATTTGGAGGGGATTCAGAGCTGTCCCCTCTTGACAAGTGTTACATTTCATTTTCCAAACACATTACCTTATCTTGGTCGTGTTGCCTGTAGATTTCTAAGCATGAAATGCCAATTTACTGTGTTTTGCATTTTATTATGAATACTTTGCCTAAACTCGTTTTGTGTGATGTCAGAATACAACATTCAGAAAGGAAGAAGGCAAAACAAACAGGAACCCAGAACTAATTGAGGCAATTGCCAATCAGGAGACCTGAATGCTGCCGATTGAATACACCTGAAAATCCCATTCACACACGATTTGGAGGGAATTCAGAGCTGTCCCTTCGGCAAAAGTGTTACATTTCATTTTCCAAAATACAAAAAATCATGTTAGTCCTGTTGCCTGTACATTTCTAAGCATGAAATGCAAGTTTACTGTGATTTTGTATTTTATTATGAATACTCTGCCTAAAATCGTTTTTGTATACTGTCAGAATGCAAAATTCAGAAAGGAAGAAGGCAAAACAAACACAAACCCAGAACTAATTTAGGCAATAGCATAGCAGGAGACCTGAATGTTTTAGATTGAATGCACCTGCAATTCCCATTCACACATGATTTGGAGAGAATTCAGAGCTGTCCCCCGGGAAAAGAGTTATATTTCATTTTCCAAAACACATAAATGATGTTGGTCGTGTTGCCTTTAGATTTCTAAGCATGAAACTCCAATTTGCTGTTTTTTATTTCATTATGAATACTCTGCCTAAACTCGTTTTTTTATGGTGTCAGAATGCAAAATTCAGAAAGGAAGAAGACAAAACAAACACAAACCCAGAACAAATTTAGGCAATTGCCTACCAGGAGACCTGAATGCTGCCAATTGAATACACCTGAAATTCCCATTCGCACATCATTTGGAGGGATTTCGGAGCTGTCCCCTTGGCAAAAGTGTTATATTTCATTTTCCAAAACACATAACCTTATCTTGGTTGTGTTGCCTGTAGATTTCTAAGCATGAAACGCCAATTTCCTTTGTTTTGTATATTATTATGAATACTCTGCCTAAACTCGTTTTAGTATGGTGTCAGAATACAAAATTCAGAAAGGAAGAAGACAAAACAAACACAAACCCAGAACAAATTTAGGCGATTGCCTAGAAGGAGACCTGAATGCTGCCGATTGAATACACCTGAAAATCCCATTCACACTGGATTTGGAGGGAATTCAGAGCTGTCCCCTTGGCAAAAGTGTTACATTTCATTTTCCAAAATACAAAAAATCATGTTAGTCCTGTTGCCTGTACATTTCTAAGCACGAAGTGCATGTTTACCGTGTTTTGTATTTCATTATGAATACTCTGCCTAAACTCGTTTTTGTGTGGTGTCAGAATAAAAAATTCAGAAAGGAAGAAGGCAAAACAAACACAAACCCAGAACAAACTTAGGCAATTGCCTAGCAGGAGACCTCAATGCTGATGATTTTATACACCTGAAAATCCAACTGACAATCGATTTAGAGGGAATTCAGAGATGTCCCCTCTGGACAAGGGTTACATTTCATTTTTCAAAATACAAAAATCATCTTGGTCGTGTTGCCTGTAGATTTCTAAGCATGAAATGCCAATTTGCTTGGTTTTTTATTTCATTATGAATACTCTGCCTAAGCTCGTTTTTGTATGGTGTCAGAATGCAAAATTCAGAAAGGAAGAAGGCAAAACAAACAAAAACCCAGAACAAATTGAGGCAATTGCCTACCAGGAGACCTGAATGTTGCCGATGGAATACACATGAAATTCCCATTCACACACGATTTGGAGGGAATTCAGAGCTGTCCCCTCAGCAAAAGTGTTATATTTCATTTTCCAAAACACATAACCTTATCTTGGTTGTGTTGCCTGTAGATTTCTAAGCATGAAACGCCAATTTGCTTTGTTTGTATAGTATTATGAATACTCTGCCGAAACTCATTTTTGTATGGTGTCAGAATACAAAATTCAGAAAGGAAGAAAGTAAAACAAACACAAACCAAGAACACGTTTAGGCAATTGCCAATCAAGAGACCTGAATGCTGACGATTTTTTTTTTGTTGTTGTTGTAAATAGTACATTTTTTTTCTTTTTTTTTTTCTTATTTTTTTTCACAATGGCTCCCCCCCCACAACTTCCCTCCCTCCCCCCACCCTCCCCTTTCCCGCTCCCTCTCCCCTTCTGTTCACATCAAGATTCATTTTCAATTCTCTTTATACACAGAAGATCAATTTAGTACATATTACGTAAAGATTTCAACGGTTTGCCCTCGCATAGAGACACAAAATGATAATACTGTTGGAGTACTAGTTATAGTATTAATTCACAATGTACAGCACATTAAGGACAGAGATCCTACATGATTTTTTTTTTAAAAAATTGATTAATTGTCTATGCAATTTCCAGTTTAACACCAAGATTTTTTAATCATTTGCAATTATCTTTATATAAAGAAGATCGATTCAATATATACTATGTAAGGATTTCATCAGTTTGCACCCACTCAGAAACACAAAGTGTAAAAATACTGTTTCAGTACTAGTAATAGCATCACTTCACATTGGATAACACATTAAGGACAGATCCCTCATGAGACGTAAGTACACAGTGACTCCTGATATTGATTTAACAATTTGACACTCTTGTTTATGGCGTCAGTAATCTCCCTAGGCTCTGGTCATGAGTTGCCGAGGCTATGGAAGCCTTTAGGGTTAGCCGACTTCGATCTTATTCCCACAGGGCCATAGTCAAAGTGGAAGTTCTCTCCTCCCTTCAGAGAAAGGTACCTCCTTCTTTGATGGCCCCGTTCTTTCCACTGGGATCTCACTCGCAGAGATCTTTCATTTAGGTCTTCTGTTTTTTCCAGAGTGTCTTAGCTTTCCATGCCTAAAATATTCTCATGGGCTCTTGAGCCAGATCCGAATGCCTTAAGGGCTGATTCTGAGGCCAGAGTGCTATTTAGGACATCTGCCATTCTATGAGTCTGCTGTGTATCCTGCTTCCCATGTTGGAACATTCTCTCCCTTTTTCATTCTATCAGTTAGTATTAGCAGACACTAGTCTTGTGTGTGTGTTCCCTTTGACTCTTAGACCTATCAGTGTGATCAATTGTGAGCTGAAATTGATCACTTGGACTAATGAGATGGCCTTGGTACATGCCACCTTGATGGGATTGTATTGGAAACCCCTGGCACAATTCTAACTCCATCATTTGGGGCCGTTCCGATTGAGCATGTCCCAAGTTTTACATCTCCTCCCTCTCTTATTCCCCCTCTTATATTTCACAGAGATCACTTTTCAGTTAAAATTTAAACACCTAAGAATAATTGTGTGTTAATTACAGAGTTCAACCACTAGTACTAGGATAAAGAAAAAAAAATACTACCATGGATAAAGTATTACATTGTACAACAACAGTCAGCACAAGAGCTGATCGAGTCACTGTTTCTCATAGTGTCCATTTCACTTCTACAGGTTTCCCCTTTGGTGCTCAGTTAGTCATCGCCAATCAAGGGAAACAAATGATATTTGTCTCTTTGGGACTGACTTAATTCACTCAGCATGATGTTTTCCAGATTCCTCCATTTTGTTGCAAGTGACCGGATTTCATTGTTTTTGACTGCTGTATAGTATTCTGTAGAGTACATGTCCCATAATTTCCTAATCCAGTCTACTGTTGATGGGCATTTGGGTTGGTTCCAAGTCTTAGCTATTGTGAATTGAGCCGCAATAAACATTGCTGTGCAGACGGCTTTTTTGTTTGCCAATTTAATTTCCTTTGGGTAAATTCCAAGGAGTGGGATGGCTGGGTTGAATGGTAGGGTTATATTCATGTTTCTGAGGAATCTCCAGACTGACTTCCATAGTGGCTTCACCAGTTTGCATTCCCACCAACAGTGGATTAGTGTCCCTTTTTCCCCACATCCTCTCCAGCATCTATTGTTGGTGGATTTCTGAATGTGAGCCATTCTCACCGGGGTGAGGTGAAACCTCATTGTGGTTTTGATTTGCATTTCCCTGATTGCTAGGGATCTTGAACATTTTTTCATGTGTCTGTTGGCCATTTGGATTTCCTCTTTTGAAAAATGTCTATTGAGGTCCTTGGCCCATCTCTTAAGTGGGTTGTTTGTTTTGATGTTGTGGAGTTTCTTAATTTCTTTGTAGATTCTGGTTATCAACCCTTTATCTGTTGCATAGTTTGCAAATATATTTTCCCATTCTGTCGGTTTCCTATTCACTTTCCTGACTGTTTCTTTTGCAGTACAGAAACTTTTCAATTTGATGCAATCCCAGTAGTTAATTTTGGTTTTCAGTGCCTGTGCTTCTGGGGTCTTTTACAAGAAGTCTTTGCCAGTACCTTTGTCTTGCAGGGTTTCTCCTATGCTCTCTAGTAATTTGATGGTGTCGGGTCGTAGGTTTAAATTTTTAATCCATGTTGAATGGATTTTTGTGTAAGGTGAAAGGTAGGGGTCTTGCTTCATGGTTCTACACGTGGAAATCCAGTTTTCCCAGCACCATTTATTAAACAGACTGACCTTACTCCAGGGACTGGTTTTGGATCGTTGATCAAATATAAGTTGGCTGTAGGTGCTTGGATTGATTTCTGGAGTTTCTATTCTGTTCCATTGGTCTATCCATCTGTTTCTGTACCAGTACCATGCTGTTTTGATAACAACTGCCCTGTAGTATGTCCTGAAATCTGGTATTGTGATGCCTCCGGCTTTGTTTTTGTTGTACAAGATTGCTTTAGCTATTCGAGGTCTCCTGTGTCTCCATATGAATTTCAGCATCATTTTTTCCAGATCTGAGAAGAATGTCCTCGGTATCTTGATTGGTATTGCGTTGAATCTGTAAATTGCTTTTGGGAGAATGGACATTTTGATGATATTGATTCTTCCAATCCATGAGCATGGGAGATTTCTCCATTTTTTGGTATCCTCTTCTATTTCTTTCTTTAAGGTTTTGTAATTTTCATTGTAGAGATCTTTAATGTCCTTAGTTAAATTTATTCCAAGGTATTTGATTGTTTTTGTAGCTATTGTGAATGGGATTGATCTTAGCAGTTCTTCCTCAGCCGTGGCATTGTCTGTGTATACAAAGGCTGTTGATTTTTGTGCATTGATTTTATATCCTGCTACTTTGCCAAACTCTTCTATGAGTTCCAATAGTCTCTTAGTAGAGTTCTTTGGGTCCCCTAAATAAAGAATCATGTCGTCTGCAAAGAGGGATAGTTTGAGTTCTTCCTTCCCAACTTGTATCCCTTTAATTTCTTTTTCTTGCCTAATAGCTCTGGCTAAGACTTCCAGCACTATATTGAATAGCAGTGGTGAGAGTGGGCATCCCTGTCTGGTACCAGATCTCAGTGGAAATGCTTCCAACTTTTCCCCATTCAATAGGATATTGGCCGTGGGTTTTTCATAAATTGCTTTGATTGTATTGAGGAATGTGCCTTCTATACCCAGTTTGCTTAGGGTTTTCATCATGAAAGGGTGTTGAATTTTATCGAATGCTTTCTCTGCGTCTAGTGAGATAATCATATGGTTTTTCTTCTGCAGTCTGTTAATGTGGTGTATCACGTTGATTGTTTTGCGAATATTGAACCATCCCTGCATACCAGGGATGAATCCCACTTGGTCTGGGTGGATGATCTTTCTGATGTGTTGTTGCAGTCTATTGGCCAGAATTTTGTTGAGGATTTTTGCATCTATGTTCATGAGGGATATTGGTCTGTAATTCTCTTTCAATGCTGCATCTTTTTCTGGCTTAGGAATTAAGGTGATGCTGGCTTCATAGAAGGAATTTGGGAGAATTCCCTCTTTTTCGATTGTTCTGAATAGTTTGAGAAGAATTGGGGTTAGTTCTTCTTTAAATGTCTGGTAGAATTCAGCAGTGAATCCATCTGGTCCTGGGCTTTTCTTTCTTGGGAGGGCCTTTATTACTGATTCAATTTCTGACTCACTTATGGGTCTGTTTAGGTTTTCTATGTCTTCCTGGTTCAATTTAGGTAGGTTGCATGTGTCCAGGAATCTATCCATTTCTGATAGGTTTCCCTGTTTGCTGGCATACAATTCCTTGTAGTAATTTCTGATGATTCTTTTGATTTCTGTGGTGTCTGTTGTTATATTTCCTTTTTCATCTCTGATTTTACTGATTTGGGTCTTTTCTCTTCTTTTTTTAGTTAGTTGGGCCAATGGGATGTCAATCTTGTTTATTTTTTCAAAAAACCAGCTCCTCGTTTGGCTGATTTTTTGTAATTTTTTTTGGATTCAATCCTGTTGATTTCTTCTCTGATTTTGATTATTTCTCTTTTTCTACTAGATTTGGGTCTAGTTTGCTGCAAATTTTCTAGATCCTTGAGATGCATTGAAAGCTCATCTATTTGGTGCCTTTCCAGTTTCTTGATGTAGGCACCTATTGATATAAACTTTCCTCTTAACACTGCTTTTGCTGTATCCCATAAGTTTTGGTATGTTGTGCTGTTATCCTCATTTACTTCCAGAAAATTTTTGATTTCTCTTTTGATTTCTTCAGTGACCCATTGTTCATTCAGGAGCATGTTGTTCAATCTCCATGTGTTTGCATATGCTCTAGAGATTCCTGAGTTGCTAATTTCCAACTTCACTCCCTCATGGTCTGAGAAGTTGCATGGTATGATTCTAATTCTTTTGAATTTGCTGAGACTTGCTTTATGGCCTAATATGTGATCAATCCTAGAGTAGGTTCCATGTACTGCTGAGAAGAATGTGAATGCATTACTTGTAGGATGAAAAGTTCTGTAGATATCTGTTAGATCCATTTGGGCTATAGTGTTGTTTAAATCTACTGTCTCCTTGTTGATCTTCTGTCCTGTCGATCTGTCAATATCTGTGAGTGAAGTATTGAAGTCCCCCAGTACTATTGTGTTGGGGTCTAAGTCTCCCTTTAAGTTTCTTAACAAATTTTTTAAATAAACCTGTGGCCTGTAATTAGGTGCATATACATTGAGAATTGTTATATCTTCCTGTAGTATTGATCCCTTAATCATTATATAGTGCCCCTCTTTGTCTCTCTTAACAGTTTTTGTGTTAAAGTTTATGTAGTCCGATATTAAGATGGTTACACCCGCTCTTTTTTCATTTCTGTTGGCGTGGTATATCTTGTTCCATCCTTTTATTTTCAGTCTGTATGGATCTTCGTTGGAAAGATGTGTTTCTTGTAGGCAGCAAATAGATGGTTTTTGTTCCTTAACCCAATCAGCCAATCTCTGTCTTTTAACAGGACAGTTTAGACCTTTAACGTTCAATGTGACTATTGATAAGTGGTAAGTTTGCCCTGCCATTTGCCAGACATTTTCTAATGTATGCTTTGAATTCCCTGTGATCTGTTGCCGTGATGTTCCCTTCGTTTACCTTCTTTCATGTTGATGGTCGTGTTTCTGTGTTTCTGTGTGTAACACGTCTTTAAGTATCTTTTGCAGGGCTGGACGAGTGGCAACAAATTCTTTCAATTTTTGTTTGTTATGAAAGGTCTTTATTTCACCTTCATTCACAAATGAGAGCTTTGCAGGGTATAATATTCTGGGCTGGCAGTTTTTCTCTCTAAGTACCTGGGCTATGTCTCGCCATTCCCTTCTAGCTTGTAGGGTTTCTGTTGAGAAGTCAGCTGTAAGTCTAATTGGAGATCCTCTGAGAGTAATCTGACGTTTCTCTCTTGCACATTTTAGGATCTTTTCTTTTTGCTTCACTGTGGTGAGTTTAATTACAATATGTCATGCAGAGGATCTCTTTTGGTCATGTTTATTAGGGGTTCTATGAGCTTCCTGGATTAGGATTTCTCTGTCTTTCTCCAAGCCTGGAAAGTTTTCTGCTAGTATCTCCCTAAAAAGGCCTTCTAATCCTTTCTCCCTCTCCATACCTTCAGGAACACCTAGAACCCGAATGTTGGTTTTTTTAATAGTATCCTGTAAATTCCCGACGATATCTTTTAGTTTTCTAATTTCCTCTTCTTGTCTTTGGTTTGACTGTTTCCTCTCCTGTTCTCTGTCTTCTAGGTCCGATATTCTCTCTTCTGCTTCACCCATTCTGGTTTTAAGGCCCTCAAGATTGCTTGTCACTTGATCTATTGAATTCTTCAATTCATTAAGATTTTTTGTCACTATCGTAGCTTCTTGTTCTACTAGTTGTTTCATTTCGTTTTGATTTCTCCGTAGTACTTCATTCTCGCGAGAGAGATTTTCTATCTTATCCATTAAGGATTTCTGTAGTTCAAGAATTTGTTTTTGAGAACTTCTTAATGTTCTTATCAATTCTTTGAGATCTGCTTCTTGCATTTCTTCTATCTCATTATCTTCATAATCCTGACTTGGGGTGTCTTTTCCGTTTGGGGTCATCATAGCGTCTTCCTTGATCTTGCTCCCTCGGAATCTGTTTTTATTTGGCATTTTTTTTTTCCCCACACTCTTTCTCTGGGTTGTCAAGGTAACGGAGTTTGTGTGCGCGGTGTGTTCCCAGTTTTTGGATCCCCTTCAGGTTTCTACAGCCTCGGGTTTTTGGTTCCGTCTGCCTCAGTGATGGGTGGGCGCGCCTTGTCCCACTGCGTTTAATCTAGCTCGAATTAGCAGGGTGGGTGACGAGAGAGGCTAGTGTCCGTGCAGGCTCGCCTCAATTGTGCTGTTTCCCCCGTGGGGGGTCTGCTTCCCCCCGCCAGTGTCTCGGGATCCCTGTATCGGCCCCCGTTTAAGTGCTCAGTTCCAATGGCGACTGTGTTCCGCCCGGCTTCCGGTTCAGCCAGCGGGCGCGCGCCGTCCCACTGTGTTCAGTCTAGCTCGAGTGAGCAGGGTGGGCAACGAAAGAGGCTAGTGTCCGTGTGGGCTCGCCTCAATTGTGCTGTTTTCCCCGTGGCGTCTGCTTCCCCCCGCCTGTATCTCGGGATCCCTGTATCGGCTCCCGTTTAAGCGCTCGATTCCAATGGCGACTGTGTTCCGTCCGGTTCCCGTCCCTCCCGGCAGCTCCCGTGATTTGCCGTTCGCAAACTTACTTTCCCCTAGGTCCTCAGCGTCTCATTCACTGGGTCCGGAAGAATTTCCACTGCATTTTTTTCCGTGAGATTTTTCCTGAGGCTACAGTAACTCTGTTTTTATTAAACTATCTTTTTGCGGACTGCTAGTGCGCGTCCTCACTATTCCGCCATCTTGGCTCCGCCCCAATGCTGACGATTTTATACACCTGAAAATCCCTTTGACATTCGATTTAGAGGGAATTCAGAGCTGTCCCCTCTGGAAAAGGGTTACATTACATTTTCCAAAATACAACAAATCATGTTAGTCCTGTTGCCTGTACATTTCTAAGCATGAAATGCAAGTTTACTGTGTTTTGTATTTTATTATGAATACTCTGCCTAAACTCGTTTTTGTATACTGTCTGAATACAAAATTCAGAAAGGAAGAAGGCAAAACAAACACAAACCCAGAACTAATTGAGGCAATTGCATAGCAGGAGAATTAGATTGAACACACCTGCAACTCCGATTCACACACGATTTGGAGGGAATTAAGAGCTGTCCCCTCGGCAAAAGAGTTATATTTCATTTTCCAAAACACATAAATTATGTTGGTCGTGTTGCCTGTAGATTTCTAAGGATGAAACGCCATTTTCATTTGTTTTTCATTTCATTATGAATACTCTGCCTAAGCTCGTTTTTGTATGGTGTCAGAATGCAAAATTCAGAAAGGAAGAAGGCAAAACAAACACAAACCCAGAACAAATTGAGACAATTGCCTACCAGGACACCTGGATGCTGATGATTGAATACACCTGAAATTACCATTCACACACAATTTGGGGGGAATTCAGAGCTGTCCCCTTGGAAAAAGTGTTATATACCATTTTCCAAAACACATAACCTTATCTTGGTTGTGTTGCCTGTAGATTTCTAAGCATGAAACGCCAATTTCCTTTGTTTTTTATTTCATTATGAATACTCTCCCTAAACTCAATTTTGTATGGTGTCAGAATACAAAATTTGGAAAGAAAGAAGGCAAAAGAAACACAAATCCAGAACAAATTTAGCCAGTTGCATAGCAGGAGACCTGAATGCTGCTGATTGAATACACCTGAAAATCCCATTCACACGCGATTTGGAGGGAATTCAGAGCTGTCCCCTCTGGAAAAGGGTTACATTTCATTTTCCAAAAAGCAAAAACTCATCTTGGTCATGTTTCTTGTAGATTTCTAAGCATGAAACGCCATTTCCTTTGTTATTTATTGCTTGTGGACTCTGCCTAACCTCCTTTTTGTATGGTGTCAGAATACAAAATTTGGAAAGGAAGAAGGTAAAACAAACACAAACCCAGAACAAATTTAGGCGATTGCCTAGCAGGAGATCTGAATGCTACCGATTGAATACACCTGAAAATCTCAGTCACACTCGATTTGGAGGGGATTCAGAGCTGTCCCCTCTTGACAAGTGTTACATTTCATTTTCCAAACACATTACCTTATCTTGGTCGTGTTGCCTGTAGATTTCTAAGCATGAAATGCCAATTTACTCTGTTTTGTAGTTTATTATGAATACTTTGCCTAAACTCGTTTTGGGTGGTGTGAGAATACAACATTCAGAAAGGAAGAAGGCAAAACAAACACTAACCCAGAACTAATTGAGGCTATTGCCAATCAGGAGACCTGAATGCTGCCGATTGAATACACCTGAAAATCCCATTCACACACGATTTGGAGGGAATTCAGAGCTGTCCCCTCGGCAAAAGTGTTACATTTCATTTTCCAAAACACATAACCTTATCTTGGTTGTGTTGCCTGTAGATTTCTTTTTCTTTTTTTTTTTTTTTTTTTACAGGCAGAGTGGACAGTGAGAGAGAGACAGAGAGAAAGGTCTTCCTTTTGCCGTTTGTTCACCGTCCAATGGCCGCCGCTGTTGGCACGCTGTGGCCGGCACACCACGCTCATCCGATGGCAGGAGCCAGGAGCCAGGTGCTTTTCCTGGTCTCCCCATGGGGTGCAGGGCCCAATCACCTGGGCCATCCTCCACTGCACTCCCGGGCCACAGCAGAGGGCTGGCCTGGAAGAGGGGCAACCAGGACAGAATCCGGTGCCCCGACCGGGACTAGAAACGCCAATTTGCTTTGTTTGTATATTATTATGAATACTCTGCCGAAACTCATTTTTGTATGGTGTCAGAATACAAAATTCAGAAAGGAAGAAAGTAAAACAAACACAAATCAAGAACACGTTTAGGCAATTGCCAATCAAGAGACCTGAATGCTGACGATTTTATACACCTGAAAATCCCTTTGACATTCAATTTAGAGGGAATTCAGAGCTGTCCCCTCTGGAAAAGGGTTACATTACATTTTCCAAAATACAAAAAATCATGTTAGTCCTGTTGCCTGTACATTTCTAAGCATGAAATGCAAGTTTACTGTGTTTTGTATTTTATTATGAATACTCTGCCTAAACTCGTTTTTGTATACTGTCAGAATACAAAATTCAGAAAGGAAGAAGGCAAAACAAACACAAACCCAGAACTAATTGAGGCAATTGCATAGCAGGAGAATTAGATTGAACACACCTGCAACTCCGATTCACACACGATTTGGAGGGAATTCAGAGCTGTCCCCTCGGCGAAAGAGTTATATTTCATTTTCCAAAACACATAAATTATGTTGGTCGTGTTGCCTGTAGATTTCTAAGCATGAAACGCCAATTTCATTTGTTTTTCATTTCATTATGAATACTCTGCCTAAGCTCGTTTTTGTATGGTGTCAGAATGCAAAATTCAGAAAGGAAGAAGGCAAAACAAACACAAACCCAGAACAAATTGAGACAATTGCCTACCAGGACACCTGGATGCTGATGATTGAATACACCTGAAATTACCATTCACACACAATTTGGAGGGAATTCAGAGCTGTCCCCTTGGCAAAAGTGTTATATACCATTTTCCAAAACACATAACCTTATCTTGGTTGTGTTGCCTGTAGATTTCTAAGCATGAAACGCCAATTTCCTTTGTTTTTTATTTCATTATGAATACTCTCCCTAAACTCATTTTTGTATGGTGTCAGAATACAAAATTTGGAAAGAAAGAAGGCAAAAGAAACACAAATCCAGAACAAATTTAGCCAGTTGCATAGCAGGAGACCTGAATGCTGCCTATTGAATACACCTGAAAATCCCATTCACACGCAATTTGGAGGGAATTCAGAGTTGTCCCCTCTGGAAAAGGGTTACATTTCATTTTCCAAAACACAAAAACTCATCTTGGTCATGTTTCTTGTAGATTTCTAAGCATGAAACGCCATTTCCTTTGTTATTTATTGCTTGTGGACTCTGCCTAACCTCATTTTTGTATGGTGTCAGATTACAAAATTTGGAAAGGAAGAAGGTAAAACAAACACAAACCCAGGTGATTGCCTAGCAGGAGACCTGAATGCTACCGATTGAATACACCTGAAAATCTCATTTACACTCGATTTGGAGGGGATTCAGAGCTGTCCCCTCTTGACAAGTGTTACATTTCATTTTCCAAACACATTACCTTATCTTGGTCGTGTTGCCTGTAGATTTCTAAGCACGAAATGCCAATTTACTGTGTTTTGCATTTTATTATGAATACTTTGCCTAAACTCGTTTGGTGTGATGTGAGAATACAACATTCAGAAAGGAAGAAGGCAAAACAAACACAAACCCAGAACTAATTGAGGCAATTGCCAATCAGGAGACCTGAATGCTGCCGATTGAATACACCTGAAAATCCCATTCACACACGATTTGGAGGGAATTCAGAGCTGTCCCTTCGGCAAAAGTGTTACATTTCATTTTCCAAAATACAAAAAATCATGTTAGTCCTGTTGCCTGTACATTTCTAAGCATGAAATGTAAGTTTACTGGGCTTTCTATTTTATTATGAATACTCTGCCTAAACTCGTTTTTGTATGGTGTCAGAATGCAAAATTCAGAAAGGAAGAAGGCAAAACAAACACAAACCCAGAACAAATTGAGACAATTGCCTACCAGGACACCTGGATGCTGATGATTGAATACACCTGAAATTACCATTCACACACAATTTGGAGGGAATTCAGAGCTGTCCCCTTGGCAAAAGTGTTATATACCATTTTCCAAAACACATAACCTTATCTTGGTTGTGTTGCCTGTAGATTTCTAAGCATGAAACGCCAATTTCCTTTGTTTTTTATTTCATTATGAATACTCTCCCTAAACTCATTTTTGTATGGTGTCAGAATACAAAATTTGGAAAGAAAGAAGGCAAAAGAAACACAAATCCAGAACAAATTTAGCCAGTTGCATAGCAGGAGACCTGAATGCTGCCGAGTGAATACACCTGAAAATCCCATTCACACGCAATTTGCAGGGAATTCAGAGTTGTCCCCTCTGGAAAAGGGTTACATTTCATTTTCCAAAACACAAAAACTCATCTTGGTCATGTTTCTTGTAGATTTCTAAGCATGAAACGCCATTTCCTTTGTTATTTATTGCTTGTGGACTCTGCCTAACCTCATTTTTGTATGGTGTCAGAATACAAAATTTGGAAAGGAAGAAGGTAAAACAAACACAAACCCAGGTGATTGCCTAGCAGGAGACCTGAATGCTACCGATGGAATACACCTGAAAATCTCATTTACACTCGATTTGGAGGGGATTCAGAGCTGTCCCCTCTTGACAAGTGTTACATTTCATTTTCCAAACACATTACCTTATCTTGGTCGTGTTGCCTGTAGATTTCTAAGCATGAAATGCCAATTTACTGTGTTTTGCATTTTATTATGAATACTTTTCCTAAACTCGTTTGGTGTGATGTGAGAATACAACATTCAGAAAGGAAGAAGGCAAAACAAACACAAACCCAGAACTAATTGAGGCAATTGCCAATCAGGAGACCTGAATGCTGCCGATTGAATACACCTGAAAATCCCATTCACACACGATTTGGAGGGAATTCAGAGCTGTCCCTTCGGCAAAAGTGTTACATTTCATTTTCCAAAATACAAAAAATCATGTTAGTCCTGTTGCCTGTACATTTCTAAGCATGAAATGTAAGTTTACTGGGCTTTCTATTTTATTATGAATACTCTGCCTAAACTCGTTTTTGTATGGTGTCAGAATGCAAAATTCAGAAAGGAAGAAGGCAAAACAAACACAAACCCAGAACAAATTGAGGCAATTGCCTACCAGGAGACCTGAATGCTGCCGATTGAATACACCTGAAATTCCCATTCGCACATGATTTGGAGGGAATTCAGAGCTGTCCCCTCGGCAAAAGAGTTATATTTCATTTTCCAAAATACAAAAAATCATGTTAGTCCTGTTGCCTGTACATTTCTAAGCATGAAATGCAAGTTTACTAGGCTTTCTATTTTATTATGAATACTCTGCCTAAACTCGTTTTTGTATACTGTCAGAATGCAAAATTCAGAAAGGAAGAAGGCAAAACAAACACAAACCCAGAACTAATTTAGGCAATAGCATAGCAGGAGACCTGAATGTTTTAGATTGAATGCACCTGCAATTCCCATTCACACATGATTTGGAGGGAATTCAGAGCTGTCCCCTCGGCAAAAGAGTTATATTTCATTTTCCAAAACACATAAATTATGTTGGTCGTGTTGCCTGTAGATTTCTAAGCATGAAACGCCAATTTTCTTTGTTTTTTATTTCATTATGAATACTCTGCCTAAACTCGTTTTTGTATGGTGTCAGAATGCAAAATTCAGAAAGGAAGAAGGCAAAACAAACACAAACCCAGAACAAATTGAGGCAATTGCCTACCAGGAGACCTGAATGCTGCCGATTGAATACACCTGAAATTCCCATTCGCACATGATTTGGAGGGAATTCAGAGCTGTCCCCTCGGCAAAAGAGTTATATTTCATTTTCCAAAACACATAACCTTGTCTTGGTTGTGTTGCCTGTAGATTTCTAAGCATGAAACGCCAATTTCCTTTGTTTTTTATTTCATTATGAATACTCTACCTAAACTCAATTTTGTATGGTGTCAGAATACAAAATTTGGAAAGAAGAAGGCAAAACAAACACAAACCCAGAACAAATTTAGGCAATTGCCTAGCAGGAGACCTGAATGCTGCCAATTGAATACACCTGCAATTCCCATTCACACATGATTTGGAGGGAATTCAGAGCTGTCCCCTCTGTACAAGTGTTACATTTCATTTTCCGAAACACAAAAACTCATCTTGGTCTTGTTGCGTGTAGATTTCTAAGCATGAAACACCATTTCCTTTGTTATTTATTGCTTTGTGGAATCTGCCTAACCTCAGTTTTGTATGGTGTCAGAATACAAAATTTGGAAAGGAAGAAGGTAAAAGAAACACAAACCCAGAACAAATTTAGGCGATTGCCTAGCAGGAGACCTGAATGCTACCGATTGAATACACCTGAAAATCTCATTTGCACTCGATTTGGAGGGGATTCAGAGCTGTCCCCTCTTGACAAGTGTTACATTTCATTTTCCAAACACATTACCTTATCTTGGTCGTGTTGCCTGTAGATTTCTAAGCATGAAATGCCAATTTACTGTGTTTTGCATTTTATTATGAATACTTTGCCTAAACTCGTTTTGTGTGATGTGAGAATACAACATTCAGAAAGGAAGAAGGCAAAACAAACACTAACCCAGAATTAATTGAGGCAATTGCCAATCAGGAGACCTGAATGCTGCCGATTGAATACACCTGAAAATCCCATTCACACACGATTTGGAGGGAATTCAGAGCTGTCCCCTCGGCAAAAGTGTTACATTTCATTTTCCAAAATACAAAAAATCATGTTAGTCCTGTTGCCTGTACATTTCTAAGCATGAAATGCAAGTTTACTGTGTTTTGTATTTTATTATGAATACTCTGCCTAAAATCGTTTTTGTATACTGTCAGAATGCAAAATTCAGAAAAGAAGAAGGCCAAACAAACACAAACCCAGAACTAATTTAGGCAATAGCATAGCAGGAGACCTGAATGTTTTAGATTGAATGCACCTGCAATTCCCATTCACACATGATTTGGAGGGAATTCAGAGCTGTCCCCTCGGCAAAAGAGTTATATTTCATTTTCCAAAACACATAAATTATGTTGGTCGTGTTGCCTGTAGATTTCTAAGCATGAAACGCCAATTTTCTTTGTTTTTTATTTCATTATGAATACTCTGCCTAAACTCGTTTTTGTATGGTGTCAGAATGCAAAATTCAGAAAGGAAGAAGGCAAAACAAACACAAACCCAGAACAAATTGAGGCAATTGCCTACCAGGAGACCTGAATGCTGCCGATTGAATACACCTGAAATTCCCATTCGCACATGATTTGGAGGGAATTCAGAGCTGTCCCCTCAGCAAAAGAGTTATATTTCATTTTCCAAAACACATAACCTTGTCTTGGTTGTGTTGCCTGTAGATTTCTAAGCATGAAACGCCAATTTCCTTTGTTTTTTATTTCATTATGAATACTCTACCTAAACTCAATTTTGTGTGGTGTCAGAATACAAAATTTGGAAAGAAGAAGGCAAAACAAACACAAACCCAGAACAAATTTAGGCAATTGCCTAGCAGGAGACCTGAATGCTGCCAATTGAATACACCTGAAAATCCCATTCACACTCGATTTAGAGGGAATTCAGAGCTGTCCCCTCTGTACAAGTGTTACATTTCATTTTCCAAAACACAAAAACTCATCTTGGTCTTGTTGCGTGTAGATTTCTAAGCATGAAACACCATTTCCTGTGTTATTTATTGCTTTGTGGAATCTGCCTAACCTCAGTTTTGTATGGTGTCAGAATACAAAATTTGGAAAGGAAGAAGGTAAAACAAACACAAACCCAGAACAAATTTAGGCGATTGCCTAGCAGGAGACCTGAATGCTACCGATTGAATACACCTGAAAATCTCATTTACACTTGATTTGGAGGGGATTCAGAGCTGTCCCCTCTTGACAAGTGTTACATTTCATTTTCCAAACACATTACCTTATCTTGGTCGTGTTGCCTGTAGATTTCTAAGCATGAAATGCCAATTTACTGTGTTTTGTATTTTATTATGAATACTTTGCCTAAACTCGTTTTGTGTGATGTGAGAATACAACATTCAGAAAGGAAGAAGGCAAAACAAACACTAACCCAGAACTAATTGAGGCAATTGCCAATCAGGAGACCTGAATGCTGCCGATTGAATACACCTGAAAATCCCATTCACACACGATTTGGAGGGAATTCAGAGCTGTCCCTTCGGCAATAGTGTTACATTTCATTTTCCAAAATACAAAAAATCATGTTAATCCTGTTGCCTGTACATTTCTAAGCATGAAATGCAAGTTTACTGGGCTTTCTATTTTATTATGAATACTCTGCCTAAACTCGTTTTTGTATACTGTCAGAATGCAAAATTCAGAAAGGAAGAAGGCAAAACAAACACAAACCCAGAACTAATTTAGGCAATAGCATAGCAGGAGACCTGAATGTTTTAGATTGAATGCACCTGCAATTCCCATTCACACATGATTTGGAGGGAATTCAGAGCTGTCCCCTCGGCAAAAGAGTTATATTTCATTTTCCAAAACACATAAATTATGTTGGTCGTGTTGCCTGTAGATTTCTAAGCATGAAACGCCAATTTTCTTTGTTTTTTATTTCATTATGAATACTCTGCCTAAACTCGTTTTTGTATGGTGTCAGAATGCAAAATTCAGAAAGGAAGAAGGCAAAACAAACACAAACCCAGAACAAATTGAGGCAATTGCCTACCAGGAGACCTGAATGCTGCCGATTGAATACACCTGAAATTCCCATTCGCACATGATTTGGAGGGAATTCAGAGCTGTCCCCTCGGCAAAAGAGTTATATTTCATTTTCCAAAACACATAACCTTGTCTTGGTTGTGTTGCCTGTAGATTTCTAAGCATGAAACGCCAATTTCCTTTGTTTTTTATTTCATTATGAATACTCTACCTAAACTCAATTTTGTATGGTGTCAGAATACAAAATTTGGAAAGAAGAAGGCAAAACAAACACAAACCCAGAACAAATTTAGGCAATTGCCTAGCAGGAGACCTGAATGCTGCCAATTGAATACACCTGAAAATCCCATTCACACTCGATTTAGAGGGAATTCAGAGCTGTCCCCTCTGTACAAGTGTTACATTTCATTTTCCAAAACACAAAAACTCATCTTGGTCTTGTTGCGTGTAGATTTCTAAGCATGAAACACCATTTCCTGTGTTATTTATTGCTTTGTGGAATCTGCCTAACCTCAGTTTTGTATGGTGTCAGAATACAAAATTTGGAAAGGAAGAAGGTAAAAGAAACACAAACCCAGAACAAATTTAGGCGATTGCCTAGCAGGAGACCTGAATGCTACCGATTGAATACACCTGAAAATCTCATTTGCACTCGATTTGGAGGGGATTCAGAGCTGTCCCCTCTTGACAAGTGTTACATTTCATTTTCCAAACACATTACCTTATCTTGGTCGTGTTGCCTGTAGATTTCTAAGCATGAAATGCCAATTTACTGTGTTTTGCATTTTATTATGAATACTTTGCCTAAACTCGTTTTGTGTGATGTCAGAATACAACATTCAGAAAGGAAGAAGGAAAACAAACACTAACCCAGAATTAATTGAGGCAATTGCCAATCAGGAGACCTGAATGCTGCCGATTGAATACACCTGAAAATCCCATTCACACACGATTTGGAGGGAATTCAGAGCTGTCCCCTCGGCAAAAGTGTTACATTTCATTTTCCAAAATACAAAAAATCATGTTAGTCCTGTTGCCTGTACATTTCTAAGCATGAAATGCAAGTTTACTGTGTTTTGTATTTTATTATGAATACTCTGCCTAAAATCGTTTTTGTATACTGTCAGAATGCAAAATTCAGAAAAGAAGAAGGCCAAACAAACACAAACCCAGAACTAATTTAGGCAATAGCATAGCAGGAGACCTGAATGTTTTAGATTGAATGCACCTGCAATTCCCATTCACACATGATTTGGAGGGAATTCAGAGCTGTCCCCTCGGCAAAAGAGTTATATTTCATTTTCCAAAACACATAAATTATGTTGGTCGTGTTGCCTGTAGATTTCTAAGCATGAAACGCCAATTTTCTTTGTTTTTTATTTCATTATGAATACTCTGCCTAAACTCGTTTTTGTATGGTGTCAGAATGCAAAATTCAGAAAGGAAGAAGGCAAAACAAACACAAACCCAGAACAAATTGAGGCAATTGCCTACCAGGAGACCTGAATGCTGCCGATTGAATACACCTGAAATTCCCATTCGCACATGATTTGGAGGGAATTCAGAGCTGTCCCCTCAGCAAAAGAGTTATATTTCATTTTCCAAAACACATAACCTTGTCTTGGTTGTGTTGCCTGTAGATTTCTAAGCATGAAACGCCAATTTCCTTTGTTTTTTATTTCATTATGAATACTCTACCTAAACTCAATTTTGTGTGGTGTCAGAATACAAAATTTGGAAAGAAGAAGTCAAAACAAACACAAACCCAGAACAAATTTAGGCAATTGCCTAGCAGGAGACCTGAATGCTGCCAATTGAATACACCTGAAAATCCCATTCACACTCGATTTAGAGGGAATTCAGAGCTGTCCCCTCTGTACAAGTGTTACATTTCATTTTCCAAAACACAAAAACTCATCTTGGTCTTGTTGCGTGTAGATTTCTAAGCATGAAACACCATTTCCTGTGTTATTTATTGCTTTGTGGAATCTGCCTAACCTCAGTTTTGTATGGTGTCAGAATACAAAATTTGGAAAGGAAGAAGGTAAAACAAACACAAACCCAGAACAAATTTAGGCGATTGCCTAGCAGGAGACCTGAATGCTACCGATTGAATACACCTGAAAATCTCATTTACACTTGATTTGGAGGGGATTCAGAGCTGTCCCCTCTTGACAAGTGTTACATTTCATTTTCCAAACACATTACCTTATCTTGGTCGTGTTGCCTGTAGATTTCTAAGCATGAAATGCCAATACTGTGTTTTGTATTTTATTATGAATACTTTGCCTAAACTCGTTTTGTGTGATGTGAGAATACAACATTCAGAAAGGAAGAAGGCAAAACAAACACTAACCCAGAACTAATTGAGGCAATTGCCAATCAGGAGACCTGAATGCTGCCGATTGAATACACCTGAAAATCCCATTCACACACGATTTGGAGGGAATTCAGAGCTGTCCCTTCGGCAAAAGTGTTACATTTCATTTTCCAAAATACAAAAAATCATGTTAATCCTGTTGCCTGTACATTTCTAAGCATGAAATGCAAGTTTACTGGGCTTTCTATTTTATTATGAATACTCTGCCTAAACTCGTTTTTGTATACTGTCAGAATGCAAAATTCAGAAAGGAAGAAGGCAAAACAAACACAAACCCAGAACTAATTTAGGCAATAGCATAGCAGGAGACCTGAATGTTTTAGATTGAATGCACCTGCAATTCCCATTCACACATGATTTGGAGGGAATTCAGAGCTGTCCCCTCGGCAAAAGAGTTATATTTCATTTTCCAAAACACATAAATTATGTTGGTCGTGTTGCCTGTAGATTTCTAAGCATGAAACGCCAATTTTCTTTGTTTTTTATTTCATTATGAATACTCTGCCTAAACTCGTTTTTGTATGGTGTCAGAATGCAAAATTCAGAAAGGAAGAAGGCAAAACAAACACAAACCCAGAACAAATTGAGGCAATTGCCTACCAGGAGACCTGAATGCTGCCGATTGAATACACCTGAAATTCCCATTCGCACATGATTTGGAGGGAATTCAGAGCTGTCCCCTCGGCAAAAGAGTTATATTTCATTTTCCAAAACACATAACCTTGTCTTGGTTGTGTTGCCTGTAGATTTCTAAGCATGAAACGCCAATTTCCTTTGTTTTTTATTTCATTATGAATACTCTACCTAAACTCAATTTTGTATGGTGTCAGAATACAAAATTTGGAAAGAAGAAGGCAAAACAAACACAAACCCAGAACAAATTTAGGCAATTGCCTAGCAGGAGACCTGAATGCTGCCAATTGAATACACCTGAAAATCCCATTCACACTCGATTTAGAGGGAATTCAGAGCTGTCCCCTCTGTACAAGTGTTACATTTCATTTTCCAAAACACAAAAACTCATCTTGGTCTTGTTGCGTGTAGATTTCTAAGCATGAAACACCATTTCCTGTGTTATTTATTGCTTTGTGGAATCTGCCTAACCTCAGTTTTGTATGGTGTCAGAATACAAAATTTGGAAAGGAAGAAGGTAAAACAAACACAAACCCAGAACAAATTTAGGCGATTGCCTAGCAGGAGACCTGAATGCTACCGATTGAATACACCTGAAAATCTCATTTACACTCGATTTGGAGGGGATTCAGAGCTGTCCCCTCTTGACAAGTGTTACATTTCATTTTCCAAACACATTACCTTATCTTGGTCGTGTTGCCTGTAGATTTCTAAGCATGAAATGCCAATTTACTGTGTTTTGCATTTTATTATGAATACTTTGCCTAAACTCGTTTTGTGTGATGTCAGAATACAACATTCAGAAAGGAAGAAGGCAAAACAAACACTAACCCAGAACTAATTGAGGCAATTACCAATCAGGAGACCTGAATGCTGCCAAATGAATACACCTGAAAATCCCATTCACACACGATTTGGAGGGAATTCAGAGCTGTCCCCTCGGCAAAAGTGTTACATTTCATTTTCCAAAATACAAAAAATCATGTTAGTCCTGTTGCCTGTACATTTCTAAGCATGAAATGCAAGTTTACTGTGTTTTGTATTTTATTATGAATACTCTGCCTAAAATCGTTTTTGTATACTGTCAGAATGCAAAATTCAGAAAAGAAGAAGGCAAAACAAACACAAACCCAGAACTAATTTAGGCAATAGCATAGCAGGAGACCTGAATGTTTTAGATTGAATGCACCTGCAATTCCCATTCACACATGATTTGGAGGGAATTCAGAGCTGTCCCCCGGGAAAAGAGTTATATTTCATTTTCCAAAACACATAAATTATGTTGGTCGTGTTGCCTGTAGATTTCTAAGCATGAAACGCCAATTTTCTTTGTTTTTTATTTCATTATGAATACTCTGCCTAAGCTCGTTTTTGTATGGTGTCAGAATGCAAAATTCAGAAAGGAAGAAGGCAAAACAAACACAAACCCAGAACAAATTGAGGCAATTGCCTACCAGGAGACCTGAATGCTGCCGATTGAATACACCTGAAATTCCCATTCGCACATGATTTGGAGGGAATTCAGAGCTGTCCCCTCAGCAAAAGAGTTATATTTCATTTTCCAAAACACATAACCTTGTCTTGGTTGTGTTGCCTGTAGATTTCTAAGCATGAAACGCCAATTTCCTTTGTTTTTTATTTCATTATGAATACTCTACCTAAACTCAATTTTGTATGGTGTCAGAATACAAAATTTGGAAAGAAGAAGGCAAAACAAACACAAACCCAGAACAAATTTAGGCAATTGCCTAGCAGGAGACCTGAATGCTGCCAATTGAATACACCTGAAAATCACATTCACACTCGATTTAGAGGGAATTCAGAGCTGTCCCCTCTGGAAAAGGGTTACATTTCATTTTCCAAAACACAAAAACTCATCTTGGTCTTGTTGCGTGTAGATTTCTAAGCATGAAACACCATTTCCTGTGTTATTTATTGCTTGTGGAATCTGCCTAACATCAGTTTTGTATGGTGTCAGAATACAAAATTTGGAAAGGAAGAAGGTAAAAGAAACACAAACCCAGAACAAATTTAGGCGATTGCCTAGCAGGAGACCTGAATGCTACCGATTGAATACACCTGAAAATCTCATTCACACTCGATTTGGAGGGGATTCAGAGCTGTCCCCTCTTGACAAGTGTTACATTTCATTTTCCAAACACATTACCTTATCTTGGTCGTGTTGCCTGTAGATTTCTAAGCATGAAATGCCAATTTACTGTGTTTTGCATTTTATTATGAATACTTTGCCTAAACTCGTTTTGTGTGATGTCAGAATACAACATTCAGAAAGGAAGAAGGCAAAACAAACACTAACCCAGAATTAATTGAGGCAATTGCCAATCAGGAGACCTGAATGCTGCCGATTGAATACACCTGAAAATCCCATTCACACACGATTTGGAGGGAATTCAGAGCTGTCCCCTCGGCAAAAGTGTTACATTTCATTTTCCAAAATACAAAAAATCATGTTAGTCCTGTTGCCTGTACATTTCTAAGCATGAAATGCAAGTTTACTGTGTTTTGTATTTTTTTATGAATACTCTGCCTAAAATCGTTTTTGTATACTGTCAGAATGCAAAATTCAGAAAGGGAGAAGGCAAAACAAACACAAACCCAGAACTAATTGAGGCAATAGCATAGCAGGAGACCTGAATGCTGCCAATTGAATGCACCTGGAATTCCCATTCACACACGATTTGGAGAGAATTCAGAACTGTCCCCTCAGCAAAAGAGTTATATTTCATTTTCCAAAACAAATAAATTATGTTGGTCGTGTTGCCTGTAGATTTCTAAGCATGAAATGCCAATTTGCTTGGTTTTTTATTTCATTATGAATACTCTGCCTAAGCTCGTTTTTGTATGGTGTCAGAATGCAAAATTCGGAAAGGAAGAAGGCAAAACAAACAAAAACCCAGAACAAATTGAGGCAATTGCCTACCAGGAGACCTGAATGTTGCCGATGGAATACACATGAAATTCCCATTCACACATGATTTGGAGGTAATTCAGAGCTGTCCCCTCAGCAAAAGTGTTATATTTCATTTTCCAAAACACATCACCTTATCTTGGTTGTGTTGCCTGTAGATTTCTAAGCATGAAACGCCAATTTGCTTTGTTTGTATATTATTATGAATACTCTGCCGAAACTCATTTTTGTATGGTGTCAGAATACAAAATTCAGAAAGGAAGAAAGTAAAACAAACACAAACCAAGAACACGTTTAGGCAATTGCCAATCAAGAGACCTGAATGCTGACGATTTTATACACCTGAAAATCCCTTTGACATTCGATTTAGAGGGAATTCAGAGCTGTCCCCTCTGGAAAAGGGTTACATTACATTTTCCAAAATACAAAAAATCATGTTAGTCCTGTTGCCTGTACATTTCTAAGCATGAAATGCAAGTTTACTGTGTTTTGTATTTTATTATGAATACTTTGCCTAAAATCGTTTTGTGTGATGTCAGAATACAACATTCAGAAAGGAAGAAGGCAAAACAAACACTAACCCAGAACTAATTGAGGCAATTGCCAATCAGGAGACCTGAATGCTGCTGATTGAATACACCTGAAAATCCCATTCACACACGATTTGGAGGGAATTCAGAGCTGTCCCTTCGGCAAAAGTGTTACATTTCATTTTCCAAAATACAAAAAATCATGTTAGTCCTGTTGCCTGTACATTTCCAAGCATGAAATGCAAGTTTACTGGGCTTTCTATTTTATTATGAATACTCTGCCTAAACTCATTTTTGTATACTGTCAGAATGCAAAATTCAGAAAGGAAGAAGGCAAAACAAACACAAACCAAGAACTAATTGAGGCAATAGCATAGCAGGAGACTTGAATGTTTCACATTTAATGCACCTGCAATTCCCATTCACACATGATTTGGAGGGAATTCAGAGCTGTCCCCTCGGCAAAAGTGTTATATTTCATTTTCCAAAACACATAAATTATGTTGGTCGTGTTGCCCGTAGATTTCTAAGGATGAAACGCCAATTTCATTTGTTTTTTATTTCATTATGAATACTCTCCCTAAACTCATTTTTTTATGGTGTCAGAATACAAAATTTGGAAAGAAAGAAGGCAAAAAGAAACACAAATCCAGAACAAATTTAGCCAGTTGCATAGCAGGAGACGTGAATGCTGCCGATTGAATACACCTGAAAATCCCATTCACATGCGATTTGGAGGGAATTCAGAGCTGTCCCCTTGGCAAAAGTGTTATATACCATTTTCCAAAACACATAACCTTATCTTGGTTGTGTTGCCTGTAGATTTCTAAGCATGAAACGCCAATTTCCTTTGTTTTTTATTTCATTATGAATACTCTCCCTAAACTCATTTTTGTATGGTGTCAGAATACAAAATTTGGAAAGAAAGAAGGCAAAAGAAACACAAATCCAGAACAAATTTAGCCAGTTGCATAGCAGGAGACCTGAATGCTGCCGATTGAATACACCTGAAAATCCCATTCACACGCAATTTGGAGGAAATTCAGAGTTGTCCCCTCTGGAAAAGGGTTACATTTCATTTTCCAAAACACAAAAACTCATCTTGGTCATGTTTCTTGTAGATTTCTAAGCATGAAACGCCATTTCCTTTGTTATTTATTGCTTGTGGACTCTGCCTAACCTCATTTTTGTATGGTGTCAGAATACAAAATTTGGAAAGGAAGAAGGTAAAACAAACACAAACCCAGGTGATTGCCTAGCAGGAGACCTGAATGCTACCGATTGAATACACCTGAAAATCTCATTTACACTCGATTTGGAGGGGATTCAGAGCTGTCCCCTCTTGACAAGTGTTACATTTCATTTTCCAAACACATTACCTTATCTTGGTCGTGTTGCCTGTAGATTTCTAAGCATGAAATGCCAATTTACTGTGTTTTGCATTTTATTATGAATACTTTGCCTAAACTCGTTTTGTGTGATGTGAGAATACAACATTCAGAAAGGAAGAAGGCAAAACAAACACTAACCCAGAACTAATTGAGGCAATTGCCAATCAGGAGACCTGAATGCTGCCGATTGAATACACCTGAAAATCCCATTCACACACGATTTGGAGGGAATTCAGAGCTGTCCCTTCGGCAAAAGTGTTACATTTCATTTTCCAAAATACAAAAAATCATGTTAGTCCTGTTGCCTGTACATTTCTAAGCATGAAATGCAAGTTTACTGGGATTTCTATTTTATTATGAATACTCTGCCTAAACTCGTTTTTGTATGGTGTCAGAATGCAAAATTCAGAAAGGAAGAAGGCAAAACAAACACAAACCCAGAACAAATTGAGGCAATTGCCTAGCAGGAGACCTGAATGTTTTAGATTGAATGCACCTGCAATTCCCATTCGCACATGATTTGGAGGGAATTCAGAGCTGTCCCCTCGGCAAAAGAGTTATATTTCATTTTCCGAAACACATAACCATCTCTTGGTTGTGTTGCCTGTAGATTTGTAAGCATGAAACGCCAATTTCCTTTGTTTTTATTTCATTATGAATACTCTACCTAAACTCAATTTTGTATGGTGTCAGAATACAAAATTTGGAAAGGAAGAAGGCAAAACAAACACAAACCCAGAACAAATTTAGGCAATGGCCTAGCAGGAGACCTGAATGCTGCCAATTGAATACACCTGAAAATCCCATTCACACTCAATTTGGAGGGAATTCAGAGCTGTCCCCTCTGTACAATGGTTACATTTTATTTTCCAAAACACAAAAACTCATCTTGGTCTTGTTGCGTGTAGATTTCTAAGCATGAAACACCATTTCCTGTGTTATTTATTGCTTTGTGGAAGCTGCCTAACCTCATTTTTGTATGGTGTCAGAATACAAAATTTGGAAAGGAAGAAGGTAAAACAAACACAAACCCAGAACAAATTTAGGCGATTGCCTAGCAGGAGACCTGAATGCTACCGATTGAATACACCTGAAAATCTCATTCACACTCTATTTGGAGGGGATTCAGAGCTGTCCCCTCTTGACAAGTGTTACATTTCATTTTCCAAACACATTACCTTATCTTGGTCGTGTTGCCTGTAGATTTCTAAGCATGAAATGCCAATTTACTCTGTTTTGTAGTTTATTATGAAAACTTTGCCTAAACTCGTTTTGTGTGATGTGAGAATACAACATTCAGAAAGGAAGAAGGCAAAACAAACACAAACCCAGAACTAATTGAGGCAATAGCATAGCAGGAGACCTGAATGCTGCCGATTGAATGCACCTGGAATTCCCATTCACACATGATTTGGAGAGAATTCAGAACTGTCCCCTCAGCAAAAGAGTTATATTTCATTTTCCAAAACACATAAATTATTGGTCGTGTTGCCTGTAGATTTCTAAGCATGAAATGCCAATTTGCTTGGTTTTTTATTTCATTATGAATACTCTGCCTAAGCTCGTTTTTGTGTGGTGTCAGAATGCAAAATTCAGAAAGGAAGAAGGCAAAACAAACAAAAACCCAGAACAAATTGAGGCAATTGCCTACCAGGAGACCTGAATGTTGCCGATGGAATACACATGAAATTCCCATTCACACATGATTTGGTGGGAATTCAGAGCTGTCCCCTCAGTAAAAGTGTTATATTTCATTTTCCAAAACACATAACCTTATCTTGGTTGTGTTGCCTGTAGATTTCTAAGCATGAAACGCCAATTTGCTTTGTTTGTATATTATTATGAATACTCTGCCGAAACTCATTTTTGTATGGTGTCAGAATACAAAATTCAGAAAGGAAGAAAGTAAAACAAACACAACCAAGAACACGTTTAGGCAATTGCCAATCAAGAGACCTGAATGCTGACGATTTTATACACCTGAAAATCCCTTTGACATTCGATTTAGAGGGAATTCAGAGCTGTCCCCTCGGCAAAAGTGTTACATTTCATTTTCCAAAATACAAAAAATCATGTTAGTCCTGTTGCCTGTACATTTCTAAGCATGAAATGCAAGTTTACTGTGTTTTGTATTTTATTATGAATACTCTGCCTAAAATCGTTTTTGTATACTGTCAGAATGCAAAATTCAGAAAGGAAGAAGGCAAAACAAACACAAACCCAGAACTAATTGAGGCAATAGCAAAGCAGGAGAACTGAATGCTGCCGATTGAATGCACCTGGAATTCCCATTCACACACGATTTGGAGGGAATTCAGAGCTGTCCCCTCGGCAAAGTGTTACATTTCATTTTCCAAAATACAAAAAATCATGTTAGTCCTGTTGCCTGTACATTTCTAAGCATGAAATGCAAGTTTACTGTGTTTTGTATTTTATTATGAATACTCTGCATAAAATCGTTTTTGTATACTGTCAGAATGCAAAATTCAGAAAGGAAGAAGGCCAAACAAACACAAACCCAGAACTAATTGAGGCAATAGCATAGCAGGAGACCTGAATGCTGCCGATTGAATGCACCTGGAATTCCCATTCACACACGATTTGGAGAGAATTCAGAACTGTCCCCTCAGCAAAAGAGTTATATTTCATTTTCCAAAACACATAAATTATGTTGGTCGTGTTGCCTGTAGATTTCTAAGCATGAAATGCCAATTTGCTTGGTTTTTTATTTCATTATGAATACTCTGCCGAAGCTCGTTTTTGTGTGGTGTCAGAATGCAAAATTCAGAAAGGAAGAAGGCAAAACAAACAAAAACCCAGAACAAATTGAGGCAATTGCCTACCAGGAGACCTGAATGTTTCCGATGGAATACACATGAAATTCCCATTCACACATGATTTGGAGGTAATTCAGAGCTGTCCCCTCAGCAAAAGTGTTATATTTCATTTTCCAAAACACATAACCTTATCTTGGTTGTGTTGCCTGTAGATTTCTAAGCATGAAACGCCAATTTGCTTTGTTTGTATATTATTATGAATACTCTGCCGAAACTCATTTTTGTATGGTGTCAGAATACAAAATTCAGAAAGGAAGAAAGTAAAACAAACACAACCAAGAACACGTTTAGGCAATTGCCAATCAAGAGACCTGAATGCTGACGATTTTATACACCTGAAAATCCCTTTGACATTCGATTTAGAGGGAATTCAGAGCTGTCCCCTCTGGAAAAGGGTTACATTACATTTTCCAAAATACAAAAAATCATGTTAGTCCTGTTGCCTCTACATTTCTAAGCATGAAATGCAAGTTTACTGTGTTTTGTATTTTATTATGAATACTCTGCCTAAAATCGTTTTTGTATACTGTCAGAATGCAAAATTCAGAAAGGAAGAAGGCCAAACAAACACAAACCCAGAACTAATTGAGGCAATTGCATAGCAGGAGAATTAGATTGAACACACCTGCAACTCCGATTCACACACGATTTGGAGGGAATTCAGAGCTGTCCCCTCGGCAAAAGAGTTATATTTCATTTTCCAAAACACATAAATTATGTTGGTCGTGTTGCCTGTAGATTTCTAAGGATGAAATGCCAATTTCATTTGTTTTTCATTTCATTATGAATACTCTGCCTAAGCTCGTTTTTGTATGGTGTCAGAATGCGAAATTCAGAAAGGAAGAAGGCAAAACAAACACAAACCCAGAACAAATTGAGACAATTGCCTACCAGGACACCTGGATGCTGATGATTGAATACACCTGAAATTCCCATTCACACACAATTTGGAGGGAATTCAGAGCTGTCCCCTTGGCAAAAGTGTTATATACCATTTTCCAAAACACATAACCTTATCTTGGTTGTGTTGCCTGTAGATTTCTAAGCATGAAACGCCAATTTCCTTTGTTTTTTATTTCATTATGAATACTCTCCCTAAACTCATTTTTGTATGGTGTCAGAATACAAAATTTGGAAAGGAAGAAGGTAAAACAAACACAAACCCAGGTGATTACCTAGCAAGAGACCTGAATGCTACCGATTGAATACACCTGAAAATCTCATTCACACTCGATTTGGAGGGGATTCAGAGCTGTCCCCTCTTGACAAGTGTTACATTTCATTTTCCAAACACATTACCTTATCTTGGTCGTGTTGCCTGTAGATTTCTAAGCATGAAATGCCAATTTACTGTGTTTTGCATTTTATTATGAATACTTTGCCTAAACTCGTTTTGTGTGATGTCAGAATACAACATTCAGAAAGGAAGAAGGCAAAACAAACACAAACCCAGAACTAATTGAGGCAATAGCATAGCAGGAGACCTGAATGCTGCCGATTGAATACACCTGAAAATCCCATTCACACACGATTTGGAGGGAATTCAGAGCTGTCCCTTCGGCAAAAGTGTTACATTTCATTTTCCAAAATACAAAAAATCATGTTAGTCCTGTTGCCTATACATTTCTAAGCATGAAATGCAAGTTTACTGGGCTTTCTATTTTATTATGAATACTCTGCCTAAACTCGTTTTTGTATACTGTCAGAATGCAAAATTCAGAAAGGAAGAAGGCAAAACAAACACAAACCCAGAACTAATTTAGGCAATAGCATAGCAGGAGACCTGAATGTTTTAGATTGAATGCACCTGCAAATCCCATTCACACATGATTTGGAGGGAATTCAGAGCTGTCCCCTCGGCAAAAGTGTTATATTTCATTTTCCAAAACACATAAATTATGTTGGTCGTGTTGCCTGTAGATTTCTAAGGATGAAACGCCAATTTTCTTTGTTTTTTATTTCATTATGAATACTCTGCCTAAACTCGTTTTTGTATGGTGTCAGAATGCAAAATTCAGAAAGGAAGAAGGCAAAACAAACACAAACCCAGAACAAATTGAGGCAATTGCCTAGCAGGAGACCTGAATGCTGCCGATTGAATACAGCTGAAATTCCCATTCGCACATGATTTGGAGGGAAATCAGAGCTGTCCCCTCGGCAAAAGAGTTATATTTCATTTTCCAAAACACATAAATTATGTTGGTCGTGTTGCCTGTAGATTTCTAAGGATGAAACGCCAATTTTCTTTGTTTTTTATTTCATTATGAATACTCTGCCTAAACTCGTTTTTGTATGGTGTCAGAATGCAAAATTCAGAAAGGAAGAAGGCAAAACAAACACAAACCCAGAACAAATTGAGGCAATTGCCTACCAGGAGACCTGAATGCTGCCGATTGAATACACCTGAAATTCCCATTCGCACATGATTTGGAGGGAATTCAGAGCTGTCCCCTCAGCAAAAGAGTTATATTTCATTTTCCAAAACACATAACCTTGTCTTGGTTGTGTTGCCTGTAGATTTCTAAGCATGAAACGCCAATTTCCTTTGTTTTTTATTTCATTATGAATACTCTACCTAAACTCAATTTTGTATGGTGTCAGAATACAAAATTTGGAAAGAAGAAGGCAAAACAAACACAAACCCAGAACAAATTTAGGCAATTGCCTAGCAGGAGACCTGAATGCTGCCAATTGAATACACCTGAAAATCACATACACACTCGATTTAGAGGGAATTCAGAGCTGTCCCCTCTGTACAAGTGTTACATTTCATTTTCCAAAACACAAAAACTCATCTTGGTCTTGTTGCGTGTAGATTTCTAAGCATGAAACACCATTTCCTGTGTTATTTATTGCTTGTGGAATCTGCCTAACCTCAGTTTTGTATGGTGTCAGAATACAAAATTTGGAAAGGAAGAAGGTAAAAGAAACACAAACCCAGAACAAATTTAGGCGATTGCCTAGCAGGAGACCTGAATGCTACCGATTGAATACACCTGAAAATCTCATTCACACTCGATTTGGAGGGGATTCAGAGCTGTCCCCTCTTGACAAGTGTTACATTTCATTTTCCAAACACATTACCTTATCTTGGTCGTGTTGCCTGTAGATTTCTAAGCATGAAATGCCAATTTACTGTGTTTTGCATTTTATTATGAATACTTTGCCTAAACTCGTTTTGTGTGATGTCAGAATACAACATTCAGAAAGGAAGAAGGCAAAACAAACACTAACCCAGAACTAATTGAGGCAATAGCATAGCAGGAGACCTGAATGCTGCCAATTGAATGCACCTGGAATTCCCATTCACACACGATTTGGAGAGAATTCAGAACTGTCCCCTCAGCAAAAGAGTTATATTTCATTTTCCAAAACAAATAAATTATGTTGGTCGTGTTGCCTGTAGATTTCTAAGCATGAAATGCCAATTTGCTTGGTTTTTTATTTCATTATGAATACTCTGCCTAAGCTCGTTTTTGTATGGTGTCAGAATGCAAAATTCGGAAAGGAAGAAGGCAAAACAAACAAAAACCCAGAACAAATTGAGGCAATTGCCTACCAGGAGACCTGAATGTTGCCGATGGAATACACATGAAATTCCCATTCACACATGATTTGGAGGTAATTCAGAGCTGTCCCCTCAGCAAAAGTGTTATATTTCATTTTCCAAAACACATAACCTTATCTTGGTTGTGTTGCCTGTAGATTTCTAAGCATGAAACGCCAATTTGCTTTGTTTGTATATTATTATGAATACTCTGCCGAAACTCATTTTTGTATGGTGTCAGAATACAAAATTCAGAAAGGAAGAAAGTAAAACAAACACAAACCAAGAACACGTTTAGGCAATTGCCAATCAAAAGACCTGAATGCTGACGATTTTATACACCTGAAAATCCCTTTGACATTCGATTTAGAGGGAATTCAGAGCTGTCCCCTCTGGAAAAGGGTTACATTACATTTTCCAAAATACAAAAAATCATGTTAGTCCTGTTGCCTGTACATTTCTAAGCATGAAATGCAAGTTTACTGTGTTTTGTATTTTATTATGAATACTTTGCCTAAAATCGTTTTGTGTGATGTCAGAATACAACATTCAGAAAGGAAGAAGGCAAAACAAACACTAACCCAGAACTAATTGAGGCAATTGCCAATCAGGAGACCTGAATGCTGCTGATTGAATACACCTGAAAATCCCATTCACACACGATTTGGAGGGAATTCAGAGCTGTCCCTTCGGCAAAAGTGTTACATTTCATTTTCCAAAATACAAAAAATCATGTTAGTCCTGTTGCCTGTACATTTCCAAGCATGAAATGCAAGTTTACTGGGCTTTCTATTTTATTATGAATACTCTGCCTAAACTCATTTTTGTATACTGTCAGAATGCAAAATTCAGAAAGGAAGAAGGCAAAACAAACACAAACCAAGAACTAATTGAGGCAATAGCATAGCAGGAGACTTGAATGTTTCACATTTAATGCACCTGCAATTCCCATTCACACATGATTTGGAGGGAATTCAGAGCTGTCCCCTCGGCAAAAGTGTTATATTTCATTTTCCAAAACACATAAATTATGTTGGTCGTGTTGCCCGTAGATTTCTAAGGATGAAACGCCAATTTCATTTGTTTTTTATTTCATTATGAATACTCTCCCTAAACTCATTTTTTTATGGTGTCAGAATACAAAATTTGGAAAGAAAGAAGGCAAAAAGAAACACAAATCCAGAACAAATTTAGCCAGTTGCATAGCAGGAGACGTGAATGCTGCCGATTGAATACACCTGAAAATCCCATTCACATGCGATTTGGAGGGAATTCAGAGCTGTCCCCTTGGCAAAAGTGTTATATACCATTTTCCAAAACACATAACCTTATCTTGGTTGTGTTGCCTGTAGATTTCTAAGCATGAAACGCCAATTTCCTTTGTTTTTTATTTCATTATGAATACTCTCCCTAAACTCATTTTTGTATGGTGTCAGAATACAAAATTTGGAAAGAAAGAAGGCAAAAGAAACACAAATCCAGAACAAATTTAGCCAGTTGCATAGCAGGAGACCTGAATGCTGCCGATTGAATACACCTGAAAATCCCATTCACACGCAATTTGGAGGAAATTCAGAGTTGTCCCCTCTGGAAAAGGGTTACATTTCATTTTCCAAAACACAAAAACTCATCTTGGTCATGTTTCTTGTAGATTTCTAAGCATGAAACGCCATTTCCTTTGTTATTTATTGCTTGTGGACTCTGCCTAACCTCATTTTTGTATGGTGTCAGAATACAAAATTTGGAAAGGAAGAAGGTAAAACAAACACAAACCCAGGTGATTGCCTAGCAGGAGACCTGAATGCTTCAGATTGAATACACCTGAAAATCTCATTTACACTCGATTTGGAGGGGATTCAGAGCTGTCCCCTCTTGACAAGTGTTACATTTCATTTTCCAAACACATTACCTTATCTTGGTCGTGTTGCCTGTAGATTTCTAAGCATGAAATGCCAATTTACTGTGTTTTGCATTTTATTATGAATACTTTGCCTAAACTCGTTTTGTGTGATGTGAGAATACAACATTCAGAAAGGAAGAAGGCAAAACAAACACTAACCCAGAACTAATTGAGGCAATTGCCAATCAGGAGACCTGAATGCTGCCGATTGAATACACCTGAAAATCCCATTCACACACGATTTGGAGGGAATTCAGAGCTGTCCCTTCGGCAAAAGTGTTACATTTCATTTTCCAAAATACAAAAAATCATGTTAGTCCTGTTGCCTGTACATTTCTAAGCATGAAATGCAAGTTTACTGGGATTTCTATTTTATTATGAATACTCTGCCTAAACTCGTTTTTGTATGGTGTCAGAATGCAAAATTCAGAAAGGAAGAAGGCAAAACAAACACAAACCCAGAACAAATTGAGGCAATTGCCTAGCAGGAGACCTGAATGTTTTAGATTGAATGCACCTGCAATTCCCATTCGCACATGATTTGGAGGGAATTCAGAGCTGTCCCCTCGGCAAAAGAGTTATATTTCATTTTCCGAAACACATAACCATCTCTTGGTTGTGTTGCCTGTAGATTTGTAAGCATGAAACGCCAATTTCCTTTGTTTTTATTTCATTATGAATACTCTACCTAAACTCAATTTTGTATGGTGTCAGAATACAAAATTTGGAAAGGAAGAAGGCAAAACAAACACAAACCCAGAACAAATTTAGGCAATGGCCTAGCAGGAGACCTGAATGCTGCCAATTGAATACACCTGAAAATCCCATTCACACTCAATTTGGAGGGAATTCAGAGCTGTCCCCTCTGTACAATGGTTACATTTTATTTTCCAAAACACAAAAACTCATCTTGGTCTTGTTGCGTGTAGATTTCTAAGCATGAAACACCATTTCCTGTGTTATTTATTGCTTTGTGGAAGCTGCCTAACCTCATTTTTGTATGGTGTCAGAATACAAAATTTGGAAAGGAAGAAGGTAAAACAAACACAAACCCAGAACAAATTTAGGCGATTGCCTAGCAGGAGACCTGAATGCTACCGATTGAATACACCTGAAAATCTCATTCACACTCTATTTGGAGGGGATTCAGAGCTGTCCCCTCTTGACAAGTGTTACATTTCATTTTCCAAACACATTACCTTATCTTGGTCGTGTTGCCTGTAGATTTCTAAGCATGAAATGCCAATTTACTCTGTTTTGTAGTTTATTATGAATACTTTGCCTAAACTCGTTTTGTGTGATGTGAGAATACAACATTCAGAAAGGAAGAAGGCAAAACAAACACAAACCCAGAACTAATTGAGGCAATAGCATAGCAGGAGACCTGAATGCTGCCGATTGAATGCACCTGGAATTCCCATTCACACATGATTTGGAGAGAATTCAGAACTGTCCCCTCAGCAAAAGAGTTATATTTCATTTTCCAAAACACATAAATTATTGGTCGTGTTGCCTGTAGATTTCTAAGCATGAAATGCCAATTTGCTTGGTTTTTTATTTCATTATGAATACTCTGCCTAAGCTCGTTTTTGTGTGGTGTCAGAATGCAAAATTCAGAAAGGAAGAAGGCAAAACAAACAAAAACCCAGAACAAATTGAGGCAATTGCCTACCAGGAGACCTGAATGTTGCCGATGGAATACACATGAAATTCCCATTCACACATGATTTGGTGGGAATTCAGAGCTGTCCCCTCAGTAAAAGTGTTATATTTCATTTTCCAAAACACATAACCTTATCTTGGTTGTGTTGCCTGTAGATTTCTAAGCATGAAACGCCAATTTGCTTTGTTTGTATATTATTATGAATACTCTGCCGAAACTCATTTTTGTATGGTGTCAGAATACAAAATTCAGAAAGGAAGAAAGTAAAACAAACACAACCAAGAACACGTTTAGGCAATTGCCAATCAAGAGACCTGAATGCTGACGATTTTATACACCTGAAAATCCCTTTGACATTCGATTTAGAGGGAATTCAGAGCTATCCCCTCGGCAAAAGTGTTACATTTCATTTTCCAAAATACAAAAAATCATGTTAGTCCTGTTGCCTGTACATTTCTAAGCATGAAATGCAAGTTTACTGTGTTTTGTATTTTATTATGAATACTCTGCCTAAAATCGTTTTTGTATACTGTCAGAATGCAAAATTCAGAAAGGAAGAAGGCAAAACAAACACAAACCCAGAACTAATTGAGGCAATAGCAAAGCAGGAGAACTGAATGCTGCCGAATGAATGCACCTGGAATTCCCATTCACACACGATTTGGAGGGAATTCAGAGCTGTCCCCTCGGCAAAGTGTTACATTTCATTTTCCAAAATACAAAAAATCATGTTAGTCCTTGCGCCTGTACATTTCTAAGCATGAAATGCAAGTTTACTCTGTTTTGTATTTTATTATGAATACTCTGCATAAAATCGTTTTTGTATACTGTCAGAATGCAAAATTCAGAAAGGAAGAAGGCCAAACAAACACAAACCCAGAACTAATTGAGGCAATAGCATAGCAGGAGACCTGAATGCTGCCGATTGAATGCACCTGGAATTCCCATTCACACACGATTTGGAGAGAATTCAGAACTGTCCCCTCAGCAAAAGAGTTATATTTCATTTTCCAAAACACATAAATTATGTTGGTCGTGTTGCCTGTAGATTTCTAAGCATGAAATGCCAATTTGCTTGGTTTTTTATTTCATTATGAATACTCTGCCGAAGCTCGTTTTTGTGTGGTGTCAGAATGCAAAATTCAGAAAGGAAGAAGGCAAAACAAACAAAAACCCAGAACAAATTGAGGCAATTGCCTACCAGGAGACCTGAATGTTTCCGATGGAATACACATGAAATTCCCATTCACACATGATTTGGAGGTAATTCAGAGCTGTCCCCTCAGCAAAAGTGTTATATTTCATTTTCCAAAACACATAACCTTATCTTGGTTGTGTTGCCTGTAGATTTCTAAGCATGAAACGCCAATTTGCTTTGTTTGTATATTATTATGAATACTCTGCCGAAACTCATTTTTGTATGGTGTCAGAATACAAAATTCAGAAAGGAAGAAAGTAAAACAAACACAACCAAGAACACGTTTAGGCAATTGCCAATCAAGAGACCTGAATGCTGACGATTTTATACACCTGAAAATCCCTTTGACATTCGATTTAGAGGGAATTCAGAGCTGTCCCCTCTGGAAAAGGGTTACATTACATTTTCCAAAATACAAAAAATCATGTTAGTCCTGTTGCCTCTACATTTCTAAGCATGAAATGCAAGTTTACTGTGTTTTGTATTTTATTATGAATACTCTGCCTAAAATCGTTTTTGTACACTGTCAGAATGCAAAATTCAGAAAGGAAGAAGGCCAAACAAACACAAACCCAGAACTAATTGAGGCAATTGCATAGCAGGAGAATTAGATTGAACACACCTGCAACTCCGATTCACACACGATTTGGAGGGAATTCAGAGCTGTCCCCTCGGCAAAAGAGTTATATTTCATTTTCGAAAACACATAAATTATGTTGGTCGTGTTGCCTGTAGATTTCTAAGGATGAAATGCCAATTTCATTTGTTTTTCATTTCATTATGAATACTCTGCCTAAGCTCGTTTTTGTATGGTGTCAGAATGCGAAATTCAGAAAGGAAGAAGGCAAAACAAACACAAACCCAGAACAAATTGAGACAATTGCCTACCAGGACACCTGGATGCTGATGATTGAATACACCTGAAATTCCCATTCACACACAATTTGGAGGGAATTCAGAGCTGTCCCCTTGGCAAAAGTGTTATATACCATTTTCCAAAACACATAACCTTATCTTGGTTGTGTTGCCTGTAGATTTCTAAGCATGAAACGCCAATTTCCTTTGTTTTTTATTTCATTATGAATACTCTGCCTAAGCTCGTTTTTGTATGGTGTCAGAATGCAAAATTCAGAAAGGAAGAAGGCAAAACAAACACAAACCCAGAACAAATTGAGGCAATTGCCTAGCAGGAGACCTCAATGCTGCCGATTGAATACACCTGCAATTCCCATTCACACATGATTTGGAGGGAATTCAGAGCTGTCCCCTCGGCAAAAGAGTTATATACCATTTTCCAAAACACATAACCTTATCTTGGTTGTGTTGCCTGTAGATTTCTAAGCATGAAACGCCAATTTCCTTTGTTTTTTATTTCATTATGAATACTCTCCCTAAACTCATTTTTGTATGGTGTCAGAATACAAAATTTGGAAAGAAAGAAGGCAAAAGAAACACAAATCCAGAACAAATTTAGCCAGTTGCATAGCAGGAGACCTGAATGCTGCCGATTGAATACACCTGAAAATCCCATTCACACGCAATTTGGAGGGAATTCAGAGTTGTCCCCTCTGGAAAAGGGTTACATTTCATTTTCCAAAACACAAAAACTCATCTTGGTCATGTTTCTTGTAGATTTCTAAGCATGAAACGCCATTTCCTTTGTTATTTATTGCTTGTGGACTCTGCCTAACCTCATTTTTGTATGGTGTCAGAATACAAAATTTGGAAAGGAAGAAGGTAAAACAAACACAAACCCAGGTGATTGCCTAGCAAGAGACCTGAATGCTACCGATTGAATACACCTGAAAATCTCATTTACACTCGATTTGGAGGGGATTCAGAGCTGTCCCCTCTTGACAAGTGTTACATTTCATTTTCCAAACACATTACCTTATCTTGGTCGTGTTGCCTGTAGATTTCTAAGCATGAAATGCCAATTTACTGTGTTTTGCATTTTATTATGAATACTTTGCCTAAACTCGTTTTGTGTGATGTCAGAATACAACATTCAGAAAGGAAGAAGGCAAAACAAACACTAACCCAGAACTAATTGAGGCAATTACCAATCAGGAGACCTGAATGCTGCCAAATGAATACACCTGAAAATCCCATTCACACATGATTTGGAGGGAATTCAGAGCTGTCCCTTCGGCAATAGTGTTACATTTCATTTTCCAAAATACAAAAAATCATGTTAGTCCTGTTGCCTGTACATTTCTAAGCATGAAATGCAAGTTTACTGGGCTTTCTATTTTATTATGAATACTCTGCCTAAACTCGTTTTTGTATACTGTCAGAATGCAAAATTCAGAAAGGAAGAAGGCAAAACAAACACAAACCCAGAACTAATTTAGGCAATAGCATAGCAGGAGACCTGAATGTTTTAGATTGAATGCACCTGCAATTCCCATTCACACATGATTTGGAGGGAATTCAGAGCTGTCCCCTCGGCAAAAGAGTTATATTTCATTTTCCAAAATACAAAAAATCATGTTAGTCCTGTTGCCTGTAGATTTCTAAGGATGAAACGCCAATTTTCTTTGTTTTTTATTTCATTATGAATACTCTGCCTAAACTCGTTTTTGTATGGTGTCAGAATGCAAAATTCAGAAAGGAAGAAGGCAAAACAAACACAAACCCAGAACAAATTGAGGCAATTGCCTACCAGGAGACCTGAATGCTGCCGATTGAATACACCTGAAATTCCCATTCGCACATGATTTGGAGGGAATTCAGAGCTGTCCCCTCGGCAAAAGAGTTATATTTCATTTTCCGAAACACATAACCATCTCTTGGTTGTGTTGCCTGTAGATTTCTAAGCATGAAACGCCAATTTCCTTTGTTTTTATTTCATTATGAATACTCTACCTAAACTCAATTTTGTATGGTGTCAGAATACAAAATTTGGAAAGAAGAAGGCAAAACAAACACAAACCCAGAACAAATTTAGGCAATGGCCTAGCAGGAGACCTGAATGCTGCCAATTGAATACACCTGAAAATCCCATTCACACTCGATTTGGAGGGAATTCAGAGCTGTCCCCTCTGTACAAGGGTTACATGTTATTTTCCAAAACACAAAAACTCATCTTGGTCTTGTTGCGTGTAGATTTCTAAGCATGAAACACCATTTCCTGTGTTATTTATTGCTTTGTGGAAGCTGCCTAACCTCATTTTTGTATGGTGTCAGAATACAAAATTTGGAAAGGAAGAAGGTAAAACAAACACAAACCCAGGTGATTGCCTAGCAAGAGACCTGAATGCTACCGATTGAATACACCTGAAAATCTCATTTACACTCGATTTGGAGGGGATTCAGAGCTGTCCCCTCTTGACAAGTGTTACATTTCATTTTCCAAACACATTACCTTATCTTGGTCGTGTTGCCTGTAGATTTCTAAGCATGAAATGCCAATTTACTGTGTTTTGCATTTTATTATGAATACTTTGCCTAAACTCGTTTTGTGTGATGTCAGAATACAACATTCAGAAAGGAAGAAGGCAAAACAAACACTAACCCAGAACTAATTGAGGCAATAGCATAGCAGGAGACCTGAATGTTTTAGATTGAATGCACCTGGAATTCCCATTCACACACGATTTGGAGAGAATTCTGAACTGTCCCCTCAGCAAAAGAGTTATATTTCATTTTCCAAAACAAATAAATTATGTTGGTCGTGTTGCCTGTAGATTTCTAAGCATTAAATGCCAATTTGCTTGGTTTTTTATTTCATTATGAATACTCTGCCTAAGCTCATTTTTGTATGGTGTCAGAATGCAAAATTCAGAAATGAAGAAGGCAAAACAAACAAAAACCCAGAACAAATTGAGGCAATTGCCTACCAGGAGACCTGAATGTTGCCGATGGAATACACATGAAATTCCCATTCACACATGATTTGGAGGTAATTCAGAGCTGTCCCCTCAGCAAAAATGTTATATTTCATTTTCCAAAACACATCACCTTATCTTGGTTGTGTTGCCTGTAGATTTCTAAGCATGAAATGCCAATTTGCTTTGTTTGTATATTATTATGAATACTCTGCCGAAACTCATTTTTGTATGGTGTCAGAATACAAAATTCAGAAAGGAAGAAAGTAAAACAAACACAAACCAAGAACACGTTTAGGCAATTGCCAATCAAGAGACCTGAATGCTGACGATTTTATACACCTGAAAATCCCTTTGACATTTGATTTAGAGGGAATTCAGAGCCGTCCCCTCTGGAAAAGGGTTACATTACATTTTCCAAAATACAAAAAATCATGTTAGTCCTGTTGACTGTACATTTCTAAGCATGAAAGACAAGTTTACTGTGTTTTGTATTTTATTATGAATACTCTGCCTAAACTCGTTTTTGTATACTGTCAGAATACAAAATTCAGAAAGGAAGAAGGCCAAACAAACACAAACCCAGAACTAATTGAGGCAATTGCATAACAGGAGAATTAGATTGAACACACCTGCAACTCCGATTCACACACGATTTGGAGGGAATTCAGAGCTGTCCCCTCGGCAAAAGAGTTATATTTCATTTTCCAAAACACATAAATTATGTTGGTCGTGTTGCCTGTAGATTTCTAAGGATGAAACGCCAATTTCATTTGTTTTTTATTTCATTATGAATACTCTGCCTAAGCTCGTTTTTGTATGGTGTCAGAATGCAAAATTCAGAAAGGAAGAAGGCAAAACAAACACAAACCCAGAACAAATTGAGGCAATTGCCTAGCAGGAGACCTCAATGCTGCCGATTGAATACACCTGCAATTCCCATTCACACATGATTTGGAGGGAATTCAGAGCTGTCCCCTCGGCAAAAGAGTTATATACCATTTTCCAAAACACATAACCTTCTCTTGGTTGTGTTGCCTGTAGATTTCTAAGCATGAAACGCCAATTTCCTTTGTTTTTTATTTCATTATGAATACTCTCCCTAAACTCATTTTTGTATGGTGTCAGAATACAAAATTTGGAAAGAAAGAAGGCAAAAGAAACACAAATCCAGAACAAATTTAGCCAGTTGCATAGCAGGAGACCTGAATGCTGCCGATTGAATACACCTGAAAATCCCATTCACACGCAATTTGGAGGGAATTCAGAGTTGTCCCCTCTGGAAAAGGGTTACATTTCATTTTCCAAAACACAAAAACTCATCTTGGTCATGTTTCTTGTAAATTTCTAAGCATGAAACGCCATTTCCTTTGTTATTTATTGCTTGTGGACTCTGCCTAACCTCATTTTTGTATGGTGTCAGAATACAAAATTTGGAAAGGAAGAAGGTAAACAAACACAAACCCAGGTGATTGCCTAGCAAGAGACCTGAATGCTACCGATTGAATACACCTGAAAATCTCATTTACACTCGATTTGGAGGGGATTCAGAGCTGTCCCCTCTTGACAAGTGTTACATTTCATTTTCCAAACACATTACCTTATCTTGGTCGTGTTGCCTGTAGATTTCTAAGCATGAAATGCCAATTTACTGTGTTTTGCATTTTATTATGAATACTTTGCCTAAACTCGTTTTGTGTGATGTCAGAATACAACATTCAGAAAGGAAGAAGGCACAACAAACACTAACCCAGAACTAATTGAGGCAATTACCAATCAGGAGACCTGAATGCTGCCAAATGAATACACCTGAAAATCCCATTCACACACGATTTGGAGGGAATTCAGAGCTGTCCCTTCGGCAAAAGTGTTACATTTCATTTTCCAAAATACAAAAAATCATGTTAGTCCTGTTGCCTGTACATTTCTAAGCATGAAATGCAAGTTTACTGGGCTTTCTATTTTATTATGAATACTCTGCCTAAACTCGTTTTTGTATACTGTCAGAATGCAAAATTCAGAAAGGAAGAAGGCAAAACAAACACAAACCCAGAACTAATTTAGGCAATAGCATAGCAGGAGACCTGAATGTTTTAGATTGAATGCACCTGCAATTCCCATTCACACATGATTTGGAGGGAATTCAGAGCTGTCCCCTCGGCAAAAGAGTTATATTTCATTTTCCAAAACACATAAATTATGTTGGTCGTGTTGCCTGTAGATTTCTAAGGATGAAACGCCAATTTTCTTTGTTTTTTATTTCATTATGAATACTCTGCCTAAGCTCATTTTTGTATGGTGTCAGAATGCAAAATTCAGAAAGGAAGAAGGCAAAACAAACACAAACCCAGAACAAATTGAGGCAATTGCCTACCAGGAGACCTGAATGTTTTAGATTGAATGCACCTGCAATTCCCATTCACACATGAATTGGAGGGAATTCAGAGCTGTCCCCTCGGCAAAAGAGTTATATTTCATTTTCCGAAACACATAACCATCTCTTGGTTGTGTTGCCTGTAGATTTCTAAGCATGAAACGCCAATTTCCTTTGTTTTTATTTCATTATGAATACTCTACCTAAACGCAATTCTGTATGGTGTCAGAATACAAAATTTGGAAAGAAGAAGGCAAAACAAACACAAACCCAGAACAAATTTAGGCAATGGCCTAGCAGGAGACCTGAATGCTGCCAATTGAATACACCTGAAAATCCCATTCACACCCGATTTGGAGGGAATTCAGAGCTGTCCTCTCTGTACAAGGGTTACATTTTATTTTCCAAAACACAAAAACTCATCTTGGTCTTGTTGCGTGTAGATTTCTAAGCATGAAACACCATTTCCTGTGTTATTTATTGCTTTGTGGAAGCTGCCTAACCTCATTTTTGTATGGTGTCAGAATACAAAATTTGGAAAGGAAGAAGGTAAAACAAACACAAACCCAGAACAAATTTAGGCGATTGCCTAGCAGGAGACCTGAATGCTACCGATTGAATACACCTGAAAATCTCATTCACACTCTATTTGGAGGGGATTCAGAGCTGTCCCCTCTTGACAAGTGTTACATTTCATTTTCCAAACACATTACCTTATCTTGGTCGTGTTGCCTGTAGATTTCTAAGCATGAAATGCCAATTTACTCTGTTTTGTAGTTTATTATGAATACTTTGCCTAAACTCGTTTTGTGTGGTGTGAGAATACAACATTCAGAAAGGAAGAAGGCAAAACAAACACAAACCCAGAACTAATTGAGGCAATTGACAATCAGGAGACCTGAATGCTGCCGATTGAATACACCTGAAAATTCCATTCACACACGATTTGGAGGGAATTCAGAGCCTTCCCTTTGGCAAAAGTGTTACATTTCATTTTCCAAAATACAAAAAATCATGTTAGTCCTGTTGCCTGTACATTTCTAAGCATGAAATGCAAGTTTACTGTGTTTTGTATTTTATTATGAATACTCTGCCTAAAATCGTTTTTGTATACTGTCAGAATGCAAAATTCAGAAAGGAAGAAGGCAAAACAAACACTAACCCAGAACTAATTGAGGCAATAGCATAGCAGGAGACCTGAATGCTGCTGATTGAATGCACCTGGAATTCCCATTCACACACGATTTGGAGGGAATTCAGAGCTGTCCCTTCGGCAAAAGTGTTACATTTCATTTTCCAAAATACAAAAGTCATGTTAGTCCTGTTGCCTGTACATTTCTAAGCATGAAATGCAAGTTTACTGTGTTTTGTATTATAATGAATACTCTGCATAAAATCATTTTTGTATACTGTCAGAATGCAAAAATCTGAAAGGAAGAAGGCAAAACAAACACAAACCCAGAACTAATTGAGGCAATTGCATAGCAGGAGAATTAGATTGAACACACCTGCAACTCCGATTCACACACGATTTGGAGGGAATTCAGAGCTGTCCCCTCGGCAAAAGAGTTATATTTCATTTTCCAAAACACATAAATTATGTTGGTCGTGTTGCCTGTAGATTTCTAAGCATGAAACGCCAATTTTCTTTGTTTTTCATTTCATTATGAATACTCTGCCTAAACTCGCGTTTGTATGGTGTCAGAATGCAAAATTCAGAAAGGAAGAAGGCAAGAAAAACACAAACCCAGAACAAATTGAGGCAATTGCCTACCAGGAGACCTGAATGCTGCCGATTGAATACACCTGAAATTCCCATTCGCACATGATTTGGAGGGAATTCAGAGCTGTCCCCTCGGCAAAAGAGTTATATTTCTTTTTCTGAAACACATAACCATCTCTTGGTTGTGTTGCCTGTAGATTTCTAAGCATGAAACGCCAATTTGCTTTGTTTGTATATTATTATGAATACTCTGCCGAAACTCATTTTTGTATGGTGTCAGAATACAAAATTCAGAAAGGAAGAAAGTAAAACAAACACAACCAAGAACACGTTTAGGCAATTGCCAATCAAGAGACCTGAATGCTGACGATTTTATACACCTGAAAATCCCTTTGACATTCGATTTAGAGGGAATTCAGAGCTGTCCCCTCTGGAAAAGGGTTACATTACATTTTCCAAAATACAAAAAATCATGTTAGTCCTGTTGCCTCTACATTTCTAAGCATGAAATGCAAGTTTACTGTGTTTTGTATTTTATTATGAATACTCTGCCTAAAATCATTTTTGTATACTGTCAGAATGCAAAATTCAGAAAGGAAGAAGGCCAAACAAACACAAACCCAGAACTAATTGAGGCAATTGCATAGCAGGAGAATTAGATTGAACACACCTGCAACTCCGATTCACACACGATTTGGAGGGAATTCAGAGCTGTCCCCTCGGCAAAAGAGTTATATTTCATTTTCCAAAACACATAAATTATGTTGGTCGTGTTGCCTGTAGATTTCTAAGGATGAAATGCCAATTTCATTTGCTTTTCATTTCATTATGAATACTCTGCCTAAGCTCGTTTTTGTATGGTGTCAGAATGCAAAATTCAGAAAGGAAGAAGGCAAAACAAACACAAACCCAGAACAAATTGAGACAATTGCCTACCAGGACACCTGGATGCTGATGATTGAATACACCTGAAATTACCATTCACACACAATTTGGAGGGAATTCAGAGCTGTCCCCTTGGCAAAAGTGTTATATACCATTTTCCAAAACACATAACCATCTCTTGGTTGTGTTGCCTGTAGATTTCTAAGCATGAAACGCCAATTTCCTTTGTTTTTTATTTCATTATGAATACTCTCCCTAAACTCATTTTTGTATGGTGTCAGAATACAAAATTTGGAAAGAAAGAAGGCAAAAGAAACACAAATCCAGAACAAATTTAGCCAGTTGCATAGCAGGAGACCTGAATGCTGCCAATTGAATACACCTGAAAATCCCATTCACACGCGATTTGGAGGGAATTCAGAGTTGTCCCCTCTGGAAAAGGGTTACATTTCATTTTCCAAAAAGCAAAAACTCATCTTGGTCATGTTTCTTGTAGATTTCTAAGCATGAAACGCCATTTCCTTTGTTATTTATTGCTTGTGGACTCTGCCTAACCTCATTTTTGTATGGTGTCAGAATACAAAATTTGGAAAGGAAGAAGGTAAAACAAACACAAACCCAGGTGATTACATAGCAGGAGACCTGAATGCTTCAGATTGAATACACCTGAAAATCTCATTCACACTCGATTTGGAGGGGATTCAGAGCTGTCCCCTCTTGACAAGTGTTACATTTCATTTTCCAAACACATTACCTTATCTTGGTCGTGTTGCCTGTAGATTTCTAAGCATGAAATGCCAATTTACTGTGTTTTGCATTTTATTATGAATACTTTGCCTAAACTCGTTTTGTGTGATGTCAGAATACAACATTCAGAAAGGAAGAAGGCAAAACAAACACAAACCCAGAACTAATTGAGGCAATAGCATAGCAGGAGACCTGAATGCTGCCGATTGAATACACCTGAAAATCCCATTCACACACGATTTGGAGGGAATTCAGAGCTGTCCCTTCAGCAAAAGTGTTACATTTCATTTTCCAAAATACAAAAAATCATGTTAGTCCAGTTGCCTATACATTTCTAAGCATGAAATGCAAGTTTGCTGGGCTTTCTATTTTATTATGAATACTCTGCCTAAACTCGTTTTTGTATACTGTCAGAATGCAAAATTCAGAAATGAAGAAGGCAAAACAAACACAAACCCAGAACTAATTTAGGCAATAGCATAGCAGGAGACCTGAATGTTTTAGATTGAATGCACCTGCAAATCCCATTCACACATGATTTGGAGGGAATTCAGAGCTGTCCCCTCGGCAAAAGTGTTATATTTCATTTTCCAAAACACATAAATTATGTTGGTCGTGTTGCCTGTAGATTTCTAAGGATGAAACGCCAATTTTCTTTGTTTTTTATTTCATTATGAATACTCTGCCTAAACTCGTTTTTGTATGGTGTCAGAATGCAAAATTCAGAAAGGAAGAAGGCAAAACAAACACAAACCCAGAACAAATTGAGGCAATTGCCTAGCAGGAGACCTGAATGCTGCCGATTGAATACAGCTGAAATTCCCATTCGCACATGATTTGGAGGGAAATCAGAGCTGTCCCCTCGGCAAAAGAGTTGTATTTCATTTTCCGAAACACATAACCTTCTCTTGGTTGTGTTGCCTGTAGATTTCTAAGCATGAAACGCCATTTTCCTTTGTTTTTTATTTCATTATGAATACTCTTCCTAAACTCAATTTTGTATGGTGTCAGAATACAAAATTTGGAAAGAAGAAGTCAAAAGAAACACAAATCCAGAACAAATTTAGGCAATTGCCTAGCAGGAGACCTGAATGCTACCAATTGAATACACCTGAAAATCCCATTCACACTCGATTTGGAGGGAATTCAGAGCTGTCCCCTCTGTACAAGGGTTACATTTCTTTTTCCAAAACACAAAAACTCATCTTGGTCTTGTTGCGTGTAGATTTCTAAGCATGAAACACCATTTCCTGTGTTATTTATTGCTTTGTGGAAGCTGCCTAACCTCATTTTTGTATGGTGTCAGAATACAAAATTTGGAAAGGAAGAAGGTAAAACAAACACAAACCCAGAACAAATTTAGGCGATTGCCTAGCAGGAGACCTGAATGCTACCGATTGAATACACCTGAAAATCTCATTCACACTCGATTTGGAGGGGATTCAGAGCTGTCCCCTCTTGACAAGTGTTACATTTCATTTTCCAAACACATTACCTTATCTTGTTCGTGTTGCCTGTAGATTTCTAAGCATGAAATGCCAATTTACTCTGTTTTGTAGTTTATTATGAATACTTTGCCTAAACTCGTTTTGTGTGATGTGAGAATACAACATTCAGAAAAGAAGAAGGCAAAACAAACACTAACCCAGAATTAATTGAGGCAATTGCCAATCAGGAGACCTGAATGCTGCCGATTGAATACACCTGAAAATCCCATTCACACACGATTTGGAGGGAATTCAGAGCTGTCCCCTCTGGAAAAGGGTTACATTTCATTTTCCAAAATACAAAAAATCATGTTAGTCCTGTTGCCTGTACATTTCTAAGCATGAAATGCAAGTTTACTGTGTTTTGTATTTTATTATGAATACTCTGCCTAAAATCGTTTTTGTATACTGTCAGAATGCAAAATTCAGAAAGGAAGAAGGCCAAACAAACACAAACCCAGAACTAATTGAGGCAATAGCATAGCAGGAGACCTGAATGCTGCCGATTGAATGCACCTGGAATTCCCATTCACACACGATTTGGAGAGAATTCAGAACTGTCCCCTCAGCAAAAGTGTTATATTTCATTTTCCAAAACACATAAATTATTTTGGTCGTGTTGCCTGTAGATTTCTAAGCATGAAATGCCAATTTGCTTGGTTTTTTATTTCATTATGAATACTCTGCCTAAGCTCATTTTTGTATGGTGTCAGAATGCAAAATTCAGAAAGGAAGAAGGCAAAACAAACAAAAACCCAGAACAAATTGAGGCAATTGCCTACCAGGAGACCTGAATGTTGCCAATGGAATACACATGAAATTCCCATTCACAACTGATTTGGAGGGAATTCAGAGCTGTCCCCTCAGCAAAAGTGTTATATTTCATTTTCCAAAACACATAACCTTATCTTGGTTGTGTTGCCTGTAGATTTCTAAGCATGAAACGCCAATTTGCTTTGTTTGTATATTATTATGAATACTCTGCCGAAACTCATTTTTGTATGGTGTCAGAATACAAAATTCAGAAAGGAAGAAAGTAAAACAAACACAACCAAGAACACGTTTAGGCAATTGCCAATCAAGAGACCTGAATGCTGACGATTTTATACACCTGAAAATCCCTTTGACATTCGATTTAGAGGGAATTCAGAGCTGTCCCCTCTGGAAAAGGGTTACATTACATTTTCCAAAATACAAAAAATCATGTTAGTCCTGTTGCCTCTACATTTCTAAGCATGAAATGCAAGTTTACTGTGTTTTGTATTTTATTATGAATACTCTGCCTAAACTCGTTTCTGTATACTGTCAGAATGCAAAATTCAGAAAGGAAGAAGGCCAAACAAACACAAACCCAGAACTAATTGAGGCAATTGCATAGCAGGAGAATTAGATTGAACACGCCTGCAACTCCGATTCACACACGATTTGGAGGGAATTCAGAGCTGTCCCCTCGGCAAAAGAGTTATATTTCATTTTCCAAAATACAAAAAATCATGTTAGTCCTGTTGCCTGTACATTTCTAAGCATGAAATGCAAGTTTACTGTGTTTTGTATTTTATTATGAATACTCTGCCTAAAATCGTTTTTTTATGGTGTCAGAATGCAAAATTCAGAAAGGAAGAAGGCAAAACAAACACAAACCCAGAACAAATTGAGACAATTGCCTACCAGGACACCTGGATGCTGATGATTGAATACACCTGAAATTACCATTCACACACAATTTGGAGGGAATTCAGAGCTGTCCCCTTGGCAAAAGTGTTATATACCATTTTCCAAAACACATAACCTTATCTTGGTTGTGTTGCCTGTAGATTTCTAAGCATGAAACGCCAATTTCCTTTGTTTTTTATTTCATTATGAATACTCTCCCTAAACTCATTTTTGTATGGTGTCAGAATACAAAATTTGGAAAGAAAGAAGGCAAAAGAAACACAAATCCAGAACAAATTTAGCCAGTTGCATAGCAGGAGACCTGAATGCTGCCAATTGAATACACCTGAAAATCCCATTCACACGCAATTTGGAGGAAATTCAGAGTTGTCCCCTCTGGAAAAGGGTTACATTTCATTTTCCAAAACACAAAAACTCATCTTGGTCATGTTTCTTGTAGATTTCTAAGCATGAAACGCCATTTCCTTTGTTATTTATTGCTTGTGGACTCTGCCTAACCTCATTTTTGTATGGTGTCAGAATACAAAATTTGGAAAGGAAGAAGGTAAAACAAACACAAACCCAGGTGATTGCCTAGCAAGAGACCTGAATGCTACCGATTGAATACACCTGAAAATCTCATTTACACTTGATTTGGAGGGGATTCAGAGCTGTCCCCTCTTGACAAGTGTTACATTTCATTTTCCAAACACATTACCTTATCTTGGTCGTGTTGCCTGTAGATTTCTAAGCATGAAATGCCAATTTACTGTGTTTTGCATTTTATTATGAATACTTTGCCTAAACTCGTTTTGTGTGATGTCAGAATACAACATTCAGAAAGGAAGAAGGCAAAACAAACACTAACCCAGAACTAATTGAGGCAATTGCCAATCAGGAGACCTGAATGCTGCCGATTGAATACACCTGAAAATCCCATTCACACACGATTTGGAGGGAATTCAGAGCTGTGCCTTCAGCAAAAGTGTTACATTTCATTTTCCAAAATACAAAAAATCATGTTAGTCCTGTTGCCTGTACATTTCTAAGCATGAAATGCAAGTTTACTGGGCTTTCTATTTTATTATGAATACTCTGCCTAAACTCGTTTTTGTATACTGTCAGAATGCAAAATTCAGAAAGGAAGAAGGCAAAACAAACACAAACCCAGAACTAATTTAGGCAATAGCATAGCAGGAGACCTGAATGTTTTAGATTGAATGCACCTGCAATTCCCATTCACACATGATTTGGAGGGAATTCAGAATTGTCCCCTCAGCAAAAGAGTTATATTTCATTTTCCAAAACACATAAATTATGTTGGTCGTGTTGCCTGTAGATTTCTAAGCATGAAACGCCAATTTTCTTTGTTTTTTATTTCATTATGAATACTCTGCCTAAACTCGTTTTTGTATGGTGTCAGAATGCAAAATTCAGAAAGGAAAAAGGCAAAACAAACACAAACCCAGAACAAATTCAGGCAATTGCCTACCAGGAGACCTGAATGCTGCCGATTGAATACACCTGAAATTCCCATTCGCACATGATTTGGAGGGAATTCAGAGCTGTCCCCTCGGCAAAAGAGTTATATTTCATTTTCCGAAACACATAACCATCTCTTGGTTGTGTTGCCTGTAGATTTCTAAGCATGAAACGCCAATTTCCTTTGTTTTTATTTCATTATGAATACTCTACCTAAACTCAATTTTGTATGGTGTCAGAATACAAAATTTGGAAAGAAGAAGGCAAAACAAACACAAACCCAGAACAAATTTAGGCAAAGGCCTAGCAGGAGACCTGAATGCTGCCAATTGAATACACCTGAAAATCCCATTCACACTCGATTTGGAGGGAATTCAGAGCTGTCCCCTCTGTACAAGGGTTACATTTTATTTTCCAAAACACAAAAACTCATCTTGGTCTTGTTGCGTGTAGATTTCTAAGCATGAAACACCATTTCCTGTGTTATTTATTGCTTTGTGGAAGCTGCCTAACCTCATTTTTGTATGGTGTCAGAATACAAAATTTGGAAAGGAAGAAGGTAAAACAAACACAAACCCAGAACAAATTTAGGCGATTGCCTAGCAGGAGACCTGAATGCTACCGATTGAATACACCTGAAAATCTCATTCACACTCGATTTGGAGGGGATTCAGAGCTGTCCCCTCTTGACAAGTGTTACATTTCATTTTCCAAACACATTACCTTATCTTGGTCGTGTTGCCTGTAGATTTCTAAGCATGAAATGCCAATTTACTCTGTTTTGTAGTTTATTATGAATACTTTGCCTAAACTCGTTTTGTGTGATGTGAGAATACAACATTCAGAAAGGAAGAAGGCAAAACAAACACAAACCCAGAACTAATTGAGGCAATAGCATAGCAGGAGACCTGAATCCTGCCGATTGAATGCACCTGGAATTCCCATTCACACACGATTTGGAGAGAATTCAGAACTGTCCCCTCAGCAAAAGAGTTATATTTCATTTTCCAAAACACATAAATTATGTTGGTCATGTTGCCTGTAGATTTCTAAGCATGAAATGCCAATTTGCTTGGTTTTTTATTTAATTATGAATACTCTGCCTAAGCTCGTTTTTGTGTGGTGTCAGAATGCAAAATTCAGAAAGGAAGAAGGCAAAACAAACAAAAACCCAGAACAAATTGAGGCAATTGCCTACCAGGAGACCTGAATGTTGCCGATGGAATACACATGAAATTCCCATTCACACATGATTTGGTGGGAATTCAGAGCTGTCCCCTCAGTAAAAGTGTTATATTTCATTTTCCAAAACACATAACCTTATCTTGGTTGTGTTGCCTGTAGATTTCTAAGCATGAAACGCCAATTTGCTTTGTTTGTATATTATTATGAATACTCTGCCGAAACTCATTTTTGTATGGTGTCAGAATACAAAATTCAGAAAGGAAGAAAGTAAAACAAACACAACCAAGAACACGTCTTGGCAATTGCCAATCAAGAGACCTGAATGCTGACGATTTTATACACCTGAAAATCCCTTTGACATTCGATTTAGAGGGAATTCAGAGCTGTCCCCTCTGGAAAAGGGTTACATGACATTTTCCAAAATACAAAAAATCATGTTAGTCCTGTTGCCTCTACATTTCTAAGCATGAAATGCAAGTTTACTGTGTTTTGTATTTTATTATGAATACTCTGCCTAAACTCGTTTCTGTATACTGTCAGAATGAAAAATTCAGAAAGGAAGAAGGCAAAACAAACACAAACCCAGAACTAATTGAGGCAATTGCATAGCAGGAGAATTAGATTGAACACACCTGCAACTCCGATTCACACACGATTTGGAGGGAATTCAGAGCTGTCCCCTCGGCAAAAGAGTTATATTTCATTTTCCAAAACACATAAATTATGTTGGTCGTGTTGCCTGTAGATTTCTAAGGATGAATCACCAATTTCATTTGTTTTTCATTTCATTATGAATACTCTGCCTAAGCTCGTTTTTGTATGGTGTCAGAATGCAAAATTCAGAAAGGAAGAAGGCAAAACAAACACAAACCCAGAACAAATTGAGACAATTGCCTACCAGGACACCTGGATGCTGATGATTGAATACACCTGAAATTACCATTCACACACAATTTGGAGGGAATTCAGAGCTGTCCCCTTGGCAAAAGTGTTATATACCATTTTCCAAAACACATAACCTTATCTTGGTTGTGTTGCCTGTAGATTTCTAAGCATGAAACACCAATTTCCTTTGTTTTTTATTTCATTATGAATACTCTCCCTAAACTCATTTTTGTATGGTGTCAGAATACAAAATTTGGAAAGAAAGAAGGCAAAAGAAACACAAATCCAGAACAAATTTAGCCAGTTGCATAGCAGGAGACCTGAATGCTGCCAATTGAATACACCTGAAAATCCCATTCACACGCGATTTGGAGGGAATTCAGAGCTGTCCCCTCTGGAAAAGTGTTACATTTCATTTTCCAAAAAGCAAAAACTCATCTTGGTCATGTTTCTTGTAGATTTCTAAGCATGAAACGCCATTTCCTTTGTTATTTATTGCTTGTGGACTCTGCCTAACCTCATTTTTGTATGGTGTCAGAATACAAAATTTGGAAAGGAAGAAGGTAAAAGAAACACAAACCCAGGTGATTACCTAGCAGGAGACCTGAATGCTTCAGATTGAATACACCTGAAAATCTCATTTACACTCGATTTGGAGGGGATTCACAGCTGTCCCCTCTTGACAAGTGTTACATTTCATTTTCCAAACACATTACCTTATCTTGGTCGTGTTGCCTGTAGATTTCTAAGCATGAAATGCCAATTTACTGTGTTTTGCATTTTATTATGAATACTTTGCCTAAACTCGTTTTGTGTGATGTCAGAATACAACATTCAGAAAGGAAGAAGGCAAAACAAACACAAACCCAGAACTAATTGAGGCAATTGCCAATCAGGAGACCTGAATGCTGCCGATTGAATACACCTGAAAATCCCATTCACACACGATTTGGAGGGAATTCAGAGCTGTCCCTTCGGCAAAAGTGTTACATTTCATTTTCCAAAATACAAAAAATCATGTTAGTCCTGTTGCCTATAGATTTCTAAGCATGAAATGCAAGTTTACTGGGCTTTCTATTTTATTATGAATACTCTGCCTAAACTCGTTTTTGTATACTGTCAGAATGCAAAATTCAGAAAGGAAGAAGGCAAAACAAACACAAACCCAGAACAAATTTAGGCAATAGCATAGCAGGAGACCTGAATGCTGCCGATTGAATGCACCTGCAATTCCCATTCACACATGATTTGGAGGGAATTCCGAGCTGTCCCCTCGGCAAAAGAGTTATATTTCATTTTCCAAAACACATAAATTATGTTGGTCGTGTTGCCTGTAGATTTCTAAGGATGAAACGCCAATTTTCTTTGTTTTTTATTTCATTATGAATACTCTGCCTAAACTCGTTTTTGTGTGGTGTCAGAATGCAAAATTCAGAAAGGAAGAAGGCAAAACAAACACAAACCCAGAACAAATTGAGGCAATTGCCTACCAGGAGACCTGAATGCTGCCGATTGAATACACCTGAAATTCCCATTCGCACATGATTTGGAGGGAATTCAGAGCTGTCCCCTCGGCAAAAGAGTTATATTTCATTTTCTGAAACACATAACCTTCTCTTGGTTGTGTTGCCTGTAGATTTCTAAGCATGAAACATCAATTTCCTTTGTTTTTTATTTCATTATGAATACTCTACCTAAACTCAATTTTGTATGGTGTCAGAATACAAAATTTGGAAAGAAGAAGGCAAAACAAACACAAACCCAGAACAAATTTAGGCAATTGCCTAGCAGGAGACCTGAATGCTGCCAATTGAATACACCTGAAAATCCCATTCACACTCGATTTGGAGGGAATTCAGAGCTGTCCCCTCTGTACAAGGGTTACATTTCATTTTCCAAAACACAAAAACTCATCTTGGTCTTGTTGCGTGTAGATTTCTAAGCATGAAACACCATTTCCTGTGTTATTTATTGCTTTGTGGAAGCTGCCTAACCTCATTTTTGTATGGTGTCAGAATACAAAATTTGGAAAGGAAGAAGGTAAAACAAACACAAACCCAGAACAAATTTAGGCAATTGCCTAGCAGGAGACCTGAATGCTACCGATTGAATACACCTGAAAATCTCATTCACACTCGATTTGGAGGGGATTCAGAGCTGTCCCCTCTTGACAAGTGTTACATTTCATTTTCCAAACACATTACCTTATCTTGGTCGTGTTGCCTGTAGATTTCTAAGCATGAAATGCCAATTTACTCTGTTTTGTAGTTTATTATGAATACTTTGCCTAAACTCATTTTGTGTGGTGTGAGAATACAACATTCAGAAAGGAAGAAGGCAAAACAAACATAAACCCAGAACTAATTGAGCCAATTGCCAATCAGGAGACCTGAATGCTGCCGATTGAATACACCTGAAAATTCCATTCACACACGATTTGGAGGGAAATCAGAGCTGTCCCCTCGGCAAAAGTGTTACATTTCATTTTCCAAAATACAAAAAATCTTGTTAGCCCTGTTGCCTGTACATTTCTAAGCATGAAATGCAAGTTTACTGTGTTTTGTATTTTATTATGAATACTCTGCCTAAAATCGTTTTTTATACTGTCAGAATGCAAAATTCAGAAAGGAAGAAGGCAAAACAAACACAAACCCAGAACAAAATGAGGCAATAGCATAGCAGGAGACCTGAATGCTGCCGATTGAATGCACCTGGAATTCCCATTCACACACGATTTGGAGAGAATTCAGAACTGTCCCCTCAGCAAAAGAGTTATATTTCATTTTCCAAAACACATAAATTATGTTGGTCGTGTTGCCTGTAGATTTCTAAGCATGAAATGCCAATTTGCTTGGTTTTTTATTTCATTATGAATACTCTGCCTAAGCTCGTTTTTGTGTGGTGTCAGAATGCAAAATTCAGAAAGGAAGAAGGCAAAACAAACACAAACCCAGAACAAATTGAGGCAATTGCCTACCAGGAGACCTGAATGTTGCTGATGGAATACACATGAAATTCCCATTCACACATGATTTGGAGGGAATTCAGAGCTGTCCCCTCAGCAAAAGTGTTATATTTCATTTTCCAAAACACATAACCTTATCTTGGTTGTGTTGCCTGTAGATTTCTAAGCATGAAACGCCAATTTGCTTTGCTTGTATATTATTATGAATACTCTGCCGAAACTCATTTTTGTATGGTGTCAGAATACAAAATTCAGAAAGGAAGAAAGTAAAACAAACAGAAACCAAGAACACGTTTAGGCAATTGCCAATCAAGAGACCTGAATGCTGACGATTTTATACACCTGAAAATCCCTTTGACATTCGATTTAGAGGGAATTCAGAGCTGTCCCCTCTGGAAAAGGGTTACATTACATTTTCCAAAATACAAAAAATCATGTTAGTCCTGTTGCCTGTACATTTCTAAGCATGAAATGCAAGTTTACTGTGTTTTGTATTTTATTATGAATACTCTGCCTAAACTCGTTTTAATATACTGTCAGAATGCAAAATTCAGAAAGGAAGAAGGCCAAACAAACACAAACCCAGAACTAATTGAGGCAATTGCATAGCAGGAGAATTAGATTGAACACACCTGCAACTCTGATTCACACACGATTTGGAGGGAATTCAGAGCTGTCCCCTCGGCAAAAGAGTTATATTTCATTTTCCAAAACACATAAATTATGTTGGTCATGTTGCCTGTAGATTTCTAAGGATGAAACGCCAATTTCATTTGTTTTTTATTTCATTATGAATACTCTGCCTAAGCTCCTTTTTGTATGGTGTCAGAATGCAAAATTCAGAAAGGAAGAAGGCAAAACAAACACAAACCCAGAACAAATTGAGACAATTGCCTACCAGGACACCTGGATGCTGATGATTGAATACACCTGAAATTACCATTCACACACAATTTGGAGGGAATTCAGAGCTGTCCCCTTGGCAAAAGTGTTATATACCATTTTCCTAAACACATAACCTTATCTTGGTTGTGTTGCCTGTAGATTTCTAAGCATGAAACACCAATTTCCTTTGTTTTTTATTTCATTATGAATACTCTCCCTAAACTCATTTTTGTATGGTGTCAGAATACAAAATTTGGAAAGAAAGAAGGCAAAAGAAACACAAATCCAGAACAAATTTAGCCAGTTGCATAGCAGGAGACCTGAATGCTGCCAATTGAATACACCTGAAAATCCCATTCACATGCGATTTGGAGGGAATTCAGAGCTGTCTCCTCTGGAGAGGGTTACATTTCATTTTCCAAAAAACAAAAACTCATCTTGGTCATGTTTCTTATAGATTTCTAAGCATGAAACGCCATTTCCTTTGTTATTTATTGCTTGTGGACTCTGCCTAACCTCATTTTTGTATGGTGTCAGAATACAAAATTTGGAAAGGAAGAAGGTAAAACAAGCACAAACCCAGAACAAATTTAGGCGATTGCCTGGCAGGAGACCTGAATGCTACTGATTGAATACACCTGAAAATCTCATTCACACTCGATTTGGAGGGGATTCAGAGCTGTCCCCTCTTGACAAGTGTTACATTTCATTTTCCAAACACATTATTTTATCTTGGTCGTATTGCCTGTAGATTTCTAAGCATGAAATGCCAATTTACTGTGTTTTGTATGTTATTATGAATACTTTGCCTAAACTCGTTTTGTGTGGTGTCAGAATACAACATTCAGAAAGGAAGAAGGCAAAACAAACACAAACCCAGAACTAATTGAGGCAATTGCATAGCAGGAGACCTGAATGTTTTAGATTGAATACACCTGCAATTCCCATTCACACACAATTTGGAGGGAATTCAGAGCTGTCCCCTCAGCAAAATAGTTATATTTCATTTTCCAAAACACATAACCTTAGGTTGGTCTTGTTGCCTGTAGGTTTCTAGGCATGAAACGCCAATTTCCTTTGTTTTTTATTTCATTATTTATACTCTGCCTAAACTCGTTTTTGTATGCTGTCAGAGGGCAAAATTCAGAAAGGAAGAAGGCAAAACAAACACAAACCCAGAACAAATTGAGGCAATTTCCTAGTAGGAGACCTGAATGCTGCCAATTGAATACACTTGAAATTCCCATTCACACACGATTTGGAGGGAATTCAGAGCTTTCCCCTCGGCAAAAGTGTTACATTTCATTTTCCAAAATAGAAAAACTCATGTTAGTCATGTTACCTGTACATTTCTAAGCATGAAATGCAAGTTTACTGTGTTTTGTATTTTATTATGAATACTCTGCCTAAACTCGCTTTTGTATGTTGTTTGAATACAAAATTCAGAAAGGAAGAAGGCAAAACAAACACAAACCCAGAACAAATTGAGGCAATTGCCTAGCAGGAGACCTGAATGCTTCCGATTGAGCAACCCTGAAATTACCATTCTCACTCAATTTGGAGGGAATTCAGAGCTGTCCCCTCGGGAAAAGAGTTATATTTCATTTTCCAAAACACATAACCTTATCTTGGTCGTGTTACCTGTAGATTTCTAAGCATGAAATGCCAATTTCCTTTGTTTTTTATTTCATTATGAATACTCTCCCTAAACTCATTTTTGTATGGAGACAGACTACAAAATTTGGAAAGGAAAAAGGCAAAACAAACACAAACCCACAACAAATTGAGGCAATTGCCTAGCAGGAGACCTGAATGCTGCCGATTGAATACACCTGAAAATCCCATTCACACGCGATTTGGAGGGAATTCAGAGCTGTCCCCTCTGTAAAAGTGTTACATTTCATTTTCCAAACACAAAAACTCATCTTGGTCGTTTTCCCTGTAGATTTCTAAGCATGAAACACCATTTCCTGTGTTATATATTGCTTTGTGGACTCTGCCTAACCTCATTTTTATATGGTGTCCGAATACAAAAATCACAAAGGAAGAAGGAAAAAGAAACACAAACCCAGAACAAATTTAGGCGATTGCCTAGCAGGAGACCAGAATGCTACCGATTGAATACACCTGAAATTCTCATTCACACTCGATTTTGTGGGAATTCAGAGCTGTCCCCTCTTGACAAGTGTTACATTTCATTTTCCAAACACAAAAACTCATCTTGGTCGTTTTCCCTGTAGATTTCTAAGCATGAAATGCCAATTTACTGTGTTTTGTATTTTATTATGAATACTTTGCCTAAACTCGTTTTGTGTGTTGTCAGAATACAACATTCAGAAAGGAAGTAGGCAAAACCAACGCAAACCCAGAACAAATTTAGTCGATTGCCAATCAGGAGACCTGAATGCTGCCAATTGAATACACCTGAAAATCCCATTCACAGTCAATTTGGAGGGAATACAGAGCTGTCCCCTCGGCAAAAGTTTTACATTTCATTTTCCAATATACAAAAAATCATGTTAGTCCTGTTGCCTGTACATTTCTAAGCATGAAATGCAAGTTTACTGTGTTTTGTATTTTATTATGAATCCCCTGCTTAAACTCGTTTTTGTATGTTGTCAGAATACAAAATTCAGAAAGGAAGTAGGCAAAGCAAAGAGAAACCAAGAAGAAATTTAGGCAATTATTCAATCAAGAGACCAGAATGCTGCTGAATGAAGGCACCTAAAAATCTCATTCACACTCGATTTTGAGGGAATTCTGACCTCTCCACTTGGCAAAAGTGTTACATTTCATTTTCCAAAACACAAAAACACTTCTTGGTCGTGTTGCATGTGGATTTCTAAGCATGAAACGCCAATTTGCTTTTTTTTATTTCATTATGAATACTCTGCCTAACCTCATTTTTGTATGGTGTCAGAATACAACATTCAGAAAGGAAGAAGGTAAAACAAACACAAACACAGAACAAATTGAGGCAATTGCCAATCAAGAGACCTGAATGTTGCCGATTGAATACACCTGAAAACCCCATTCACACTCGATGTGGAGGGAATTAGGAGCTGTCCTCTTTGCAAAAGAGTTATATTTCATTTTCCAAAATACAAAAAATCATGGTAGTCCTGTTGAATGTAGATTTCTAAGCATGAAACGCAATTTGCTGTGTAAGTTTCACGTTATGGATACTCTGCCTAACCTCATTTTTGTATGGTGTCAGAATACAAAAATTGTAAACGAACAAGGCAAAAACAAACACAAACTCAGAACAAATTGAGACAATTGCCTAGAAAGAAACCTGAATGCTCTTGATTGAATACACCTGAAAATCCAATTCACACCCGATTTGGAGGGAATTGAGAGCTGTCCAATTGGCAAAAGGGTTATATTATATTTTGCAAAACACAAAATCTCATCTTGCTTGTTTTGCCTGTACATATCTAAGCATGAAACGCAAATTTCCTGTGTTTTCTATTGCATTATGGATACTCTGCCTAACCTCGTTTTTTATGGTGTCATAATACAAAATTTGGAAAGGAAGAAGGCAAAACAAACACATATCCAGAACAAATTTAAGCAATTGACTAGAAGGAAACATAAATGCCACTGATTGAATACACCTGAAAATCCCATTCAGACTGGATGTGGAGGGAATTCAGAGCTGTCCCCTCGGCAAAAGAGTTATATTTCATTTTCCAAAACACAAAACCTCATCTTGTTCGTGTTGCCTGTAGATTTCTAAGCATAAAATGCCGATTTGCTTTGTTTTTTATTTCATTATGGATACTCTGCCTAACCTCATTTTTGTATGGTGTCAGAATACAAAATTCAGAAAGAAAGAAGGCAAAACAAAACAAACCTAGAACAAATTTAGCAATTGCATAGCAGACCTGAATGCTACCGAATGAATACACCTGAAAATTCCATTCACCCTCAATATGGAGGGAATTCAGAGCTGTCCCCTCGGCAATAGAGTTATACTTCATTTTCCAAAACACAAAACCTCATCTTTGTCATGTTGCCTGTAGATTTCGAAGCATGAAATGCCAATTTACTTTGTTTCGTATATCATTAAGAATACACCGCCGAACCTCATTTTTCTATGTTGTCAGAATTCAAAATTCCGAAAGGAAGAAGGCAAAACAAAGAGAAACCTAGAACAAATTGAGGCAATTGCCAATCAAGAGACCTGAATGATGCTGATTGAATACACCTGAAAATTCCATTCACACTCAATTTGGAGGGAATTCAGGGCTGTCCCTTCGGCAAAAGTGTTATATTTCATTTTCCAAAACACAAAACCTCATCTTGCTCATGTTGCCTGTAGATTTCTAAGAGTGAAACGCAAATTTCCTGTGTTTGTATTTTATTATGAATACTCAGTCAAAACTCATTTTTCTGTGCTGTCAGAATACAAAGTTTTTAAACGAAGAAGGCAAAACAAAAACAAACCCAGAACAAATTGAGACAATTTCCTAGAAAGAAACCTGAATGCTGCTGATTGAATTCACCCGAAAATCCAATTCACACTCAATTCGGAGGGAATTCATGGCTGTCCCCTCGGCAAAGGGGTTACATTATATTTTGCAAAACACAAAACCTCATCTTGGTCATGTTGTCTGTAGATTTCTAAGCATGAAACCCCAATTTACTGTGTTTTTTATTTCATTATGAATACACCGCCCAAACTCATTTTTCTATGGTGTAAGAAAACAAAATTCAGAAAGGAAGAAGGCAAAAGAAACACAAACCCAGAACAAATTGAGACAATTGCCTAGAAAGAAACCTGATTGCTGCTGATTGAATACACCAGAAAATCCAATTCACACTCAATTTGGAGGGAATTCAGAGCTTTCCCCTCGGCAAAAGAGTTATATTCCATTTTCCAAAACACAAAACATCCTCTTGGTCGTGTTGCCTGTACACTTCTAAGCATGAAACAAGAATTTGCATTGTTTTTTATTGCTTTATGGATATTCTGCCTAACTTCATTTTGTTTTTTGTCTGAATACAAAATATGGAAATGGAGAAGGCAAAACAAACACAAACCCAGAACAAATTGAGACAATGGCCAATCAAGAGACCTGAATGCTGCTGATCGAATACACCTGAAAATCCGATTCACACTGAATTTGGAGGGAATTCAGTGCTGTCCACATGGCAAAAGGGTGACATTGCATTTTGCAAAACACAAAAAATCATCTTGGTCGTGTTGCCTACAGATTTCCAAGCGTCAAATGCCAATTTGCTCTGTTTTTTATTTCATTATGGATACTCTGCCTAACCTCATTTTTGTATGGGGTCAGAATACAAAATTCGGAAAGGAAGAACGCAAAAGAAACAGAAATCCAGATCAAATTTAGCCAATTGCGTAGAAAGATACCTAATTGCTGCCGATTGAATACACCTGAAAATCCCATTCACACTCGATTTGGAGGGAATTCTGAGCATTCGCCTAAGAAAAGAATTATATTTCCTTTTCCAAAACACAAAACATCATCTTCGTCGTGTTGCCTGTACACCTCTAAGCATGAAACACGAATTTACACTGTTTTTTATTGCTTTATGGATAGTCTGCCTAACCTCATTTTGTCTGTTGTCTGAATACAAAATTTGGAAAGGAAGAAAGCAAAACAATCACAAACCCAGAACAAATTTTGGCAATTGCCTAGAAAGAAACCTGAATGCTGCTGATTGAATACACTTGAAAATCCAAGTCAATCTGAATTTGGAGGGAATTCAGTGCTGTCCACACGGCAAAAGGATCACATTGCATTTTGCAAAACACAAAAAATCATCTTGGTCATGTTGCCTGTAGATTTCTAAGCGTGAAACGCCAATTTCTGAGTTTTTTATTTCATTATGGATACTCTGAATAACCTCATGTTTGCATGGTGTCAGAATACAAAATTCAGAAAGGAAGAAGGCAAAACAAACAGAAACCCAGAACATATTTAGGCAATTGCCAATCAAGAGACCTGAATGCTGCCGATTGAATACACCTGAAAATCTGATTCACGGTCGACTTGGAGGGAATTCAGAGCTTTCCCCTCGGCAAAAGTGTTATATTTCATTTTCCAAAACACAATACCTCTTCTTGCTCCTGTTGCCTGTAGATTTCTAATGTAAAATGCCAATTTGCTGTGTTTTTCATTTCATTATGAATACACTGCGTAACCTCATTTTTGTATCGCGTCACACTATAAAATTCAGAAATCAAGAAGGCCAAACAAACACAAACATAGAGCAAATTGAAGCAATTGGAATTCAAGAAACCTGAATGCTGCGGATTGAATACACCTGAAAAGCTCATTCACACTGAATTTGGATGGAATTCAGTGCTGTCCCCTAGGAAAAAATGGTTGTATTCCATTTCCCAAAACAGAAGGAAGGAAGAAGGCAAAACAAACACACACCCAGATCGAATTTAGCCAATTGCCTAGAAAGAAACATGATTGCTGCTGATTGAATTCATGTGAAAATCCGAGTCAAACTCGATTTTGACGGAATTCAGTGCTGTCCCCTCATCAAAAGGGGTGTATTTCAAGAGAGCGGCAAGATGGCGGAATAGGAAGGGAGCACACCGATAGTCTGGGGAGAGACAGTTTAATAAAAGTGGAGATACTGCAGGTTCAAGGAAGAGTAGGGGACGAAACAGCAGAGGAAACCCTTCCGGAACTGGTGATTCACAGTGGACCTGCGTGGAGAGCGTGGGAGCCCGCAGTTTGGGACACCAGCAGCAGATTCAACACACCAGCGCTGGAACGCGAGGTGAGCAGAAACTCAATAGCCCGATATACCAGCAAGGAAGCGGAAAAGGGAGCCTAGAGCGAACAAGGCTTGAAACCCTGCGGGGAAAATTCACCAGGCTAACTAGAAGAGAGAGAGAGAGAGGGGAAAAAAAAAAGTGACCCATACGGACACGAGCTTCTCTCTCTCCACTCACCTCTCAAAGGTGAGCAAGACAAAGAGCAGGCGCCATTTTGGAATACGTCATAAGCAGGGCGACCTCGGGTCGGCACCGGCCCCGAGCCTAGCAGAAAAACCTGACTCTGGGTGGGAGGGGTGAAATAACAGGAGATTAGAACCTAATGAATGTGTGGTGCTAATGAACTGAGACTGTGAAAAAAGAGACGGTGGGGGAGAGAACTCACAGAAATCACGAATTTATGTGAGTACTCTCCAGAGACGCTACAGTTCAGTAGCCTTGGCAGCCCAGTGGGAGACTACAGGAGAATCTCAGCCCACACAAAGGGCCACATAGATTCCTTCTCTGGTCCTTGGGAAAGAGCTTCCGATCTCTGGCTCCTGTGGGTATATCATTCGCCTGCTAACTACCCCCAATTCCATTCAGCTGTGTGGAATTACTTTCCTTTTGAACCAAACAAAAAAAAGTAACAGAGACATTTACCACGCCTAACCTGGGAGTGTCTCCTTTGACACACCCTCAACCCTGAGGAACCAAACAGAGCTCTCAGGCCACACCCATCTCAAGCCTCTAAGGCTCCATCAAAAGCAGACAGTCCACTTAATCTAGAGTCATAGTATAACAAGAAAAAAACACCACAGCGAAGAAACCAATATGCCAAACAACAAACGCAAAAACCGAGGTAATAAGAACAAGGAAGACACTATGGCATCCCCAAATGAAAAAGACACCCCAATTCAAGATTACAAAGATGATGAGATAGAAGAGATGCAAGAAGCGGATCTCACAAAATTGATAAGAACACTAAGAAGTACTCAAAAACAAATTCTTGAACTACAGAAATCCTTAATGGACAAGGTAGAAAATCTCTCTCGTGAAAATGAAATATTAAGGAGAAATCAAGCTGAAATGAAACAACTAGTAGAACATGAAACTGTGATAGTGACGAGAAATCATAATGAAGTGAAGAATTCAATAGATCAAATGAAAAACACATTAGAGAGCCTTACAAACAGAATGGGTGAGGCAGAAGAGAGAATATCGGACTTAGAAGACAGAGCACAGGAAACTATACAGTCAAACCAAAGACAAGAAGAGGATATTAGAAAGCTAAAAAATATTGTTGGGAATCTACAGGATACTATTAAAAAACCCAACATTCGAGTTCTAGGAGTTCCTGAAGGCATGGAGAGGGAGAAAGGATTAGAATGCCTTTTTAGTGAGATAATAGCAGAAAATTTCCCAGTTTTGGAGAAGGACAGAGACATCCTAGTACAGGAAGCTCATAGAACCCCTAATAAACATGACCAAAAGAGGTCCTCACCACGACACGTTGTAATTAAACTCACCACAGTGAAACAGAAAGAAAAGATCCTAAAATGCGCAAGAGAGAAACGTCAAATTACACTCAGAGGATCTCCAATTAGACTCACGGCAGACTTCTCATCAGAAACCCTACAAGCTAGAAGGGAATGGCGAGACATAGCCCAGGTACTTAGAGAGAAAAACTGCCAGCCCAGAATATTATATCCTGCCAAGTTCTCATTTGTGAATGAAGGTGAAATAAAGACCTTTCATAACAAACAAAAATTGAAAGAATTTGTTGCCACTCGTCCAGCCCTGCAAAAGATACTTAAAGATGTGTTACACACAGAAACACAGAAACACGGCCATCAACATGAAAGAAGATAAACGAAGGGAACCTCACAGCAAAAGATCACAGGGAATTCAAAGCATACATTTGGATAAAGAAATTATGGGACATGTACTCTATAGAATACTATACAGCAGTCAAAAACAATGAAATCTGGTCATTTGCAATAAGATGGAGGAATCTGGAAAACATCATTCTGAGTGAATTAAGCCAGTCCCAAAGGGACAAATATCATATGTTCTCCCTGATCGGTGACAACTAATTGAGCACCAAAGGGGAAACCTATTGAAGTGAAATGGACACTATCAGAAACAGTAACTTGATCAGCTCTTGTGCTGACTGTTGTTGTACAATGTAATACTTTATCCCTTTTAGTAATTTTTTTTATTCTAGTACTATTGGTTGAACTCTGTAATTAACAAACAATTATTCTTAGGTGTTTAAATTTTAACTGAAAAGTGATCCCTGTGAAATATAAGAGTGGGAATAAGAGAGGGAGGAGATGTACAATTTGGGACATGCTCAATCGGAACTGCCCCAAATGATGGAGTTAGAATTGTGCCAGGGAATTCCAATACAATCCCATCAAGGTGGCATGTACCAAGGCCATCTCACTAGTCCAAGTGATCAATTTCAGTTCACAATTGATCACACTGATAGGTCTAAGAGTCAAAGGTCTGACACGAACAAGACTAGTGTCTGCTAATACTAACTGATAGAATCAAAAAGGGAAAGAATGATCCAACATGGGTAGTGAGATACACAGCAGACTCTTAGAATGGCAGATGTCCTAAATAGCACTCTGGCCTCAGAATCAGCCCTTAAGGCATTCAGATCTGGCTCAAGAGCCCATGAGAATATTCTAGGCATGGAAAGCCAAGACACTCTGGAAAAAAAAGAAGACCTAAATGAAAGATCTCTGTGAGTGAGATCCCGGTGGAACGAACGGGGCCATCAAAGAAGGAGGTACCTTTCTCTGAAGGGAGGAGAGAACCTCCACTTTGACTATGACCCTGTCGGAATAAGATCGAAGTCGGCGAACCCTAAAGGCTTCCATAGCCTTGGCAACTCATGACTAGAGCCTAGGGAGATTGCTGACGCCATAAACAAGAGTGTCAAATTGTTAAATCAACTTCAGGAGTCACTGTGTACTTACATCTCATGTGGGATCTGTCCTTAATGTGTTGTCCAATGTGAAGTAATGCTATAACTAGTACTGAAACAGTATTTTACACTTTGTGTTTCTGTGTGGGTGCAAACTGATGAAATCTTTACTTAGTATATACTGAATCAATCTTCTGTATATAGATAATTAAAAATGAAAAAAAAAATCTTGGTGTTAACTTGGAAATTGCATAGAAAATTAATCAATTTTAAAAATATATGTCATGTAGGATCTCTGTCCTTAATGTGCTATACATTGTGAATTAATACTATAACTAGTACTCCAACAGTATTTTTCACTTTGTGTTGCTATGTGAGGGCAAACTGTTGAAATCTTTACTTAATATATAGTAAACTGATCTTCTGTATATAAAGCGAATTGCAAATGAATCTTGATGTGAAGCAAGGGGAGAGGGAGTGGGAAAGGGGAGGGTTGCGGGTGGGAGGGAAGTTATGGGGGGGAAGCCATTGTAATCTATAAGCTGTATTTTGGAAATTTATATTCTTTAAATAAAAGCATTATAAAAAAAAAAGGGGGGGTGTATTTCATTTTCCAAAACACAAGACCTTATCTTCGTGGTGTTCACTGTGGATTTCTAAGTGTGAAACGCCAACTTGCTGTGTTTTTTATTTCATTATGAATACACCGCCTAACATCATGTTTGCATGGTGTCAGAATACAAAATTTGGAAAGCAAGAAGGCCAAACAAACATAAACATAGAGCAAATTGAGGCAATTGCGATTCAAGAGACCTTAATGCTGCTGATTGAATATACCTGAAAATCCGATTCACACTGAATTTGGAGGGAATTCAGGGCTGTCTCCTCGCCTAAGGGTTACATTACATTTCCCAAAACACAAAACCTCGTCTTGGTCTGTTGCCTGTAGATTTCTAAGCGTGAAACGTCAATATACTGTGTTTTTTATTTTATTTGAATACACCGCCTAACCTCATGATTGCATGGTGTCAGAATATAAAATTTGGAAAGGAAGAAGGCAAAACAAACAGAAACCCAGAACAAATTTAGGCAATTGCCAATCAAGAGACTTGAATGCTGCTGAGTGAATACACCTGAAAATCCCATTCACACTCGATTTGGAGGGAATTCAGAGCTGTCCCCTCGGCAAAAGAGTTATATTTCATTTTCCAAAACACAAAACCTCGTATTGGTCGTGTTGCTGTAGATTGTTAAGAATGAAACGCCAATTTACTTTGTTTTTTATTGCATTATGGATACTCCGCCTAACCTCATTTTTGTATGGTGTCAGATTACATAAATTTGAAAGGAAGAAGGCAAAACAAACACACACCCAGATCAAATGTATCCAATTGCCTAGAAAGAAACCTGAATGCTGATGATTGAATACACCTGAAAATCCAATTCACACTCGATTTGGATGGAATTCAGAGCTTTCGCCTCAGCAAAAGAATTTTATTTCATTTTCCAAAACACAAAATATCATCTTGGTCGTGTTGTTTGTACACTTCTAAGCATGAAACACTAATTTTCACTGTTTTTTATTTCCTTATGGATACTCTGCCTAACCTCATTTTGTTTGTTGTCTGAATACAAAATTAGGAAAGGAAGAAGGCAAAACAAACAGAAACCCAGAACAAAGTTAGGCAATTTCCAATCAATATCTGAATGCTGCTGATTGAATACACCTGAAAATCTGATTCACACTCCATTTGGAGGGAATTCGGAGCTTTCCACTCGGCAAATAGTTATATTTCATTTTCCAAAACACAAAACCTCATCTTGGTCGTGTTGCCTGTAGATTGTTAAGCAGGAAACGCCAATTTACTTTGTTTTTTATTGCATTATGCATAGGTTGCCTAACCTCATTTTTGTATGGTGTCAGAATACAAAATTTGGAAAGGAAGAAGGCAAAACAAACAGAAACCCAGAACAAATTTATCCAATTTCCTAGAAAGAATCCTAATTTCTGCTGATTGAATACCACTGAAAATCCCATTCACACTGAATTTAGAAGGAATTCAGTGCCGTCCACACTGCAAAAGTTTTACATTACATTTTGCATAACACAAATAATCGTCTTGGTCATGTTGCCCGTATTACTAAGCGTGAAATGCCAATTTGATGTGTTTTTTATTGCATTATGGATACTCTGCCTAACCTCATGTTTGTATGGTGTCAGAATACAAAATTTGGAAAGGAAGAAGGCAAAACAAACAGAAACCCAGAACAAATTTATCCAATTTCCTAGAAAGAAACCTGATTGCTGCTGATTTAATACACGTGAAAATCCAAGTCAAACTCGATTTGGATGGAATTCAGTGCTGTCCCCTCGCCAAAAGGGTTGTATTTCACATTCCAAAACACAAAACCTTATCGAGGTAGTGTTACCTGTAGATTTCTAAGCGTGAATCACCATCTTGATGTGTTTTTCATTTCATTATGAATACACCGCCTAAACTCATGTTGGTATGGTGTCAGAATACAAATTTTGAAAGGAAGAAGGCAAAACAAACAGAAACCCAGAACAAATTTAGCCAATTCCCTCGAAATAAACCTGAATGCTGCTGAGTGAATACACCTGAAAATCCCATTCACACTCGATTTGGAGGGAATTCAGAGCTTTCCTTGGGCAAAAGAGTTATATTTCATTTTCCAAACCACAAAACCGCATCTTGGTCTTGTTGACTGTAGATTTCTATACGTGAAACATGAAATTGCAGTGTTTTTCAATGCAACATGGATACTCTGCCTAACCTCATTTTTGTATGGTGTCAGAATACAAATTTGGAAATGAAGAAGGTAAAACAGACATAAACCCAGAAAAAATTTGGCAATTGCCTACAGGAGACCTGAATGCTGACAATTGAATACACCTTAAAATTCCATTCACACTCGATTTGGAGGGAATTCAGAGCTGTCCCATCTGGAATAGTGTTACATTTCATTTTCCAAAACACATAACCTTATCTTGGCCGTGTTGCCTGTAGATTTCTAAGCATGAAATGCCAATTCACTGAGTTTTGTATATTAATATGAATACTCTGCCTAAACTCATTTTTGCATGGTGTCAGAATACACAATTCCTAAAGGAAGAAGGCAAAACAAACACAAACCCAGAACAAATTAAGGCAATTGCCTAGCAGGAGACCTGAATGCTGCCAATTGAATACACCTGAAAATCCCATTCACACTCAATTTGGACGTAATTCAGAGCTGTCCCCTCGGCAAAAGTGTTACATTTCATTTTCCAAAACACAAAAACACATCTTGGTCATGTTGCATGTAGGTTTCTAAGCATAAAATACCAATTTGCTTTGTTTTTTATTGCATTATGGATACTCTGCCTAACCTCATTTTTGTATGGTGTCTGAATACAAAATTGGGAAATGAAGAATGTAACACGAACAGAAAACCAGATCAAATTGAGGCAATTGCTTAGCAGGAGACCTGAATGCTGCTGATTGAATACACCTGAAAAAGCTAACCCTAGCCCTAACCCTAGCCCTAGCACTAGCCCTAACCCTAGCCCTAAACCTAACACTAGCCCTAGCCCTAGCCCTAGCCCTAGCCCTAAGCCTAACCCTAAACCTAGCCCTAGCCCTAGCCCTAGGCCTAGCACTAGCCATAGCCCTATCCCTAACCCTAAACCTAACCCTAACCCTAGCCCTAGCCCTAGCCAAAGCCCTAGCCCTAGCCCTAGCCCTAACCCTAAACCTAAACCTAGCCCTAGCCCTAACCCTAGCCCTAGCCCTAGCCCTAACCCTAGCCCTAGCCCTAGCCCTAACCCTAAACCTAACCATAGCCCTAGCCCTAGCCCTAGTCCTTGCCCTAACCCTAACCCTAGCCCTAGCACTAACCCTAGCCCTAACCCTAACCCTAATCCTAACCCAAACCCTAACCCTAGCCCTAGCCCTAGCCCTAGCCCTAACCCTAAACCTAAACCTAGCCCTAGCCTTAGCCCTAGGCCTAGCCCTAACCCTAACGCTAACCCTAGCCCTAGCCCTAGCCCTAGCACTAGCACTTGCCCTAACCCTAGCCCTTGCTCTAACAATAGCCCTAGACCTAACCCTAACCCTAACCCTAACCCTAGCCCTAGCCCTAGCCCTAGCCCTAACCCTAACCTAACCCGAACCCTAGCCCTAAACCTAGCCCTAGCCCTAACCCTAACCCTAATCCTAGCCCTAGCCGTAGCCCTAGCCCCAGCACTAGCCCTAACCCTAAACCTAACCCTAACCATAGCCCTAGCCCTAGCCCTAGCCCTAACCCTAACCCTAACCCTAACTCTAGCCTTAGCCCTAGCCCTAGCCCTAGCCCTAACCCTAACCCTAACACTAACCTTAGCCCTAGCACTAACCCTAGCACTATCCCTAACACTAATCCTAACCCTAACCCTAAACCTAGCCCTAGCCCTAGCCCTAACCCTAGCCCTAACCCTAACCCTAGCCTTAGCCCTAGCCCTAGCCCTAACCGTAACACTAACCCTAGCCCTAGCCGTAGCCCTAGCCCTAACCCTAACACTAAACCTAACCATAACCCTAGCCCTAGCCCTAAACCTAACCCTAACCCAAGCCCTAACCCTAGCCCTAGACCTAGCCCTAGCCCTAGCCCTAACCCTAACCCTAACCCAGGTCCTAAACCTAACCCTAAACCTAAACCTAACCCTAGCCCTAACCCTAACACTAACCATAACCCTAACCCAAGCCCTAGCCCTAGCCCGAGCCCTAGCCCTAGCCCTAGCCCTAACCCTAACCCTAACCCTAACTCTAGTCCTAAACCTAACCCTAACCCTAAAACTAACCCTAGCCCTACCCTAACCCTAACCCTAGCCCTAAACCAAGCCCTAGCCCTAACCCTAACCCTAACCCTAGCCCTAGCCGTAGCCCTAGACCCAGCACTAGACCTAACCCTAAACCTAACACTAACCTTAGCCCTAGACTAACCCTAGCCCTATCCCTAACCCTAATCCTAACCCTAACCCTAAACCTAGCCCTAGCCCTAGACCTAACCCTAGCCCAAAACCTAACCCTAGCCTGAGCCCTAGCCCTAGGCCTAACCCTAGCACTAACCCTAGCCCTAGCCGTAGCCCGAGCCCTAACCCTAACACTAAACCTAACCATAACCCTAGCCCTAGCCCTAAACCTAACCCTAACCCTAGCCCTAACCCTAGCCCTAGCCCTAGCCCTAGCCCTAACCCTAACACTCACCATAGCCCTAGCCCTAAACCTAACCCTAGCCCTAGCCCTAACCCTAACACTAACCCTAGCCCTAGCCCTAGCCCGAGCCCTACCCCTAACCCTAACCCTAACCCTAACCCTAACCCTAACCCTAAACCTAGCCCTAGCCCTAGCCCTAGCCCTAACCCTAACATTAGCCCTTGCCCTTGTCGTAGCCCTAGCCCTAGCCCTAGCCCTAACGCTAAACCTAACCCTAACCCTAGCCCTAGCCCTAGCCCTAACCGTAGCCCTAGCCCTAACTCTAACCCTAACCCTAACACTAGCCCTAGCCCTAGCGCTGGCCCTAGCCCTAGCCCTAACGCTAACCATAACCATAACCCTAAACCTAACCCTAACCCTAGCCCTAGCCCTAACCCTAACACTAACCCTAACCCTAACCCTAGCCCTAGCACTAGCCCTAGCCCTTGCCCTTGCCCCAGCCCTAGCCCTAGCCCTAACCCTAACCCTAACCCTAACCCTAACCCCAGACCTAACCCTAGCCCTAGCCCTAACCCTAAACCTAACCCTAATGCTAGCCCTAGCCCTAGCCCTA